>CM076583.1:753713516-754187235 GCA_034641835.2 Pinus albicaulis | reverse complement strand
TAGTAAGTCTTAAGTGTTCTGTGGGGTGATGCGGGTGGAGTGCGTGAGAGATCGGAATACTCTAGCGGATTGGTCGGCGGGGCGGACGACGAGAGATCGAGGATACTGGAAACTTCATCCCAATCATAGCTCCCGGATCAAGGAAAAAATACCAATCGACATGTTCTTCATAAAATTTTTACTTTAAATATGAATATAATTAACATAAAATCTGTTATTCGTGTTGGTTTCAAAAGAGAAATTTTGAATTTCTAATATTGAATTCTTGGCCCCAAATCATAAAATTGGCACTCCAAGAAGTCAGGTCAACCTACCCCTTTGGTCACGCCCATTTGGCCTCTTAGAAGAGTATAAATAAAGGATTCGACCTCCTCCAAGAGAGAACTTTGATCTTCATCCACACTAGACAATTTGGATCATTTAAAGACGAAATTTGAGGCTAAATAGAGAGACGAAATCTGCGGAATATTGAAATCTCTAAGGCCGAAAATAGTCATTTGATGAGTCGGCCTAATCTCTGAGGTATACGAGTTCTTGGGTAGAGGACCGAATCTGAGCAGACTCATTTCTTGGGTAGAGGACTGGATCTGAGAAAACCTATATCTTGGGCAGAGGGCCAAATTATGGGTAGAC
The DNA here is from genome assembly GCA_034641835.2 of Pinus albicaulis. Taxonomy (NCBI): domain Eukaryota; kingdom Viridiplantae; phylum Streptophyta; class Pinopsida; order Pinales; family Pinaceae; genus Pinus; species Pinus albicaulis. Next base: position 754,186,602 of record CM076583.1, on the reverse strand, counting down.
CTATCTCTAGGTAGTTTGACCAGGTTTGACCATATTGATATTGTTGGTCAATTTGACCTTGTTATTGGCAAGAATATTTTAGATGTATCTCTATTGAATTGAATAATTTCTTAGGGAAAATTTTATTGGTTTTTCCACGAGTGGGTTTTCCCAGTGTATATTCTTGTGTCTCTTGTTTGGTTGTCTCTTATGATCCTCTCGAAATTTTGTTTCAACTGTTGAGATCTTCTATGTAATTTCTTTATAATGAATTTGAATACAAGAAAAGGTTAACGTAAGAAATCATAAGAAGTAATTATCAGTTATAAGATCCTATGAAAATTTGACATGGTATCAGAGCATGGTTCAAAAGAAGCATCCTTGAAGAAGCCCTTATCCAAATCTATATTTTCAAATGTATATGTTTTGGCAAAGTTTAATTGTGAGGAACGAAGCGCTAGGTACAATATTAAACCAGGACGAACCCTGACTAAGGAAGACCACATGAGAAGACCTTAGTCCAAACCTTAGTTTGAGTTTCAGAAGGTCGAGGATACCTCGGTTTTTGTTGCAAGAAGGTTGAAAGGCCTCAGGACTAGTAGTAGAAGGACGAGAAAACTTAGACATGGCCTCAAAGAATCTAAAATGGCTTAGTTAATGGAAAAGGCCACCTTGAAATTTCTTTTGGTTTCCTTTTGTCGTATAAACAAGTCACAGATTTGACTAATGTTTCTTAGGACCTTTTTATCATGTTCACAAGAACTTGGAACATATCGTGGTTTTATGATGATATCACCTCATCATCAAGGAGAAACAATGTTAATAAGAGAATGAACTTGTGATGGAAGATGTTGATGTAATCTTGAGTGTATTGGAAATATAAGCCTATATGACTAAGGCCAAGAAATTTTAGGAAGCACCCAAAATAAGTTTGAAAGTATCTTTGAGAATAAGCCAAAAAATCCATCTTTTGTGCATGAAGTCTACTTTTGTGGAAGGGATGGACTGATGTTTAATGGAAATTTTGAAGTGTTCTCCTTGAAGATTTATTATGGCTACCGGGTTTGATAAAATATACCAACAAATCTATAAGTCTATGGGTTGATGCTTCGAGTGAAAGTGTGTATCATCATGTTACCTACAATGATTGAGATCAAAGGTTTTACTTTGGAAATGTAGAAAATCCACATAGATTTTTTGTTGCCGTTCCTAGAGACAGCCTAGAGTTGCGATAGACCAGTGCCTAGGACATCTTATATTAGCAAGGAGCACATGGTATAACAGAGGGAGTTATCAATACAAATATCTCATGCTATCTCTTGTAAAACAAGGAATACTAATCTAAATGGGACCAAGACCTTCAGAAACTGACACAGAGGAAGGAATACTGCAGAGGCAACATGAAAAACTCCAATATAAAAGCAACAGACAATTCAGAGACAGCTTACTGCAAAGAGGGCCAATTCAGAAATACCTCACAGAAATAAATTATCAGAAGGTGTATGTAGTGAATGAAACATTAAGAAGATATTAGTTATCATTGAGATGATATCCAGATACACAATATCACCATGTAATGGGCTTACCAATCTAAGAATCCATACATGATAATAGTGTTTTAAAAACACCCTCCCAAAGAAACTAATATAGCAGAAATACGGTTTAGATGAATAGTGGAATAAAATATCATGCATGAGCCATATTTAAAGCGCTTGACTAATCCAAGCATGGGTATCAACTAGGATAAATCCATACCAAAAATCAGTGAGCCACTCGCATTCCAAAACATGATATAGGAAAGATGGATGAAATGAAATGATCTATTTAAATAACACATAAGAGAAAGTTACAGACTGTGAAATACCAAAGACCAGAATCCTCTTTAACAGATGGAACTCCTCCTCATTGAGACCCTATGGGCTCTGAGCCTTCATACAAGAGTTCTACAAAATGTATACAAAAATCCTTTCACTGCATAATTTTCTGATAAAATCTGGAACCCTAAATCATCTGTTCTTTGGGAGCTTTATAGGAGAACAAGAAAGCTTGAAAAAGGAAGTAGGTGATGAACATTTAATTGTCTCATTAAAACAAAATGGTGGAGACGTGCATGCCCATACTGCTCGATGAATTTGTAATGCTGTTTGTACTCTTTGGCCTGCTAACTGAAATAAATGCACTGGGTAGAAATCTCTCCAGGAACACGGCAAAGCAGTAAAATCACATAAACATTCCGTCCTTTCCTGAAAGAAAATGGTGCTGAAAATAAAGCCTTGAGGTATTTTATCTGTGAGGGGTACCTTTTTCCTTCTAACTCTGAATTATGGTTTAAGATCTTCAGTGCTGAACGTTGAATTTTTGATCCTTCACTGATATTTCTCTGCTGCTCCATTAATGTCTCCATCTGCGCAATCTGTGCTTTGAATGACTCTGGAGGGTTTGACAGATTTTAACCCTACTTCTTTAATGGAAGTCTTGTCGGCATATCTTCCCGGGCCTTTCTTCATAATTCAGCTCTGAAAAACGGTCCTTTGATGTGCTCTCTATCATAGTAATAGAGACTGTGAATCATGATAGTTTTCCACCGTTGTAAACCTGTAAAACCCGCAAACTCGGTAAGAAAACAAATGCATGGGGATGGCGATGCAGTGGGGATGACTGTGTAGCAACGCGGCATGATGAAATGGCGAAAGTATGCGGGGTGGCGATGAAAAATGCAGTGGAACAATGGTGGATGGACTGGCCAAAGTTATAACGTAAAACATTAAAATATGACATATGAATGGAATATATAAATGGTAGAGGAAAAATGTGATAAACACGTGGGACGGTGACGTGGAGGAAGACCGGGTTAAGGTGGGGGCGATCAAATCTGGACCGTCTGATCTCAGGAGGAGATCGACGGCTGTGAATGCATCGGAGGCGATGGGCAGTGGGCCAGCGGCACTGTACACTTGGATTAACACCCGTGCATCTCCGTAGTGCGATGACCGTTGGATGGAGACCCCCAGATCGGACGACTATAATGCATATTGCTCCGTATCCTCAGTCGAACGATAACGTGCGATGAGGTAGCGGTTTTGGAATAGTGACGGAGCCACGTGTCGCGCGATGTATGGAATCACTCCGAATTGAGAAATAACACCCGCCTACGAAAGGCGGTGCGATAGATACCAGGCAGTTTTGAACAGTGGACGCGGGGCGGGGACCACCGGGACAGATAGACTCCGAGCTGTTGATTTTACGGTTTGATCAGACGGTAGGCAGGTAGGCTACGGGCGCGGCAGAGATGAACGAACGCCGTCCGATCTGTACAGATCGACGGTTATGAACGCGCTCGATATTCATTTGATAAGCACCTTTCGAGCTGCGGCTTGGTCTAACACCCAAGTTACGTGGAGAAAAAGATTGAGGGGCTAGGTCCGAAAGGTGCCAGACCATATATATTTTCAAGTGTGGGTTTTTGCCCTTTTTAATGCCATTTTGAGTTTAGAAAAGGGGAACGATAGGCGGAAAAACGATTTTTTTTTAGGCCAAACAGAGGGGGTTTAAAGGGGATTGTTTGTCAGAATTTAATGGAATTTAACGATCTTGACATGATCAACGAGATTCAGCGGTCTTGTAATATTCTAAAACAAAATACTTGAATCTATTCTACAAATTGCAGAAACCAATTACGATCGCATAATCACATGTAAAAGAAAGAGAAATAATTTCGATCGCACAACACAAAGATTTATCTAGGGAAAGCCTCAGCTAAAAACATCGCTATATGTATATTGCATAAGTCAAAGAATATAAAACAATATAATGTTTCTCTCAGTCTTGAGAGCTCTCTGCACTATCTATGTCTGTCTCACACTATCTTAAGGTAGATTTGGTTCAATACTTAACCAATTTCTTGCCTATATATTCCTTGCCTTGCTTGCGCAATCCCTAGGGAAATTGAGCCCCTATTAATTAAGAAATTCCAAATTAATTATCGCACAATACATCTAAGGCCTTCTGCTGACTCCATCATATATTTATAGAAAATTATCAGTTATCTTATTTATCATTGCATGTGAATTAAATCAGATTTAATTCACTGGACCTCTCACTAGTTCCTCCATCAGTTAGAACTAGTTACACTGATTTTGACTCAAATAATTAGGTTAAATAATTACAACTCAAAATAAATTGTAACCGGAACCCCTAAAACTTAGAGATAACTCTTCATGCCTCTAGTTTGACCCTCATTTCGAATTCACTGAGCTAACTAATTCTTCCTGACTTAGTTAACTCGTACAAGATTTCATGTGATGTGAAATTACAATTTCCTTCTAATTTATTAAGGGAAAAATAAATTAGATGCCTCTTATTGTTTCCATTTTCAACACTCCCTCTCAACAATAAATGGACTGTCTGCTACCCTGATCCTGCCTCTGTGGAACTCGAATTTTTCTCTTGACAATGCCTTCTTCAAGATGTCTGCATCCTCCTCCTCTGTAGGAATGTACTCTAATGACATAATCCTCCTCTGCACACAATCTTTGAGATGGTGATACCATATATATATATATATATGCTTGGACCTGTCATGAAAATTTTTATTAACTGAGAGTTTGATGCAACTCTCGTTATCACAATAAATCACTGTCGGATCCATCTACTGACCAAACAACCCAAAAAGTATCTTCCTCATCCAGATGGCCTCACGAGCTGCTTAACTAGCAGCCATCTACTATGCCTCTGCTGAACTGAGTGCAACCAATCTCTGATTCCTGCTGTACCAAGAAACTGTTGTTGACCCAACACTAAAGGTACCCCCTGATGTGTTCTTCTTGTCGGATGGACTCCCTGCCCAAACTCCATCTGTGAAGCCTTGAAGCTTCACTCCCTCTGTCTCTCTGTACCATAGCCCAAACTGAGTGGTACCTCTGAGGTATCTCAACACATGTTTTCCTGCCTTCCAATAGAGCTTGGTAGGATTAACCATAACTTAATTAAGTTGTTTAATTGCATAAAATATGTTTGGTCGTGTGTTGACCAAGTACATGAGTGAACCCACGGGCTGCATGTAGATGGTAGCTTCTACCACTTCACCTGAAGTAGCATCTTCCTTCCCCCAATTCCCTACTAGATGAGTCTCCATGGGTTTGTTTTCTCCATGTGAAACTTCTTCAAAATCTCGTTGGCATACTTGCCCCGAGATACAAATAGTTCCCTATTTCTTTGCCAAATTTCCAATCCAAGGAAATAATACAAGAGCCCCATATCCTTCATCTCAAATTCTCTTGTAAGATCCTCTTTTCAAAATCTGGTGAGATGCTCACCACCTGTCATAATCAAATCATCGCATTAAGTACAATGATCTCATCGCCCGTCAGAATCAAATCATCATATTAAGTACAATGATCAATAATTTACCTTCTACCATAATATGTTAAAGGTTCGCATCTGTTTCACTTTTGGTGAAGCCCAACCCGATGAAGTATCTGTCGATCCATGTGTACCAAGAACGAGGTACTTGTTTCTATCCATACAATTCTCTCTCGAGTATGCACACATGCGACTCTTTGTCGAAGGTCTCAAATCCTTGCAGTTGCTCAATGTACACCTCTTCCTCAATCACTTTGTTGAGGAAGTTTGTATTTGCATCCATCTAATGTATCTGTCATCCCATCTGCGACCCCTCCCCCTGAGAGAACCCTCTGGCCACAAATATTGCTTTTTGTTTCTCAACACTCCCATATGTTGCGTGCTTCACCTTGTAGATCCACCTGGATCCTACAACTGACTTGCCCTCCGGTCTTGAGAAAAATTCCCATGCATTATTTCTGATAATGGAGTCATATTCCTCAACCATAACATCAACCCAAACTTGTTGCTACACTTCTTTCTCGGATGAATATGGCTCAATCTCTACACTCTCACTCATAAGATCCATGTAGCCAGTGCACTGCTCTTACATTATAGAACATTCATAAATTACAATTACATTATAGAACATTTATTAAAGATTACAATTACATTATAAAACATTCAATCACTTACCCAATCGAAAAGCATAAGTCCCAATCGAAAAGCATGCAAATGTTGTTGAAATGTGTAATTCCTACTTGTCCACTTGTGACTCTCTATGAATAGAGTCTGTTCCTAGTTTCTAGGTTAGCTAAAACTAGTTTCCTTATTTGGTGTGAGGTTGAGATATTCCCTCAACCAACTTATTGTACGTCCAAGATAGATTTCCTATCTTGAGACTAATTCATGTATAAATGTGTGTAATCTATTTAATTAATAATATAGTTTTTCATATTAAAGTTTTATTTTGGTATCAGAGCATTAAAGTTCTGGACCTCGGCCCCTCCTGGGCTGAGGGAAATAAGAGAATATATTTCGTTTGTTTTGTCCATTGGTTTGGGCGGACTGGTGCGTTGAGCGTGGCTGCACCTTGTTATTAGCAAGAGTGTGGATCTACTTATAGATCTACCCAGCACTGCCGCATCGTCTCGACTGGGGCTCCGCCTGGTGCCATGAACCAATTGTACTTCAATGTATACATAAACGACCAGGTTGCGATCATGAATTTTGATTTGTCCATACTACAAGGATTTTGCGGGAAGTGCTCTTGTTGGGTCTAAGCTGATTTATATCAAAATTGGCCCGAGTGATTTGGATAATGTTCCTGCCAATGCCATCCTCAATGGTTTGGAAATAATGAAGATGAGTCAGAAGGTTCGGCGAATTAAGAATTATTCTGCAGCTGGGCTAGTTCCTAGAGGTGGAGGTTCCAATAAAACTAATACAGTTGCGATTGTTGGGTCCATTGTAGGAAGCATTGCTGCAATCGGATTGTTGGGAATAGGATTTTGTTTGTTTTGCCGCAGCAAGAAAAGTTCAAAGCAGAGTCATGTATCATGGTTGCCTTTATCTTTGCATGGCAAGTCTTTTGGAGTTTTCAGAATGGAAATCAACGGCGTGCACGAGTATGGAAATGGGAGCTCCTTCGTGGCGCTGATCGATGAGAATAGCCATGTTAAAAACACCATTAACGGCTGGATGATGGCAGTTTATCCAAAGGGAAGAACGACGAAGGATGAAGGCGAGCCGAGGAGCAGAAAGCTGTTGCGGCCAGTGCTCTATCTGCTGGATACAAGTAGCCTGGATGGCGTCGCGTTGCAGAGAAGCAAACGGGGTTGTTGTGCTGCTGAAACCCGAATTGATCTGCATTGTGGTCGGTTCAAATATTTGAGCTGGTGTAGCTTCTCTGGTTCAGAAATGGCGGACTAAAGTGGTAGTGTTAGTGTACCCCGGGATCTGGAGTTCGAATCTCGTTGGGGGTGAAAGGTGAAAGTTTGCAGATTGAAATTTGTAAAGCTTTGTTTTTTTTTTCTTATATTTTGTGAAGGTAGCAGCAGAGGAAGAATATAAGATAGCAGCGTGGGTGGATCCTTTGGTGAGGTGTTGTTGTTTGCGGGATCTCCTCAGCATTTTTTGGTGCCTTGCTACTGCTACTTGGTTGGTTTGCAATTTACTAGTATGTCTGGTGCTTAGTGATTCTGGCATTTTTTCTTCACTGGTGCAACCACAGCATGTAGCACGGTTGTTTTTTTTTACATGCTTGGGTAAATGATATGTTTTATGGTGAAAGTATTTTGGAATTAAAATCAATATACATATTGAAATTAGCCATCTCAATATGAAGTTACTTTGTTAGAATTGGCTACTCTAACAAATGACAGGTGAAACGTGAAGTTCCAAGTTTCAATTGACAAAGACAAAGATGCCCAAGATGTGAGCAACGAAAAGAGATAATGAAGTAGCAATAATTATTATGATGGACATCAATCGGGTTTGTGTGAATTTTTTTATGAGTTTCGTGAAATAGACTCAATAGCATGTTGTATGATGAGTCACTCAGTTGCATGGTAAGCAAGTCTAGGATGGTTTTGTAGTGGTCATTTTATGTACCTGGTAATTCCAAGAGTTGGAGTATGTAAGCCTTATAAAGGCATGTGTATCCCTGTAAAAGTTCGTGGTCATCTCAAAACCACTTTGTAACTACAGGTTCATGGTCAGCCAGAAACCATTTTGCAGTGTCAGTTTGTGGTCAGCTAAAAACCACGTATAATAGTGAAGCAGACTGGAAACAGTTCTGTGTCAGTGTTTGCCACTGAAGGAAGAGCATGGTTACGGGTCATCCGATAAAACCCCGATGAAAGAAGAGCATGGTTACGGGTCATCCGATAAAACCCACGTTGGAGGGGGATCTGTAGATACAGGTACATGTATGTAGTGATAATGGTTGACAGAACCATGTATACGAAGGACATCCTATGAGACTAGCGGTTGCAGCGGTTGGTACCCATGCATTCCGGTGGATGGTTGCTCCTTTATATGGACGTCGACATATCTTTTTTGTTATGTTTGACCACAACTAAATTTTGCGAAGTGATATCGAGACAAGTAGTCATTAAGGGGGTGTGTTGAAATGTGTAATTCCTACTTGTCCAGTTGTGACTCTCTATGAATAGAGTCTGTTCCTATTTCCTAGATTAGCTAAAACTAGTTTCCTTATTTGGTGTGAGGTTGAGATATTCCCTCAACCAACTTATTGTACGTCCAAGATAGATTTCCTATCTTGAGACAGGTCATGTATAAATACGTGTAATCTATTTGATTAATAAGATAGTTTTGCATATTAAAGTTTTTTATTTGCAAATACCCACAACTCAGTGTTAATTTATATCTATTAACTACATTATAGAACATTCACATGCCCAATCAAACACACATAGAATACCCACAACTCATTAGTTAATTTATATCATACCATTGCCACAACTGAACCCAACACAATATAATCCACAAATTCCATGTTTAAAAACGCATAGCCTACCAACATCCTCTTCCACAAGGATCAATGTTAAATTACAACAGAAATTACAAGTATTTTCGTCTCACATAAATCAAGTTATTTAATAATAATACAACAAAAGATCATTCAATTGGTATGGACAAGATGGCAATTCTCCTCCACTAAATACATCAACCCAATTCTACTTCTTGATGTCAATGCTAATTAAAATTAATTTATATTTACAGTTTAGTCAATTAAAATATCAGATTTGCAGTTAGAAATATAACTGCATCATCCTATTTCTTGGCTCATTTTTCCACCATCCTCCCACGGATCGAGTTTTCAAAGAGGAATTCGCTGTTGGCCTCTGAAATTCTTTGCAAGAAATCTCACGGTACTCCCCCGAAATCTTACCTTTTATGTTTACTCTTTTAAATAAATCATTTAAATTTTTAAAAAGATAACTTCTTAAATTTCGGTTGGGTTTGTTTGGTGCCTAGAAGCATATATACCTTTCCTATGCCAGGAAGTGAACGTTGCAGGAGAAGCGTACTTCTTTCTTCACGGTGACAATCTTTATTTTTTCTTCTTCTTTGTTTTTGACTAACTTATTTATTTATTTATTTTAATTATCTTTGCAATGAAACAATTTTATTAAAAAATAATAATCTTAATTAATTAAATGTAAATACAAACTTTTAAAGAAAAACTAAATATAAAGCAAAATTTCTTTTGAAAATTCGTTTTCTCATATTTTTTTTAATCTCAAAATTCTTTTTCTTTAATATTTCTTTCATCTTTAATGTTTTTTTTTCAATTGCTATATTAATTTCAAAAAGTATTGGCAATGTTATTTTTGCCATCTCTTTTTTCATTTTTAATGAACAATGTTATTTTTGGTATATGTTTTTGCTATCTTTTTTTTTCATTTTTAATCAACAATGCTATTTTTGCTATGAAAAATGAGAATTTTTTTATTTTTTTCATAAATAGTATTCATTTTTTATTTTATTTATTTATAGTTAATGTTATTTTTGCTATGAAAAATGAGAATTTTTTATTTTTTTCATAAATAGTATTCACTTTTTTTATAGTTAATATTATTATTATCTAATCTGCACAACAATTGATTGTGAAGTAAAAGAAGAAATACATACTCTACCTCTCTTTGGTTTTGAACCATGACCTTTTAGGAGGAAACACATTCTCTTAACCATTAGGCTGGCTCAAGCTTTATATGCTCTTAATGCTATGGAATGGGATTAGGTTAACAATTTTAATTGGTTTAATCCCCATCATTACAACACTTTTGTTATGGAGAGGTCATGGGTTCAATAAAACACTTTTGCTATTGAGAGGTCATGAGTTCAATTCTCTTGACACTCTTGGGATCAGACTTCGTAGTTGAGCCAACAAGAAGTGATCCTTCAAGAGAATTCTTCCTGTAAATCACATTTCAATTTTTTTGGTCGGCATATTTCAAACAACTAAGTATGGTTCATCATCAGTCATGATGATGAACCACACTTATTGGTTCGAAACATATCGACCAAAAAAAACAAAATGTGATTTACTAGAAGAATTCTCTTGAAAAATCATTATGAATCACAGAAGTTTGCATTATGAGGAAGTGATCTCCTTCAGTGGATCTGCTTGGTACAAATATTTCATGGCTGTAGTGGTCACCAATCTTCAGGGTATGTGAACGACATTATATATATCATTGTTTTTTATTTCTTTAAATATCAATTAGGCTTAATTGTGGTAGTTAAAATGAAGAGTTATTTTTTTCACATGAAATCAATTTCTCCAAATGACATAATAAATTGTTAATAGGAATTTGGTTGATTTTCTCGAATATATATGTGTGTGTGTGTGTGTGTGTGGTCGTGCTCTACTTTGAACTCAAAATGTCTCTATAGATATCATCTATGACAACATAAGAGAGACTCAAGAATAGTAGATGTGAAATCTATGCCTATCACGGAGGAGGAAGTAATGGATTATTTGAATGACACATTGGAGGGCCAAGAAATATGGACCAATATTTTGTGTTGCACACCTAGAGACACGTCAAATATTTGGAGGAACTATCACCTGTGGTCACACCCATTGGAGGAAGATATTATGGCCATCATAAATCAAATGTCACAAACTCTATCTAAGGTTGATGCTCGATCAAGGAATAGGGTGATAGGACTAGATGATGTTACTCTTGAGCTTCTTTTTAATGCAAGGTAGGCACACCACTTGTGATGCACATCAAATCAAATATAGAAAAGCCTTAGACTTTAATCCAATGATAAAACAGGACAAGGGTTTAATTTAGTGTCATGATGATGTTGAAGCAATGTTTCCTCTAGTTGATACATCATAGATTTCAAAATCCATTAGAAAAGTATCACTAGAAGAAATGAAATTTAATTGAGCCTAGGTTTATTGGAGAATTATTAAAACTCATACCTTTGAGTGGTTCCTCGTGTTGAATTTTGTAGCTATGTTTGATCTTCATAATTAATATTTTAGCCCTTGAATTATGTAAGACATTTTCTTTACATCATTTTTACTTCAACGCCTAAAATATAATTAACACAAAACATGTTATTCATGTTGGTTTCAAAAGAGAAATTTTGAATTTATAATATTGAATTCTTAGCTCCAAATTGTAAAACCGGATCTCTAAGAAGTCAAGCCCCTTTGGTCATGCCCATTTCACCTCTTAGAAGACTATAAATAAAGGCTTCGACCTCCTCCAAGAGAGAAATTTGATCATCATCTACACTAGACGACTCAGATCATTTGAGGTAAATAAGAAAGACGAAATTTAAGGCTAAATAGAGAGACGAAATCTGAGGAATACTGAAATCTTTGAGGCAGAAAATAATCATTAGATGAGTTGACCAAATCTCTGAGGTATATGAGTTCTTGGGTAGAAGAACAAATCTGAGTAGACTCATTTATTAGGTGGAAGACTGAATCTGAGCATAACTATGTCTTGGGTAGAGGGTCAAATTATGGGATGACCTATCTCTAGGTAGTTTGACCAGGTTTGACCATATTGATATTGTTGGTTATTTTCACCTTGTTCTTGGCTAGAATAATTTAGATGTATATATATTGAATTGAATAATTTCTCCACGGAAAAGGTTGTTGGGTTTTTCCACCATGTGGGTTTTCCTAGTGTATATTCTTGTGTCTCTTGTTTGGTTGTCTCTTATGATCCTCTCGACATTTTGTTTCTACTGTTGAGATATTCTATGTAATTTCTTTATAATGAATTTGAATACAAGAAAAGATTAACGTAAGAAATCATAAGAAGTAATTATCAGTTAGAAGATCCTATGAAAAATCAACATGGTATCAGAGCATGTTTCAAAAGGAGTGGCCTTGAAGAAGCACTTATCCAAATCTCTATTTGTGAATGTATATGTTTTGGAAAAGTTTAATTGTGAGGAACGAAGCCCTAGGTACAATATTGAACTAGGATGAAGCCTGACTAAGGAATATCACATGAGAATACCTTAGTCCAAACCTCAATTTGAGTTTCAGAAGGTCGAGGTTGCCTCGGTTTTTGTTGCAAGAAGGTTGAAAGGCTTCGGGACTAGTATTAGATGGATGAGAAAAATTAGACATGGCCTCAAAGAATCTAAAATGGCTTAGTTAATGGAAAAGGCCAACTTGCAATTTATTTTGGTTTCCTTTTGTCGTATAATCAAGTCATGGATTTGACTAATGTTTCTTAGGACCTTTTCATCATGTTCACAAGAACTTGGAACATACCATGGTTTTATGATGATATCACCTCATCATCAAGGAGAAGCAATGTTAATAGGAGCATGAAATTGTGATTGAAGATGTTGATGTAATCGTGAGTGTATTGGAAATATAAGCCTATATGACTAAGGCAAAGAAATTTCAGGAAGCACCCAAAATGAGTTTGAAAATATCTTTGATAATAAGCCAAAAAATCCATCTTTTGCGCATGAAGTCTACTTTTATGGAAGGGATGGACTGATGTTTAATGGAAATTTTGAAGTGTTCTCCTTGAAGATCTATTATGGCTACCAGGTTTGATAAAATATACCAACAAATATATAAGTCTATGGGTTGATGCTTAGAGTGAAAGGTATGTATCATCATGTTACCTACAACGATTGAGATAAAAGGTTCTACTTTGGAAATGTAGAAAATCCACATGGATTCAACTGATCTTGTAATATGCTAAAACAAAATACTTGAATATATACAACAAATTGCGGAAACCAATTACGATTGCATAATCACATGAAAAAGAAAGAGAAATAATTTTGATTGCACAACACAAAGATTTATCGGGGGAAAGCCTCAGATAAAAACCTCGCTATATGTATATTGCATAAGTCAAAGAATATAAAACAATACAATGTTTCTCTCAGGCTTGAGAGCTCTCTGCGTTATCTATGTCTGTCTCCTAAGCTAGATTTGGTTCAATACTTAACCAATTTCTTGCCTTTGGATGTCCTGCCTTGCTTGCTCAATCCCTAGGGAAAGTGAGCCCCTATTAATTAGGAAATTCTCAATTAATGATTGTGTAATAAATCTAAGGCCTTATGCTGTCTCCATCATCTATTTATAGAAAATTATCAGTTATCTTATTGATCACCGCATGTGAATTAAATCAGATTTAATTCACTGGACCTCTCACTAGTTCCTCCATCAGTTAGAACTAGTTAAACTGATTTTAACTCAAATAATTAAGTTAAATAATTACAACTCAAAATAAATTGTAACTGGACCCCCTAAAACTTAAAGAGAACTCTTCATGCCTCTAGTTTGACCCTCATCTCGAATTGACTGAGCTAACTAGGTCTTCCTGACTTAGTTAACTCGTACAAGCTGTCATGTGATGTGGAATTACATTTTCCTTCTAATTTATTAAGAGAAAATTAAATTAGAAGCCTCTTATTGTTTGCAATTTTCAACACTCCCTCTCAACAAGAAATGGATTTTCTACTACCCTGATCTTGCCTATGTGGAATTCAAATTTTCCTCTTGAAAGTGCCTTCTTCAAGATGTCTGCATCCTCCTCCTCTGTAGGAATGTGCTATAATGACATAATCCTCCACTGCACACAATCTATGAGATGGTGATACCAGATATATATATCCTACAACTTACTTTCCCTCTAGTCTTGGGACAAATTCCCATGCACTGTTTCTGATAATGGAGTCATACTTCTCAAACATGGCATCAACCCAAACTAGTTGTTGCACTTCTTCCTCGAATGAGTATGGCTCAATCTCTACACTCTCGCTCATAAGATCCATGTAGCCAGTGTACCGCTCAGGGGGCGGCCTTATTTTCATGTGTTGTGATGTGGGTGCTCCCACATTCTCTTTAGCATCAAGCACCAACCTGTCAGCCTCTCTAGTGTGCTTCCTTCCATCTTTGGATGTCTCTACATGAATGGGTGCTTCCACTCTTTGTTCCTCTGCTTGTGGCTACTCCACATCTTGAGGTTTTTCTTTTGGAGCTAAGAGCTCCTCAACTACATGCAACTGAAGCTCCCTCTCAAGGTAAATTTGCATGACCTTCTCTTCATCGAATTTCACATCTCTCCTGACCACTTTCATCCTATGAGATGGAAAGTACACCCGATAGTTGTGAGGTGTATCGGTGTACACCACAAATATTCCTAACTCAGTTGTTGGCTCTAGCTTTTTCCTGCATCTTTGGTTACATGGAAATAAACTGATGAACCAAAAATTTTAAAGTGCACTACTTCTCGTTTCTTACTTGAAAAAACTTCCTATGGTGTACTCATCCCGAGAATCCGATGAGGGCTTCTGTTATGCACAAATATTGTTGTGTTGCATGCTTCAGCCCACAAGTGCAACAATAGGCCCTGATTATGCAACATCGCTCATACTACTCCCATATTAGTTTTGTTCTTCCTCTTTACAACCCCATTCTGTTGTGGGTTATAAGGTGCTATCAATTCTCGTAGAATTCCTTCTAAATCATGTAAGTTATTAAATTCATTCAAGACATATTCTCCACCATTGTCGCTCCTGAGAACCTTCACCTTCTTCCCTGTATCTTTCTCGACAAGTGCTTTGAACTCACAAAATTTTGAGAACGTCTGATTTTTCTTCTGCATGAAGAATATCTGACACTTATGAAAAATCATCTACAAAAATCACATAATAACTATGTTTTGTAGTGGAGGTTGTCAAGAACGGTCCACAAATATCTAACTGAACTCTTTCAAGGATCACCTTCGCTTGATTGTCCTTATCATGTAAGGTGGCTTTGGTGTACTTACCTAATGCACACCCTTTTCATGTATCTCGTTGCTCAAGTGCACCCTTTCTAAGTCTTGTAGAAATATATTGTGTGATCTTCAAAGCGCCATGTTGTAGATGGCCCAATATTTTATGCCATAACTCACTGATGTCTCGGCTCTGCAACTTCTCTACTTTTGTGCTCAAGGCAACACAATCTTCTACATCCAATTTGTACAGGTTCTTTACCCGGACCCCAATATTCTTTATCTGTTCCTTGGATTTGTGACGAAGGAACACCTTTCCTTTGCTAAATATCACATCATATGATCAGAATATGGATTAGAGGCAAAAATTAGCTCAAAAATTAAAGTGCTAAAAATTGCACCAAACCAAAATCACAGCTACCGACCCATCGCAAGGAATCCAACGCAACTCGTTTCGTTGAAAACTGAGTTCGGATGAAGGAGTTATGGTCTGTTGATCACCGTTCAAAACAAGAAAATTTAAAATATATATATTGCAGAAATGGTACAGTTGATGACATGACAGTCCAATCAGCATGCAGATAATATTCTTCGGTTTTTGTCCAATGGGACTGTGACAAGTGTCACTGTTGCATTCGCCAGTTTGGTTTGTGAAGGTAAAAATTGCCCAATGACCTCCAAAGTTGAATGTGGGTTCATTAATACGTGATGGAAATTATTTTTAATTATATTAAATTTGCTTTAATATATATATATATATATATATATATTTATTTATTTATTTATTCATTTATTTATTTATTATATAGTTTTTTTTTTAAATTAAAAAATCATGTTTTATATTATTTTATTTATATATATAAATTAATTAAATTCAAAAAATCTTAATATAATTAAAATGCACATATTTTAATTAAAAAACCTTTATTCCAAACCTTCAAACCATACGTTGGCATGTAATTTAAATGCAGTGGCATATTACATTAACTATGGCATATGCTATGGTTTAAGTAACATATATGTTTGGAGTATATGTTATACGGTGGACCAAAACAACAAAAATGTATTATGGGCGCCAAGGTCGGGTTTGAACATGTGATCTCCACCCCACCACTTCACCAATTCACCAACGTGCCATCAATTCACATTTGAAAAACAATGTGTGCCAATATGTATTTAAATGTTGTGGATCCAAGCGCGGAGACCAAGAGTGGAGCCAGTGCTAATTGCGCTTAACATGCAGATTAATCGCTGCTAATCACGTAGTTAACACTTAATTAACCACGAGTTAAGTTGGTAGACTTTTGGCGGAGTGCGCCAAATTCGGCGGAGCTCCATTTTTAGTGGACTTAACTGGCAGTCTTCCAGTTTTAGTGGAATTTTTTTAGGCTTGGAGTAAATGAGGCCTATCTTGAGCAATATTCGGACAAATTGGGTGTAGGAAGAGTCATTTTTAGCCTTTTTGCATGATGGGAATCCATTGGAACAAGTTTTAGAGGTAGAGGAGCACTTATTAATGATGTTTTTCCCACTTTAAGATAAAATATGGCCAGGGCCACCAGGAGAGGACATGTAGACCAAATGAGGAACCAGAAGAGGCTACTCAGTGGTTTATGGATGCTCTGAATCCATTGGTAAGTTTTTTTTTTTTTTTTTTTTTTTTTTTTTTAGTGCATCTTCAAGTTCAAATTGCAGGTTGAACTAGGAGGGTGTATGGATCATTCAGATATTGAGCCAGTTCTTGGAGTACTTTGAGATGGAGATGATCTTGCAGAGATCTTCCAATCTCCATATGTTTGCAGCAACAACCTTTGCAGCAGTGCTGTAACATTTTTCTCATCTTTTCTCTTTATGTTTTTTAGAGAAAAATATTTTTGATGTACTTACATTTATTGAAGTACAAATTTGATGCTCTTTCATATTTGAGTAATGGATCTGGGTAAGATGCCCATGTGTTGCTGACAGTAGGTGTATGGTAAAGGGACTTTGCAGGAGTTGTTTCTTTTCAGGAGAAACTTACCATTTCATATCAACATATTGATGTACTCATCATTTTGAAACTGGAGCATAATAACAATGAATCATGCCTTCGAGTTGATTCAAGGAGATGTAGCCTAGGCGGGGCGAACTCCTTCATCAAATGGCTCGTGTTTTGCTATATGATGTATTTTCCTCTCATGTGCTTAATGGTTTCATGTCTATAACCTACTCATGGAATTACATATTGAAAGACACCAAAAAGAAATCCTTTTGATAATTTGAAAGCTCAATAAAAATTCATATGCACATAAGAAACACATTTTTAATATTGATGAGGGAGCGTGCATAGCATTAACAAGTTTTCCCACATTCAGATCAAGTAGGTATCTAGATCATCATAGCCACGGTATTCTAACATAGCAACTAAAACTAAATTATTCTTTAAACCAGGAACATATGTGACATCTTTTAATGTGAAAGGAGAACCAGACTCCCTCTGAAAGGTAACAGTATCTATGTCGACCGCACTATACCTCTTGTCATCTCCCATCTCGATGTGCATCTAGAGATCCTACTCCTCCAAGTTGCTGAAGAATTATTTGTTGTTGGTCATATGGAATGAAGCTCCACTATCCAGGTACCACACATAACCCATCACCGATGACACCATGCATGCAATGAGAGTGAAATCCAACTCGAATTGTGAAGCAAGTCCTTCACCTACCGCAGTCATGATCTTATTTAGGTTTGAGTTGGTGTGTCGTGAAGTTATATTGTGCTACTATATATTGATTGTGCAAACAAGATAGCCTATCCTAAGATACATCAAGGTATGAGTTTTCTTATGTCATGTACTTGATGCTTAATTGTTTGATTATGTCATCTATTTGGTGTTTGAGTGATTTGGTGTCTATTACATCATCTAGTTGATTTATTTAGCATGGTATGCTTGCAAGGTGTTTGAATGTTGATTAATCGCATGGTATGAGTATATGTGTTTGTAAGATTGCATGAAGAAATGGTCTTGTTTTAAGATGGTTGTACTAACACACACGTGTTGGGATGGATGATAAGTACCTAAGTGTAAGTGGGTGATAGTTGTAGCATTAGGTATTATGACTGATGGATTAAGACATGGTTGTTAGTCTTGGTAAAAGTTGGTTTTGAATTGATAGATATGTTTTCATGATGTTGATCGATATGGTTGATATGTGTGTTCAGTTACAGGTCAATGTGCTTGGCACAAGAAGGTAAGATAACAAGTATATTGGTATATTTATTTATGCGTTGATAGTTGTGTGGTTATGGCAGTATGATGCAGGAAATTTTATGGCAAAAAATACTGCCATGAAATCTTGAAGAAGGCTCGGGTTAAGCTTTCCTTGGAAGTATTAGGAACCATGGGGATTGAGTCATGGTGTTTGTTGTAAAATATTATTCTTTTGATATTTTGTGATTTGGTTGCGATTTATTTGTAGTCTTGATTGCGTCTAGTGCATGGCCAAGCCACTTTGTTGCAATTTCGTATTTATTTTGGTTCTCGTGGTCTTCTTCTTGTTGATTTTTTTTCTTGCCTTTTGTTTGAGAGTCTTGGGAATTGCTTGGGAAAGAGGAAATTTAATGGAGATTTGGAGAGCTATGTGGTACTGAATAGGTAATGTAAGGCCTGAATGGAGCTTAGTGTATGAGTAAGCACATCGGAACGTAAGAATGTTATAGTCGGTTGGACTCGTTAGGTCCATTGTGGTAAATGGATGGTGGAAATACAAACATGAGAAAGGAAACAAAAAAGGTAAAATGAATGAGGTGTTAGATGCCTTGGCTATGTTGGGAACTGTTTTTCTCAACGTTGTGAATGTTGTGCACAAATAAGGAAGTTCTCTTAACCTAGACATTATGATATCTATCGATTGCATTGTGATCATGATTTTGTTTATATTTACATATGTATACATGTATGTATGTATGTTGTTGATTGATAGGGTCGTCATGGATCTTGATGGTTTTATGTTGATGCTTTATATGTATATATGTGTGTATGTATGACGTTGTCTGACAATATCATGATTGTTTTATTCTAATTATTATATATATGTGTCATTGTATGAAAAAACTTCAAGGATCATTCTTGTGGAGGAATGATTGCTTATGCAGATGAATGGCATGAAGAGGTTCCTGACTATGAGGAGTCAAGTGGTAGAGTAACTTTGACATATCTATGAGGTCAATATCATGTGGATATGATTTAATGTATATTCTTGTACTATTCCTATGTTTATGGACATGTAATGTTGAGAGGTACACAACGATGTGAAAGTAGTGTGATCTGCGGCATGCTAGGATAAGCATGGATAGTGGAAAGAGACTAGAAGGAAGGTTTCTTTTGGGGTCAGTGTCTGGTCTATGGATGTACAGTGTTATTGTTGTGTATATGTTGTGCATGTCATATATTCATTGATTGTACCTATGGTGATGTGTAATGTTCCATATGTAGTATTGTGTGCATACAAAGTTGTATGCCTGAAGTATATATCGTGTTGTGTGTATATTGCATATGAAATGCTAGGTATAGATGGTGTTATGTACATGTTGGATATGCGGTGTTGTGTACATATCGTACTGTGCGCAGGTTGGCTATGTGGTGTTGTCTACATATGGTGTTATGCGCATGTTGGATATGCGGTGTTGTGTATGTATGGTGTTATGTACATGTTGAATATGCAATATTATATGGTGTTGTGTGCGTGACATACATATGGTGCTATGTGCATATGGTTGTTGGAACAGGGTATCCTACAAAGATGTGAATCTGGTCCATTTTGTATATTTTTCAATATATTTAGTCTAGCGTAGGGGTTTTGGGGCAGGTCAAAGCCCCCAATGCATTGTAAGCGAGTCAAGGGTAAACCAAAAGTCCACAAACCATAGTTTGTGGACCATTGGATGCATATGCTAAAATAGTATAAGTAGTTGAACCTTTTTGAGTCGATAGGTAGGAATGAATAGACGTTGATGCTAAGTGCAGACTGATAGATCTGGGATTGGGATATTGGGTATTGGGTTAGGACTCCTGCTAGCAGTGTGCACGGAAATCCGATGTCCTGTTATGTGCGGACCCTACTGGTTGTGTGCACAAGTGGGATTTTGGGGTATGTAAGAGATCTTTTGGATAAATATATGCGAAGTATTGCAGATATCTGATATTGTTGATCTGTATGGTTATGGTTGATGTGGATCTGAATTATATGTTGATTCTGTTATAAAATGTGAATAATCTATATTTATGAGCTGCAAATTATCTGTGTTATGTTAACTACATTTGCGATCTAATCGATCTACTACAACTATATTATTTTATGTTGTCACTTGACTGAACGCACGTGGATGTGAGCCTGATAATTAGATTTGCTAAAGTTGTGCTCTGATTAGTCATTGAAAGTGCTATGAACAATATTTGTCTGCCTAGATGTGGTAATTGTTGATCGGCTTGGGTTCCCTGATCTCTCTTTGGGTGCGGAAACCTGGTTCCAGCACCCTCCCATACTGCTTCGAGTGAGACTTTGGCCTGTGCAAGCAGGTCACTGCCGAAAGGGCCAGTAGTATAAGGTTTTGTTGGTAAACCTTCGCCTTCGAACCTGGGTCAAGACCCCTCGAGCCAACAAATGGTTCCGTTGTCGGGACAGAAGCATTTTGAGAGAGAGATCTGGTAACACTGAGGCCCAAGAGAGGAAAAATCTAGGATCTCAAGGGTAATATGTCTACGAACTTGAAACTACCTACTTTCAAAGGTATGGGTGACGAAGACATGGATCAGTTTTGGTTTGTGGAGGAATCAATATGGATGGCCCAAAACATAGCAAGCGATGCGGTGAAACAAGCCCAGTTGTCCCTCACTTTTGAGGAGAGAGCCCTGGATTGGTGTATGGGGTACATCGGCCAGAATGCGAACGCAACTAGTGATGAGATTAAGGCTACGCTCAAGCAAAAGTTCAAGAAGCCTAAGTCCTACTCTCAGATAGTAAATGACTTAAAATATATCAAACAAGGGCCATCTGAATCTATATGGGAAGCAGATCAGCGGTTGAAGAGGGCGATCAGAGAAGGAGGATTCCAGTATGATGACAAGCAACATAAGGAGTGGTTCATTTCTATGCTATTACCATACTTACGGGTTCCTATGGGTCACCAAGCCGTTGACACACAGGATAAATCATTGGAATTTGCCATGAAACTGGAAGCTGTGCTAAGGGATGACACCCAGTTGGGTGTACAGAAAATACAAGGTCAGCTAGAAGCAATGCATGTCGAGATCAAAAATTTACGCAAGGAACAAGAAACAGGGTCCAGCCTGCTGCGACCCCAAGAAGCAAGGGGGCTGAATGGACCAATGCTATGGTGCGACGATTGCCGTGTTGCCAGATCGCATGATACCAACCATTTCCCTCGCCTTGACGCTTATATCCCTAAAGTAAAACAGCAGTGGTGCAGGTTTTGCAGATCCTAGGACATGATGAGAAGAATTGCCGAATGTAAAACTTAATGATTGATCAGAGAAGCATATATCGAATACAGTTGAATTCTGCGTCACCTAGATCTCATGCAAGTATCGAAGGTTCCCCGACCAGAAGCAGGAGTGGAGGGCAAGGAGGAAGTGCAGGTAGGAATCGGGGACAACTAGTCTGCTACAACTGTGGGGACGTAGGTCACTTTGCAAGAGATTGCACAAATCCGACACGACCATCCTGCAGATACTGCAGGCAACGGGACCATGTGGTTGAAGATTGTCTAATCTTGATAACTAGAATAAAGGAGAAGCAACAGATGCCTACATAGAACGTCCAAAGGGTCAAGGCCGAAACTCTACGCAAAGGGCCAAACATTAACATTATAACACGTAGCAGCATAGCCACGAGTGGGAGTGCGAAGAAAACGGAGGTAGAACTTCTAATCCAAAAAGCGCCCGCCAAGCAAGAAGGGCTGGACTTGCCTAAAGAAAAGGAGGCTTTTTTCATGGCCCATCGAGAGATTTCTAATATAGAAGTACCTACTCTCCAACCACCGACGCACATTAAAGAAGATTATGAATTTAATATGTTCTTACAAGCATGTATGAAATTACTTCGCAGCCAACAAGCTGTAGAAACCCTCCAGGCCTTGATAGATAACTGCGTAGGCAAGCCAAACCCAGTTATGAAAATAAAGGACGTCCACAAGTTGTATAAACATGTAAGGCACACTGGGTGGGAAATGCGGTTGACTGCACAAACCAGAGAATACGAGATGAATCAGGTTATTCTTGAATTAGGATCTGATGTGAATGTACTTGCTAAACAGAGTTGGCTATGAATGGGCGAACCTAAGCTTGAATGGTCTAATATTCAGCTGTGCATGGCCAACCAACAGAAGATAGTTCCATTAGGAATATTATCACAGGTGGTTGTTGATATCACCGGAATTAAGGTACGAGATGACTTTGAAGTCATTCAGATCGAAGAGTACATAGACCCCTACCCAGCACTTCTAGGGTTGGATTGGCCATTGACATGGGTGGCATCATTAATTTAAAGAAAAGCAGCATAGTATTCGAAGTTGGAGGGACGCGGGTGGTCATACCATTAGACCCAGCAGAAGGGGAACGATATACCGAGCCAGCACGGACGGAAGAAGAACTAGACCATATCTATAAGCTGGCAGCTAAAGATCAAGACTGGGTCAATCCTACAACTGAAGGTATGCTTTGTTGGGAAAAGGAGAGTGAATGCTTATCCGACTTCGATGAATAAATAGACAACTGGAAAAATAGATTGCACAATGTATCTGCGTTGCGCTACATATCCACAGAGGTAAGGGAGCTACCCTACTTTGATGGTTCCGGAAATATGAGGGAATTTCTACGGAAGTTCGAAGAGGAGGTTCCAAAAGAACGAAGCTTATGAGCCCTTAATCTGGCCTTGCGCAAAACACCAGCAAGATGGTGGGAAAAACATAGGCAGGCGTTCCCAGACTGGGAGGGATGTCGGGACATGATGGTCTTGCGATTCGAAGCCCCGGATCAGGTACGAATCACAAAATTCCTAAGTCCAGGAAATCTGCGCGAGAACTTACTCGCTTGGATGGAACATTGGCAGGATCAGACCCCTAAGCAATGGGTTCACTCATGTATTAATACATTAGGATGGATCCCAACTGCATGGTACTTGGATGTAGAGTTACATCAATGTACCTATCACTGGAAAAAATTGCAGGAGGACTTCATTAGGACCTTCGGACTTATAGGGGGCTCGAATGCGCTGGATGAAGCTCTGCAGGATATTGATGCGTATGTGTTTGGTGAATCTATTTCCTCTGCCGCAATCGGGGGGGGCAACATGGGACATGCAGATTCAAGACATTTCTAATTTCCGCAATATCACTATTGAAGAAGGTGAAGATAACCCGCGTAATATCTCTATTCCAGAATCAGAGGGAAACCGCGCTGTTGCAGGCCTTTCACTACAAACGGTGGATGTAACGAAACCTCTGAAGCTACGAGAAATCAACATTGGTATGGCAGAGCAACCTAAGTTTGCTAAGATTGGTGACTATTGGGATAATGACACTGTCAGTAAGGTGGCCAAATTTCTCATCGAATATCAGGATTTATTCCCAACGAAATTTTCAAAACTCAAAGGGATCCTTGGGGATCTTGGAGTTATGTGAATCATGCTTAAACCAGATGCGTGACCTATAAAGCAGCGGCCTTATCAGTTGAATCCCAAGTATAAACAAAAGGTTAAGGAGTAATTGGATAAGATGCTCGCCACAAGTATCATTGAGCCGGTAGAACAGTCGGAGTGGGTGCATCTCATGGTCGTCCAAGAAAAGAAAACTAAAGGAGAAATTCGGATATGTGTGGACCTGCGCAAGTTAAATGAAGCCTGTGTACATGTCCCCTTCCTGACACCATTCTTTGACGAAATACTGGATAGTGTAGGCGGCCAAGAGGTATATTCGTTTACAGACATATTTTCCGGATATCATCAGATACGAATTACCCTAGAAGACCGCAGCAAGACCACTTTTGCCACAGAATGGGGATCTTTCCAGTACACCGTGATGCCGTTTGGACTCAAGAATGCTCCTGCTATTTTTTCACGTGTAGTTGTTGCAGTATTCAAGGAGTTCATCCACAAGTTTATGGAAGTATACTTCGACGACTAGACTGTCTTCGGCTTAGTACAAACGCATGTTTCAAATCTGCGCTTGATGTTGGACACCTGCCACAAACACCAAATTTCCCTTAATATCAAGAAGTGTGTCTTCTTCGTACCCTTTGAGATTTTACTTGGACATATAGTCTGCCAGCAGGGGCTGATGGTGGATCCTGCAAAGATTGTTATCATCATGAACTTGGCTATCCTGACAACTGAAAAACAGCTGCGCTCAATCCTGGGCCATACAGGCTACTATAGAAAGTTCATTTAGGGGTACACATTAATCACAACACCTTTAGAGAAGTTGCTTAAGAAGGATGTATCCTTTTTCTGGGACGACGAATGTCAAAAAATCTTTGAGTTACTCAAAGAAAAGATGGTCTCTGCAACTATTCTTATCTTCCCTGATTGGACGAAGGAATTCCATGTTCATGTAGATGCTTCTGGGATCGCCTTAGGAGTGGTCCTCACACAACCTGGTGCCGGAGATATTGATCATCCGATCGCATTCGCTAGCCGTAAACTCTCGAATGCGGAGCACAATTATGCTACAATGGAAAGGGAAGGACTAGCCATGGTCTACGCACTGCAAAAGTATCGACATTACTTGCTCAGGGATCACTTCAAAATGTATACCAACCATTCGACTTTAAAATACTTGGTGAACAAGCCTGTGTTGGGGGGGAATATCTGCAGATGGTTGTTGCTATTCCAGGAATATAATTTCAAGATCATATTCAAACTAGGGAAGCTAAACACTAGACCAGATCATTTATCTCGCATCGAAACAGGAGAAGAACGTACTAGCTTGGAGGAAGTACTACCAGACGCGCAGTTGTTCACCATTAAGGTCGTTGACGCGCACTTTGCTGATATCATCTAGTTCCTGACTACCAGCATGGCACCTACAGACTACTCAGTACAACAAAAGAATGAACTGGTCACCCGAGCAGCAGATTTTACCATCATCGCAGGTCATTTGTATAAATTAGGTGCTGATGAAGTACTACGAAGGTATGTTTTGGAACACGAACGACAAGCCATCTTGGAAAAAGCTCATGATGGAATTGCAGGAGGTCACTATGCAGGCAAAGCAACAACACACAATATTTTACGGGCCGAGCTATGGTGGCCTACCATCCATAGTGACTCTCGCGATTACTGTAGGGCCTGCGATACGTGTCAACGAACAGGAGGGCCATCACGAAGAGATGAGATGCCCTTACAACCGCAAATGGCCCTAAAAGCCTTCGATAAATGGGCCATCGATTTCATAGGACCTATTAATCCTACAGGGAAGAAAACGGGTGCTCGCTATATAATCACTACCACGGATTATATGACTAGATGGGCTGAGGCACAAGCGGTAAAAAATTGTACTGCAGATACTACTGCGCACTTAATTTTTGAACAGATTTTAACTCGGTTTGGGTGCCCAAAGATCCTCATGAGTGATCGGGGCACACACTTTTTTAATGAAACTATCCAAGCATTGACTGAAGAATTCCGGATCCATCATGCAAAAGGCACTCCATATCACCCACAAGAAAGCAAGGTTGTGGAAGCATCTAATAAGATCTTGGAACAAGCACTGACGAAGGTCTACAACACTGATCGCAGTGATTGGGACGTGCACATCCCATCAGTTCTCTGGGCCTATCAAACAACTTGCAAGAAATTAACGGGAAAAATTCCCTTCAGATTGGCCTACGGCAAGGAGGCTATTATGCCAATGGAGTACATTGTGCCTAGTCTACGAACTGCAACCTTCACAAACATGGCCGAACCAGATATCATGGAGGAACGTGTGATGCAATCACGGCCTTAGAAGAAGATCACTTTATTGCTAACTTTCATCAGCAGGTCCAGAAAACCCGCGACAAGGCTTGGCACGACCAACATATCCGCCAGAAGGCGTTCGCAGAAGATGACCTAGTACTCCTATATGATAGTCAGTTCACAAAACACCTAGGAAATTTTTGATAGCACTGGTTGGGCCCCTATACAGTCAAGGAAATCACGAATGGAGGAGTTGTCAGGTTAGCCACCCTGCAGGGAAACCTGCTTCTAGGTTACATCAAGGTTATTAGGCTCAAACCATACCGAAGAAAATGACTATATGGCCGGAGTAGCTATAATCTGTCTACCACAGCACGAGAGCAAAATCACACTATGCGGAGGACATGGCTAGATGAAGAAGTACCTGGAAGGATGGACCTCAGAGATAACATAGAAGCCCTTCGACAACATAAGCAGACCTTGGAAAATCTCATTTCACAGCTGTTGTTATCCATAGTTCATGAGGCCTCATTGCAAGGACAGGTCCCATCCTCGATGAGCACAGGCGCTCTACAGCTTCAGATGAAGATGGAGGACCTACGACCACCGTGACTCAGGACGAGTCACAAGATTGTGTTGGGGGACAGTTGGAATAGGGTCTCCTACAATTATGCTAATCTGGTCCATTTTGTATATTTTTTAATATATTTAGTCTAGAGAAGTTTTCCGGTTTAAACCGGAAATCAACAAAAATGGATGCGATTAAACCGGAAGGGAAATCAACAAAAATGGATGCGATTAAACCGGAAAACTTCTCTACACAAGATAATCATCGCAGAAGCCTCAAATCTATAATATTTAGTCTAGTGCAGGGGTTTTGGGGCGGGTCAAAGCCCCCAATGCATTGTAAGCGGTTCAAGGGTAAACCAAGAGTCCGCAAACCACGGTTTGCAGGCCATTGGATGCATAGGCTAAAATAGTATAAGTAGTTGAACCTTTTTTAGTCGATAGGTAGGAATGAATAGATGTTAATGCTAACTGCGGACTGTTAGATCTGGGATTGGGCTATTGGGTATTGGGTTAGGACTCCTGATGGCTATGTGTGCGGAGAGCCTCTGTCTTGTTGTGTGCGGACCCTGCTGACTGTGTGCACATGTGCGATTTTGTGGTATGTAAGAGATCTTTTGGATAAATATATGCAAAGTATTGTGGATATCTAATATTCTTGATCTGTCTAGTTATGGTTTATGTGGATCTGAATTATATGTTGAATCTGTTATAAAATGTGAATAATATATATTTATGAGCTGCGAATTATCTATGTTATGTTAACTACATCTGCAATCTGATCAATCTACTGCAACTATATTATTTTATGTTGTTACTTGACTAAATGCACGTGGTTGCGAGCCTGATAATTAGATCTGCTAAAGCTATGCTCTGATTAGTCATTGAAAGTCCTGCGAACAATCTCTGTCTGCTTAGATGTGGTAATTGTTGATCATCTTGGGTTCCCTACTCTCTCTCTGGGTGCGGAAACCTGGTTCCAGCACCCTCCCATACTGCTTCGGGTGAGACTTTGGCATGTGCAAGTAGGTCACTGCTGAAAGGGCCAGTAGTATAGGGGTTTGTTGGAAAACCTTCACCTCCGAACCTGGGTCAGGACCCCTCGAGCCAACAATGGTGTTGGGTGCATGATTGCACACATGGCATTGTGTGCACGCGGTGTTGTGTATAGGTTGTACATGTGGTGTTGTGTGCAAGAAGTGAAGTGTACATGTCGTGCATGTGGTGTTATGTACATATGGTGTTGTGTACATGTCATGCATGTGTTTATGTGTACATGTGGTATTGTGTACACATTATACATGTGGTGCAATGTATATTTGGCATTATGTACACATTGTGCAGGTGGTGTCGTGTACATGTGATTTTGTGCACATGTTGTGCAGGTAGTGTTGTGTACATGTTGTGCATATGGTACTGGTGTATATGTGGTATTATGTGCATGTTGTACATGCGTTGTGAGCATGCGATACTATGTATGTGCATGGTGTATTCATGGTATCGTGATATGTCTATTCGTTGCATTGTACTATGTGTACGTATATGTATGTATATTCATTGTGTTGTGTTTTACACCAGGTGTAGGTCTATGTGTTGTATGTCGGTACAGACATATGTATTTTGTTGTATTTTACTCCAGATGTATGTGTATGTACATGTATTGTGTTGTACACCGGGTATAGGCATATATATTTTATTGTGTTGTACACTGGCGTGAGTGTATGTATTATATGGTGTTGTACGCCTTGTGTGGATGTATGTGTTGTGCATTGTGTGTATGTGTACATGGTTGAGGAGAATGCACTCGGTGCTTGTCGGGTGTGGCAACTGATCTGACGTGTGTACAGAAATAACAAAGGCAGAAGTAAGGACTGATGAAGGATAAGTGTCAATATGTTAATTCAGTTCTATTATGCATGTGATATGTGATCCTGACTTATAAATGGTTACATGTGACTTATGATTATGGTTTATGATGATTGCATGTGATTTATAATTTTGATCTATGATGGCTGCATTTTAAGCTAGCTTGATATGATATGTTTATACATGATGGTTTGATCAAACAACTAGTTTGACTTGTGTGACAGGAAGTAAACAGAAGTACAAGTGTACCTTACCGATGAAGCTACCAATCATTAGGGGACTTTTGAGGTCTAAAATGGGCCTCCTAAGGAAAATGTACAATCAAAATTCACTTTATGAGAACCAATCACATTTTAGGGGATGACATCATCCCTAATGGTTGAGGTGGCATTTCTCGAGTTAAAGGTACTTACTTGTCACATTCTCAATGGTGGATAAAAACTCATGGTTAACCATAGTAGTGCTCTAAGTACTTTTAAATTCAAAGTAAAGTACTCATAATAAATGTCATTTCACACTTTTTGAATAAAAATATATTATTGTCATTTCATATTTCTTGAAAGAAACAATGCATATCCCTACACATTTATTATATTATAATATATTATATCATATTATATTATAATATATTATATCATATTATATTATATTATTTTTATATAGTATATTAATTACATGTTATTATACAATTTAAATAATATAAATATTAATTAATAGCATATAATATAATTAAGAATTTATATTTTATTTTAAGTTATTTAAGTACAAAGGACAAATGATAATGACTTTTTCTTGAAAAGTGCATTCTTATTTATAGTCACATCAATACAATTTTTTTATTAATTTTATTTTGGTACAACTTTCGAATTGAATTTAACTATGGTTACATGGATTGTGATGCAAAAAGTGAATTGAAAATTCATAAATATTATTTTATTGGTTTAGCTATTATTTTATTATTTCCTTAGGAAGCCCATTTTAGACCTCAAAATTTTCCTAATGGAGGTATGATGCGAGTTTATTTTAATTTATTTTGATTCTAATGGAAATCATGTGCTTGTTATAGGAAAGCATGCAATGCCCAATTTGGGATGGTTGAAACTGATTGCAAGCATTAGCAAAAACAACAAAAGGAATTGAAAGATGCAGTGGTGTGCTCGTAAAGCACTTCAGAAGCAGGGCCATTGTGGGACACTGGTACCAAATAATGTCCATTGATTTCCATGAGCATGTTATGACCGATATGATGGTTGAGGCAGGTATATGCCTTGTTTTTTTTATATCTTCTGATGCAAGGAAGCCTTGCCAAGGGATGGACTACTTGAGATGGGGGTGCCAACGAAACTTGGAAGGTGAGTGACTACATGGAAGGGGATTACCGGATTGCCCAATGGACTGTGTAGTAGATAAGGGAAGGTCGAGGATGGATTGGTTTTGGTCATTATCATTTCTAGATGGAATCAAATTCACATTGGGAGTGTGCCCTAGAACAATGAGCCAATAACTTTTCATTGACAGGATGAGTTCCACGGGATTGTAGCATTGGACATTGGATGCAACTTTGACTTTGGCAGTGGATTCTGGACTTCCTGGGAAGGAGAATCCTGGTATTACCTTGAGGGTGGAGGTGTGAGACTTTGGTTTCTCTTATCGTTGATACATGCATCATATTCTTCTATTTGTTGGTTGAGAAAATGTGTATATGTGTATATTACTGTAAACATTATATCGATCTAGTTTATAAAGCTCCACAGATAGTATGGTTATTTTCTAGTTGAATAAAATGTGCATGAGTATATGCGGTTGTTATTGTAAATACCGTAATGAGCTATGTTATAAAGCTCCAATGCATGATATGATTGTCATGATGGGTTTTGCTTTCGAGCATGTTATTCATTCTAAACACTGCAACGAGTTGTGTTATAAAGCTCCATAGGCAGTATGTTTTTTTTTTTTTGCAATTTTTTGGTTTGTAGGTGTCATTGAACACCGAGGACGGTGTTCCCCCAAGGGGGAGGGTTGTGTAACAACCTTGGTAAAAATACATATAAAAATATATATAAGACCACAGTGTATGGGACACGTATTCCAAGATGAATGGTGGGAAAAAACATCCTAGTGGGTGTTCATTCGGTTTATTATGACTAAGGAAATTGGAAAAAACAAAGGAAAAGGCAATGGAAAAGGCATGAGGCATTAAATGGCATTTTATTTATGAAAATAATGGAAAATAGGAGAAAAGGAAGGTGAAAGGTCACATATTGCATGTGAGGAGGAAAATGAAGGAAAATAATGGAAAATGAAAAAAATAGAGACCTCATTAATAAAAAGGCTTTTGAGGATCAGTGGGCAAGGCTTGGTCAGCTCAATTTTGGAGCCCTCATTATTCTCTCTCTCTTATACTCTTGAGCACTTAGAGTATTCTTGGAGCACTCTTGGATAGTGTTTCATATTTGGAGATTTGGATCAAGAAAGCAAAGGAAGAGTAGGAAAGCGCAGAGGACATCGGGATCAACATCTATATAAGGTTTTGAGTGAAAGTACTGAGTTGCATGTATGATTTCCTCACAATTTTTGGCATTCATGGTATTGCATGTGGTTTCTTGATTATGATATTCTGGGATTGATAGTGGATTTGTCTAGCCTTACCATTTCTTGGATATCCATGATGATTGTGGGTTTATTTTTCTCATGGTTCCTTTAGCTGTTGGGTTGAGTTATTAGTTCCTAGAGCCTTGGTTGGAAAAACAGTCTGGATCCTGATGAACATCTGTTGGGTTGAGTTACTAGTGCTGGAGCCTTGGTTGGAAAAACACTCTAGAGACCTAGGTGGGTTGAGTTACTAGTCCTGGGACCTTGGTTGGAAAAACACTCTGGAGCCCGGGAATAGCCAGGGTTGAGTTACTAGTCCTGGGGCCTTGGTTGGAAAAACACTCTGGAGCTCGGGAATAGCCAGGGTTGAGTTACTAGTCCCAGATCCTTGGTTGGAACAAACACTCTAGAGCCCTGGAGAAACTTGGGTGGAGACAAATCCGTGACGGTTTGTGATGTTCGACCGTGAGGTCGAATCACTAGTTTGGGGTTGAGACGATTTGGTCTCTGGATCCCTGGTTTGGTGTTGATTTATGTGTTTGATAAGGTCCCACATTCGTGCTTGGAATATGGCATGAGGGTGACTAGCTGAAGTGAGATTTGGCTGAAGTGAGAATATGGTCTGGTGGAACGTGGAAGTCCCATTTCGGGTTGGTTTTTACGTTCATTACTGAAAGGTTCAATGCCTTGGTATTTGATGCATATATGAAACAGTTTATACATGGATTTATTACCGATGTATCCATCGTATTTATCTTGGTATTATGTTGGTTATGAGCATGTATTGTGACAATGATGGGGTATGGATCTCTCCATGCTATTAATTTTAAATGGATACTTAATGAATCTATGGTAAAATTGATTGTATGATATATTATGATGTATGGGAGAAATGCTTCTTAGCCATTCTCAGATAAGAAAGATACCCCTTTGTTTAAATTTAGTTTTTATACCTTTAGATGCTATGTTTGTGACATGTTTGACGAAATTCCTATCATGGCTGGGTGATTGCTTCCATATGTTTTTTTTAATGTTATTTACCCTCTCCTAAAGTTACATGAAGTTCCGAGCAGTGACCTGGGCTCAGGGGCTGAAAATGTGGCACAGATCCCAGATCTACAGGTGGAAAATTCGTTGTTTGGGCTTTAGATGCTACCTTGACAAGGCTAGCCTACAGCTATAGGGTCTATATCCACTCCCTTACCCTTAAAAGCCCGCAACTAAGCCTTAAAGGGGCTAAAAATCAGTCCCCCCTTAAGGAAAAAGGCCCTGGAAGGTTGGTTACCTCCCAGGGATGTCAATGATGCAGTGTAAGGTGTGTTTTTGGTGTTTTCGTTGGTTCCACTTCCTTAAGTTCATATAGGAGGTTGAATCTCATATTAGTAGCCTCTCGTCACATGTTTACCCCAATTGGCTAGTTACTTGGGTAGATGTGGGAAGAGGGTGTTACAAATAGGATGTTGATTGATCCCATTAGAAGGCCTAATGATTGTATGTGAAAAAATGGTCTATAACATAATAAATTAGAGAAATACCCCAGGAGAATGTTTGTGAATGATCCATTAAATATAATATATTCAAATTAGAATCAATAGGCACAACTTGTGATTTGGCCCTCCTACTAGCACCTTTTGTTGACAGGTGTTGGAAATTCATCAACCAAGGGGGTCTCCCCGATGGAAGTCCCAATTATACCTCACACCATGGAATAGGATCCCCATCTGGGATATCAACCTGACTGCCATATATTCTTATAGTTTTTC
Source organism: Pinus albicaulis (assembly GCA_034641835.2). Classification (NCBI taxonomy): domain Eukaryota; kingdom Viridiplantae; phylum Streptophyta; class Pinopsida; order Pinales; family Pinaceae; genus Pinus; species Pinus albicaulis. The sequence goes on along the minus strand of CM076583.1, from coordinate 754,153,791 downwards.
GTTGGCTACAAAGTTTAGCACAAGAGAGTAATGCATAGGTAATCTCAAATCAACAAGTGAGTATTTCCAATGAGTGTTCGGTTGTATGTGACTCGAGATTCTTCTATTGTGGAAGGAAAGGAAAGCGAGCCTCTAGGAGAGAGGTAACAATACCACCCTAATAGAGACACACACAGAGAAAATATTCATCTAACATCCTATAGAATAGTCCACAAAAATGTGATGGTCATTGCAAAAATTATAAACAAGAAATATTTGTCTAACAACCAACAAAATAGTCCACAAATATGTGACATTCATCGCAACCATTACAAAAAATTATCAATAATATAAGCACTAAAATAACCGAAATATTTCAACTAATTTAGCATAGGTGGAAAGCAAACATGAATTACAAACATTCACAGAAAAATCTTACAAATATTCATAATCCATGCATGAAGGACGTGTTGGCCATTAGGCTTTAGATATTAAGTAAAAGTCCCAAGACACATGTATACAATGAACACCACTATCTACAATAGTTGAGCGTTGGAGCCACTCCTTGTTCCCCAAAATAATTTGCTTCTCTCTCTAATGCCTTGCGGGAGGAGCCAAGGGGAAAATTCCTTTGCTCATACGATGAGGGTGCATATATAACCGATTTGGGGGGGGGGCGGGGGGGGGTTGATGCTTCACCTTCCTTCTGATTCTTTGACTACCCTCAATATTATTTGACTTCCCATGAATTTCCGACTTTACATGACTCTTCAAATTATGTACATGCCCTTTGGACTTCAACTTTACAATACATTTTCGAATAGAAATTTACATAATCCACAAAATGGTGTGGCACATGGTGACTCATGACATGACACTGATGACATGGATTGCATGATGATTTGGCAGTGCCAATATGTCCTTCTTGCTACTTTGTCTTCATTAGAGATATTATTTTTTCTTCATGTATTCCCTCTAAAGGGTTATGAATCAGATAGAGTCTTCATGTGGTCCTAATCTTCCATCTTATGTTATAATCCAATGTTCATTCGTCTACTTGCATGATGATCATCTCATCTCCTACTCTCCTTAGGCATCTTCTAGTATGGTCTCCTTCTCCATCTACTTCATCATCTTCCTATTAGGACATAATAAAATACTTGTGACTGCAATCCACCCATGACAAGATGACATCAGTCTGATAAACCCCTAGCCTAAGATGCTTCATAAAATCACTTGTTAGGGTTGAAACTAGTGACTAGTTGAGTATTTGACTCAAGGATTGCGTAGTTTCAGAGGCCAAGGTCCAGGACTGAGGTTTGATGTTGTCTAATTCGTAGTTCAAGATGGCCAAGGTTAAATTATTACACGATTGAGGGACAAGCACTCAGGTTTTGGAATAAGGAATTACTGAGAGGGGGGAATGAATCAGCAATAGTGACGGTCTTAAAAAAAAATTGAATATGTTTTTAGTTCTTTCCTCTATTGTATGTTACTTATGAGAGCATTCATACATAAATCAAATGAGGAGAAAGACAAGACATTCATATGTACGTACAATCCATCACATAAGAAACATACTCATATTCAAGCATGACAACATGGGTTGCAACTTGTTCCCTTAAGAAATCAAACTTGATAGAAATATGCTTTGTCTTTGAATGCATGATTGGATTCTTAGATATACTGATGGCACTTGTATTATCACACATAATTAGAATAGGATCAGTCAAATCTACCTTAATATATTTCAAGATCTGTTTCATCCATAGAATTTGCGAGCAACAAGTGCCAACTGTAATATACTCAGCTTCAAAAGTCGATAAAGAAATGGAGGTTTGTTTCTTGTTGACCCGTGACATTAAGCATTTTCCCAAAAGGAATGTTTCACCTGAGGTGCTCTTCCTGTCATCAATACTGCCTACCAAATCAACATCAATGTAGGCCTTCAACTTAAATTCTCTTATCTTAGTGTACCACAGTCCATAATATGTTGTTCATTGAAGATATTTGAAAATCCCTTTGACAACAATAACATGGCTTTCACAAGGGAAAGCTTGAAATTTGGCCACAAGACCCATGACTTGCATGATGTCTAGCCTCGAAGATGTGAGATACAAAAATTTTCATATCATGGATCTGTATTCAATCTTATTTACCAATGGTGTCTCATATTATTTGCACAATTTGCAACCTGTAACCAGAGGTTTTCTAACTGGATTGCAATCTTCCAACCCAAACTTCTTTAGAGTTTCACATAGTTATTTGGATTGGGAGATAAACACTCCATTTTGAGACTAATAAATTTGCAGTGCCAGGAAGAAATACAACTCTCCGATCATGGACATTTCAAACTTTTTCTGCATACATTTTGTGAATTGATGTCCCAATTGTTCCATGTTGTTGCCAAAGATTATGTTGTCCACGTATACTACTACAATTAGTAGATGGTTTGCTTCATATTTTATGCATAATTTGTTGTCTACATTACCTATCTTAACGCATTTTTGTTGAAGGTATTGATCCAACCTTTTGTACTAAGCTTTTGGAGCGTGTCTAAGTCCATAGAAGGCCTTTTTCAGGTTGCACACAAACCCTTCATCTGCGATGAGCATGAATCCTTCCAGCTGCTCAATGTAAACTTCTTATTTCAGATCTCCATTGAGAAATGAAAACTTCATATCCATCTAATATACCTTGATTTTTTTATGAATGGAAATGGAAAGAAACATTCTAATAGCTTTCAGTCTTGCTAATGGTACAATTTTTTCCTCGAAATATACCCTTTATATTTGGGCATACCCTTTGCAGAAAAACTAAGCCTTGTTCCTAATTACTTGACCCTGCTCATTTAGATTGCTTCTGAAAACCCATTTGGTTCCAATGAAATTTTTCCCTTTAGGTCTTGGAACAAGCTCCCAAGTTTCAATATTTTCAAGTTGGTCTAGTTCTTCATTCATAGCTTTCACCCAAAACTTATCCTCACTTGCTTGGCTGAGATTTTTAGGCTCAATCCGTGACAACATAGCCATATTTGCACAACTTGAATTTACAACAAGTTTCCTCTTGGTATAAACAACATGTATTTGATCTCCAAGAATCTAACTCTCTGGATGTTCCTTTTGTACATACTTGGAAGGTGTTTTGTGCCTTGGAGTTGTGCTCGTTTCTTCGCATTCACTATCAAAATATGTTTCTTATTGATCCAATGGCCTCATATTTGAATTTTATTCTCCATCTGAGTTCATATTTATTTTAGAGGACTCAGGTTGTGAAGATATTTCATCTACTATCAAATCAATGCAATCCTAAATATTCTTTGTTCGTTTTTTGTAACACTTATATCCTTTACTTCGAGCAGAGTAGCTAAGTAATATACCCTCATCAACGTGGGAGTCAAACTTTCTAGGATTTTTATCATTCCTTTCGATAAATCATTTTCTCCCAAACACCTTGAAGTGTTTAATTGATGCAAGTATTTCATTCGACAACTCATATGGAGTTTTATTAATCTTATGCATGAGTTGAGTTATGTTTGATAGGTACAATGTTGCTTGTGTTGCTTCTCCCCAGAAGATGTGGGATTCATCTACTTCATCCAACATATCTCTGCCATTTCCTAGATTGTCCTGTTCTTTCTCTCCAATACATTTTTTGTGGATTTATAGCCATTTAATATTGCCTCCTGATGTCGTTCTCTTCACAAAATTCCTCAAACTCTCTTGAAGTGTATTCTCCTCCTCTGTCTGATCTTAAGCATTTGATCTTTAAATCTTTCTCATTTTCTACTTGAGATTTTTATTTTTATTTTAAATGCTTAAATGCTTCTGATTTTTCTTTTAAGAGCACGATCCAGGTGGCCCTGGCAAAATAATTAATGGAAAACATAAAATACATTTCTCCTCTTAGGACTTTTTCTCTAGTCGGGCCACAAATATGTGTGTGAATTAGCTCCAATGGTCTAGATGAAGAGAGTTGATTTGACTTGAAGTGAGTCCTGGTATTCTTACCAAATTGACATGACCCGCAAATTGAGTTATCAAACCTTGATAATCTTAGCAGTCCTCTCACAAATCCCAGCTTGTTGATTCTTATCAAAATATCAAAATTCATGTGGCCAAGAATCATGTGCCACAACCATGCTTCATTTTTTTTTATTAAATAGCAGTTTACTCTAGAGTCATCAAACACATATACATTATTGTGAGTTTTGATTGATTTTCCCATTAGCTTTCCATCCTTCACTTTTCAGATCTCACATTCCTTGGATCGAAAGGTCACATCATAGCCGTTATCACACATATGGATTACAATAAGAAAGTTGTTTTTTATACCTTCCACATACAACACATTTTGTGCTTTTGTATTTTGATCAAGACTGACTATGCCTTTACCCTTAATTCTTGTTGGATCTGTGTTACCGAACGTGACATTCTTCCCTCTGTCCTTTTATTTTAGCAATAAAAAATTACTCTTATCTGTAGTAATATGCTTGGAGCAACCACTACTAACATACCATCTGTTTTCTTGATTTTGTGCTGATAGAGAAAGTCCACATTCCATGTTCTTTTTGGATTTTTGTTTCCAATTTTCCTTATCCTTTAGAACAACTGACTGCCAAGTGTTCTGTGACTTGGATGGACACTCTAGCCTTCTTTTACAATCACTTTCCTTGTGCCCAAAATTATTACATTTAAAACATTCAACATTACTCATTAGGGAAGAGAAGGAATTTCAATTTTTGAGTGTAGAGTTTTGAGATCTAAAATTTTGATACTTATTGTATCTCAAATTTTCATCTCTTTCAACTTTGATTCTTTTACAATCAAAAACCTTATTCCCAAAATTATGGAATTTATAACAATGACCATAAAATAAATAAGAGTACCTAATGTTTAAATGTTCATGACTTTGTGCATGAAGGTATCTTTGTTGTCTGGCTGATTGATTCATCCTCTGCTGGTGCGGTTCCTTGGGGTAGATGAAGTTATTATTATAGTCATGGGACCCTCTCTAGTTTGATCCCTTTTTGTCTTCATTGATTCTTTCTTGATACAACTTCACACTGCTATGAGGTTCCTCAAATCCAGTAGACCTGAATTTCACCTTCCCTATAGAATATTCTTGTGGTCTGGAGTATCCTGAGCATGTTTTGTTTCCTGAAGATTTCTGACTACTTAGAAACTGATCCATTTTTCTTGTTCCTTATGAAATTTTTTCATTTATGCCTTTTTCGATCTTTGTTTTCTCAAGATTTGTTCTTAGAGAGACAACCTCTGCCTCAAGACTCTGACAATTCTATTCCCATTCATGGATCAATTATTGAAGAACCTCTTCCTTTCATTTAGCTTCTTCTAGTTTTAATTTCAAAGGAAAATTTTCATCTTTGCATGTTTTTGAGATCATATCCTTCTTTACCTTGAACAACTCCTAGTTTAATTTCTTATTCTCTTCTTCAAGTTTCTCACATGTTCCTTTTTTTTTTCTCTTAGTATAATGGCTAAACTATTTTTTCTTTAATGGATTCTTCAATTTTTTCTTTTTGATACAAAACGTCTCATTGTCATAGTTTTACATAACTTCCTAGGCATGTTATAATTGTGCTTTCAATTGTTTATTATTTTTACTTGCTTTCTTTAACTCATCAAGAGCACTGATAAGTTCCCCTTCAAGGTCCACATTTCCTTATTCTTCCTCTTCAGTGTCAACAATATTTTGTTTCTTGGAGTCTGTTCCAAATGCCATAAGTAAATACTTATCTGAATCATCCTCTGAAGAGTTTTCACTGTCTGACTCTGGTGCCGACCTATCCTCTTTGGAGTAGAGCCCCTTTTTCCTTCAAAACCTCTTCTTCTGATGTTTCTTAGATTTGTTTCCAAATTTATGATCATCTTCTTTTTATGTCATTTACTTGTTAGGGCATTTGGATGAAAAATGTCCAACTATTCCATAATCAAAGCATTTAAAGGGAAACTTCCCTTTATACTTTCCTCAACCATGCTTTAGTTTCCTAGAAAATTGAGCCAACTCTTGATCAAATTCGAAATTTGAGTAGCCTTGATGGTCTTTGTGCTCCTTGTCCTTCTTGGACACTTTGAATGTTTCCTCCTTGGATTCAGACTTCTCTTTTCCTACTCTCATCTCATAGGTTGTGAGAGTACCAAGAAACTGATCCATCTTGAGTTTCTTTAAGTCAGCCATCTCTTCAATGGCAGATACTTTGACATTAAATATCATGGGTATAGATATTAAAACCTTCTCAACAATTATATCTTCTTTGAATTCTTCACCAAGTCCTCTAATCATATCGGTTACTTCATCAACTTTGAGGAATTATTCTTCTATACTTTCCTCTTCATTAATTTTTAATATTTAAAACCTCATCCTAAAAGTTTGAATTTTGGTCTACTTGACTTTCTCAACTACTTCATGACTTTGATTGAGCTTAACCCATACATCCTTGGAATACTTGCACTGCATAAAGTTTACAAGTTCAGATTGACTCGAGCCAAAGAGAATGGCTTGTTGGCTTGAGAATTATTTCCATACAATTTCTTAACATCTACATCAGTGGGAGGCATAGTTTGTCCCATCAAAGGTTGGAATTCTGCTTGAGTAACCCTCTTGACTCTCTTTCCTAGATATAATTTCTTATGGATCTACCTTCTAGTGGATAAAATGTTCCTAAAGTAACCTCACTCTAATACTAATTGTTGGAATAAGGAATTACTAAGAGAGAGGGTTGGCGGGGTGTGAATCAATAATAGTGAGGTTATTAAAACTTTTTGTTGAATATGTTTTTAGTACTTTCCTATTCTATATGTTACTTATGATAGAATTAATACATAAATAAAATAAGCGAAAATATGAGACAATCATATGCACATACAATCCATCACATGAGCATCATACACATATTGACACTGCTATTTTCATGTGGAAACCCAAAGGGAAAAAACCACCAATCTGTTTGTTGTTATAATGTAAATTAAGCACCTACTTAATTACATCAGTTTGTTTGTGAGCACACACTCATAGGCCCGCACCAACCCCTTATTATATCAAGCACCTAATTTTCAAGAGGCTCAAACCTCTTCTAAATGCAGGAAGCCACCTACTCTAGCCACTGTTCTACTTTTCATACAATTCAAACTAAAAACAGAGGCACATATAAATACATAAAAATACCAAACTAGTTTTCTGCAGAATCAAAATTTTCTCTCGGTCCTCCACTACTCCACAGGCTCGCTTGGCCTCACATAGTTCCACAGGCTCTCTTGGCTTCACACAGTTCCATAGGCTCTCTTGGACACACACAACAGTAAGCTATCCTCTGCACTCTACCCTCGATTTCACAAGCTCTATGCTACGCTCTGCTTCAATTCTACACTTGGGCTCACTACTCTACTTTCACTCACTCTAATCTCTACACTTCAGCACTAGCATTAATGCTCACTTCCCCACTTTGCTCGATGGAAATTACTCGTTTTGATCCCCTGCTACACTCTACACAATGTTGTCTCTGCTAGTTTCCACACTACCCGAGTGTACCTCTGTATGGATCCTCTTGATATTGTTGCATCTAAGGCTAGACTTCTGCCACTATATTAATCAAAAGGATGGGCTCCTCAAATATTCACATACTCACAATGTAATCCTCCATGCTGAAAATTTAATCTCAGTCCAAATGCACACTACAACAAGTTTTTTCATCTCTAATTCATAGCATGCAAAGCTTGACATGCACATTAGCATGGAATATTTGTTCCTCATTTAAGTCTATAATGCGTGCATGAAAAATCAAAGATGACTTTCTTTCAACATCGGGACAATTCCAATAGTTCTTCTTTGTGAACATTTTCATTGTTGCCTTGACACAATGATATCTACATATGCCATTAACTCCATTAATCAACTCCTCTTTCTTGCATTTAATCTCCAATTTCTAACCCATTCATCCTTTAACTCTTTGTACTATTGTATCAAAGCTCCACTCATCATAATATTTTATTAAAACAAAGTTACGATGTCTCACAGTGTTGATTCCTCTATCCCCTTAGTGCTTAGCCTCCTTATCATTTTTATTTCATAGTACCAGGTGTCGTAACCAGGGGCATAACACTTAGGTTCTAAGGTCTTCGGCCTCCTATTTAGATCCTCTATCCCTATGCATTTTTTTCTTTTCACCCTTGTTTCCTTTAGCTTCTCTTCTAGGTTCCAATCCGTATTATCCTTTATCAAATCATAACTATTTTCATAAAACACTTGCATAATAGTTCTGAAATCCCGACCTCCGATGTTCCAAACTCTGAGATGACGTCATGTTTCCCTCATTAATCCACGTGGTACCTCCTTAGTGGTGACATGTGTCACCCATATTTTCCCCATTAGGCACATTGAAAATTTCAAATCAAGCTGCCATGTGTCCATCGTACAACCACATCATGCTGACGTCATTTGCCACTTCAACACCTCCGGACCAATTTGTTGCTCCCATGTGTCTAATAGAGGAGAGAGAAATAGTATTCTTTGTCCTCGATTCTTCATTGAATTCCTTTGTAGTTATTTTCATTTTCAAACCTAGACACTTTCAAGGAATTGTGTTCTATAAGAACTTACGAGGTTTCAAGGTTCTGCTGGCCTCGACCTCCGATATAGCCTCCTTTGATGTTCTAATAAGTCCTCTACTCTATGATTCTGATCATTCCTCTGTTCCAAGGTTCTGATAAGCCCTCTGCTCCGATGTTATGATAAGTCCTCTACTCCAAGGTTCCAATATTGTGTCCCGATGTGCTCTGACCTCCGATATAGCTTGCTTTGATGTTTCGATAAGTTCTCTACTCCGAGGGTCCGAGGTTTTGATGGCCGCCTCCTAAGGACTCAAATATCCTTACTTCGCCTATCAACAAATTTTGATTTTGATGGCCATTTATGGACTTCCACATACTGTTGGAAATCTTATTCAAAGAAATTTTCACTGGAGACAATCTGATGCAGTCTTTGAGCCCATTTTTAACTCAAAAAATGGCTCCAAACTTATCCTTATGCCAATAACCTGGAATCCCAATCACCATAGTCATCATTTTATGGCTTCTCCAATAATCCATATACTATGGTTATTCTCTACCAAAATCCTGCAGCAACCGGGCCTATTTTGTTTCCTAAAGATCTCTGCCTGCTTAGAATCTTATCCAACATTCTTGTTCCTTCTGCAAATTTTTCATTTATGCCTTTTTCGATATTTGTTTTCTTGTTCCTTCTGCAAATTTTTCATTTATGCCTTTTTCGATATTTTTTTCTCAATATCCGTTCTTAGAGAGACGACCTCTTCCTTGAGACTCTGACAATTCTCTTCCTATTCAGGGATCAAATATTGAAGAACCTCTTCCTTTCATTTAGCTTCTTTTAGTTTGAATTTCAAGGGAAAATTTTCATCTTTTCATTTTTTTGAGATAATTTCATTCTTTACCTTGAACATCTCCTGTTTTAATTTCTTGTTCTCTTCTTCTATTTTCTCACATGTTCCTTGTTTTTCTCTTAGTATAATGGCTAAACTATCTTTTCTTTTAATGGTTTCTTCAAGTTTTTATTTTTGATAAACAAACTCCTCATTGTCAGGGTTGTACATACCTTCTTCGACGTGTTGTATTTGTTCTTTTAGTTGCTTAATATTTTTCCTTGATTTGTTTAACTCATCAAGAGCACCGATGAGATCCCCTTCAAGTTCCCCCACTCCTTATTCTTCTTCTTCTTCTTCAAAGTCAACAATATTTTGTTTCTAGGAGTTTGTTCCAAATGGCAGAAGTAAATACTTATCTGAATCATCCTCTGAAGAGTTTTCACTGTCTGATTCCGATGTTGAGATATCATCTTTGAAGTAGAGCCCCTTTTTCTTATAGACCTTCTTCTTATAATGTTTCTTAGATTTGTTTCCAAATTTATGATCATCTTCTTTTTTCTGTCCTTTCCTTGTTAGGGAATTTGGATGAAAAATGCACAACTCTTCCTCAGTCAAATAATTAAAATGGAAACTTTCATTTATACTTTCCTAAGCCACGCTTTAGTTTCCTAGAAAATTAAGCCAAATCTTGATCATATTCGCAACTAGATAAATCTTGATGGTATTTGTGCTCCTTGTCATTCTTGGACACTTTGAATGTTTCCTCCCTGGCTTCAGACTTTTCTTTTCCTACTCTCATCTCATAGGTTGTGAGGTTACCAAGCAACTGACCCATCTTGAGTTTATTTAATTCAACCATATATTCAATGGAAGATACTTTGGCATTAAATATTATGGGTATATATATTAAGACCTTCTGAACAATTATATATTCTTTGACTTCTTCACCAAGTCCTCTAATCATATTGGTTACTTCATCAACTTTGAGGAAGTATTATACTATACTTTCTTCTTCATTCATTTTTAATCTTTCCAACCTCATCCTGAAGGTTTGAAGTTTTTCCTGCTTGACTTTCTCATCTCCTTCATGACTCTGATTAAGCTTAACCCATACATCCATGGCAGACTTGCAGTGCATAAATTTTACAAGTTCGGATTGACTTGGGCCAAAGAGAACGTAATTCTTTGCTTTAACATTATTTCCATACAATTTATTTCCATCTACATCAGTGGGAGGAACATCGGGGACATCATAATCTACTAGTACGTAAGTCCAAACATCTACTCCCAGGGACATAAGATACGCTTCCATCCTTACTTTCCAAAAGGCATAGTTTGTCCCATCAAAGATTGGTATTTTGCTTGAGTAATCCTCTTGAGTCTCTTGCCTAGACATAATTCCTTATGGATCTACCTTCCTGTTGTTAGAATGTTCCTAAAGGAACCTCGCTTTGATACCAATTGTTGGAATAAGGAATTACTAAGAGGGGGGAGTGAATCAGTAATAGTGAGGCTCTTAAAACTTTTTTCTGAATATGTTTTTAGTACATTCCTCTCCTATACGTTACTTATGAGAGAATTAGTAAATAAAGAAAATAAGTGGAAACATGAGACATTCATATGTACATACAATCCATCACATGAGCATCATACACATATTGACACTGGTATTTTCATGTGGAAACCCAAAGGTAAAAAACCATCAATCTGTTTGTTGTTATGATGTAAATTAAGAACATAATTAATTAAATTATTTTATTTGTGAGAACACACTCATAGGAGGCACCAAACCCCTTATAATATCAAGAACCTAATTTCCAAGAGGCACCAACCTCTTCTGAATGCATGCCACCACCTACTCTAGCCAATGTTCTACTTTTCATACTATTTTCAAACTAAAAACAAAGGCACATATAAATACAGAAAAATAACAAACTAGTTTTTTACATAAATAAATTATTCTCTCGATCCTCCGCTGCTCCATATGCTCTCTTGGCCTCACACAGTTCCACAGGATCTCTTGGCCTCACATAGTTCCGCAGGCTCTCTTGGCCACACACAACAACAACCTATTCTTTGCACTTTGTCTTCGATTTCATAGGCTCTATACTACACTCCGCTCCAATTCTACACTTGGGCTCACTGCTCCGCTTTCACTCACTCTAATATCTATACTTCAACACTAGAAACAATGCTCACTTCCCCACTTTTCTCGACGGAAATTATTGTTTTTGATCCCCTGATTCACTCTGCACAATGTTGTCTCTGCTGCTAGTTTCCACACTACCCGAGTGTACATCTGTATGGCTCCTCCTGTTGTTTTTGCATCTGATGTTGGACTTCTGCCATTATATTAATCACAAGGATGGGATCCTGAGAGCTTCACCTACTCACAGTGTAATTCTCCATGCTGAAAATTTAATCTCATTCCAACTGCACACTCCAACGAGTCTTTTCATCTCTAATTCATAGCAATGTAGATCTTGACATGTACTTTAGCATGGCTTCTTTTTTACTCATTTAATTCTATAATGCATGCACGGAAGATCAGAGATGACTTTATTTTAACAAAGGGACAAGTCCAAAATTTGTTCTCTATAAACATTGTCCTCCTTTCCTTGACACAACGATCTCTACATATTCCATTAGCTCCATTAATCAACTCCTTTGTCTTGCATTTAATCTCTAGTTTTTGACCCGTTCATCCTTTAACTTTATGTAATGTTGTATCAGAGCTCCACTCATCATAATATTTTATTAAAAAAAATTCATAATGTCTCACAATGTTGATTCCTCTAACCCCTTAGTGCTTAGCCTCCTTATTTTTTTTCTTTCATAGGACCATGTGTCGTGACCGAGGGTATAACACTTAGGTGCTAAGGTCTTCAGCCTCCTACCGAGATCCTTTCTCCCTATGTATTTTTCTCTTTTCGCCCTTGGTTCCTTTAGCTTCTTTTCCAAGTGCAAATCTGTATTGGAGCTCCTTTATTAGATAAAAACAAAATTCATAAAGCACTTACACAGTGGTTATGAAATATCGACCTCCGATGTTCCAACCTCCAAGATGACGTCATGATGTCTTCATTATTCCACATGGAGCTTACTTATTGGTGACACGTGTCACCCATATTTTCCCCATTAGGCCCACCGAAATGCTGAATCAAGATACCATGTGTCCACCACACAACCACATCACATTGACATCATTTTCCACTTCAACTCCTCAGAACCAATTGGTTACTACCATGTGTCTAATAAAGGAGAGTGAAAGAGTCTTCTTGATCCTTGGCTCTTAACTTAATTCCTTTGTATTTATTTTCCCTTGTAAACCTCAACACTTTCAAGGAATTGCGATCTGTAAGAAATTACGAGGTTCTGATAGCCTCGACCTCTGATTTAGCATGCTCTGATGTTATGATAAATCCTCTACTCCGAGATTTCAATCAGTCCTCTGATCTGATGTTCTGATAAGTACTCTGCACTAAGGTTTCGATAAGTCCTCTGCTCCAAGATTTCGATATTGGGTCCTGATGTGCTCTGAAGTCTCAGAAAGCCTGCTCCGATGTTCCAATAAGTCTTATTCTCTGAGGTTTCGAGGTTATGATGGCGTCCTACTAAGGACTTGAAGCTCCTTACTTCGGCTATCAACAACTTTTAATTCTAATGGCCATTTCCGAACATCCACATACTGTCAGAAATCTTATTCAAATAAATTTCCACTGGATACAATCTCATGCAGTCTTTGAGCCCATGTGCAACCTGAAAAATGCTCCAAAATTCCTCTTTTTCCAAGAAAATGGACTCCCAATCACCATAGTCAATATTTTATGGATTCTCCAATAATCCTTCTACTATGGTGATTCTCTTCTAGAAGCCTACAGTAAACATATTACTCCCCTTGAACTTGGCACATAAATCACATCAATGCTAGCATCTGTTGCCTCAAATCTCCATGTTGATATGGTTGACATCAATGCCAACACACTCACAACCACTAGCCATCCAAAAAATGCCAACTGTCCAACATTAGGTTGGAGGCTTGAGCCTTGAGACTGCACAATATGTAGTTCTGGAGGCCTGGACATAGGGACTGCACAATTGAGGGACTCAAGGACTCAAGATCATGGAATTAGTCTTGAGACTACGCAATGCGCAGTTTAGGTTGGGACCGAGCACAAATATTGTGCAGTTGGGGAGCTCAGGGAGCCAAGATGAGGGCTTGAGCACTGATTTTTACCACTATGTAGTTCTGGAAGGTAGAGGAGATCAAGTGATTGCACAATTGCGCATTTCAAGAGCTCAAGGGTTGGGCTTGAGGACTGAGACTGCACAATGCATATTTTAGGCTTGACTGGAGAGAATGATTGCGCAATTTTGGAGCTCAGGGGGACGAGCTTGAGCACTGTGACTGTGCATTGCGTAGTTCCAAGATATAGGGTTGTAGCTTAAGATCTGAGACTACGCAATGCACATTTTATAAGGGTTGGATGATGCTAGGTTGCTTGGTCGGGAAGTTTTCCAAATTTGACTAATTGTGGGGTCCGTGCAGTTGATGTTAATAATGACAAGACTTGATTATGATCACACACTTATAACACTTGACAACACAACATAGATCATATAATACACATGAACAACATAATTCCATCAGTGCGATGACTTTGCGACAACTTACGATAAGTGTGACACCAAAGATACACTTTGCGACGATCATGACGACACTTGTGCGACAATGCTTGAAAATTTGGAAGTGAGTGCAATACATGTTTACATGGTAATTATAACTCATTAACACAAATATTACCCCTTGAAACATGCTAAAAGTAGCTTTCGTGCACTAGGTGACACTCCACATTCCAAAAGACAACATTTCCTATATGAAGAGAAAAGGTTGAACGACTTGTGATACGCGAAGGACGATGAAAGAGACAATTAAAATAATAATAAAAACACTTATGTTGATTTTTGAGTATCATGGGAGGTACTCCAAGCCCTAGGTTCCGAGATTGGAGGGAAAAACACAACAAGAGTCACTTGTGGGCTTGGAACCCAAGCTTGGGGTTTTGCACCAATCATGTTTGGGGCATTTCCATGGAGCACTTTAGACATATGATGGAATGAGATGATAGAGGGAGGAAAGGAGAATCAAACCCTTCGATAATCATCGAATTCTAATTTGTACTTAGTGAGATATGAATTTTGGAAGTTATTTGTTGGGTTTGCATAAGAGGTTTCAAGGTCAGCCTAGTGTTATTTAGGCTTATGCAAATTGTTCAAGCCCTAAAGGTGACGTTTTTGGATCCCTCCTTATGTGTATATATAGGAGGTGAGATGGAGGACTATTACTCATCCATTTGTGCAACACACAAAATGAAGGAAGCTCGTTGGAGATAGATGATATGTTGTTTGGGCCGCAACAAGGAGAGGCAGTTCAACGTGGATGAGATATGGTTATTTTGAAGCCAATTTCAGAGGACCGAAGGGATAAAGGGAGGTCAAGTACCTTGCTAGAAGGAGGAAGCTTCAAGGATCTGTTTATGATATGTTGAGGGATGAACAAAAAATAGGAGAGGATGTTTTGGAGGTTTGTTAGGGTGACGCAATGGACTCTGGTAGGCCAGAGGCCTAGCTAGTCCAAAAAAGGGTTGTGTGGAGGCTTGAGGGGCTTCCACGTTCCCAACAACAACAACAACATATGGAGGCATTAATTTACCTTGCCTGGGATGTAGCTAGAAGGAGGTTGGTTGAGTGTTATTTGAAGGGTTGTTGCACCATGCACATACCCTAACCAGGACAACAAAACAAAAATATTGCAGTAGCAGGGTATTGTGTGTTGGGTCATTGTTTTGACCAAATTTGGATAAGATTATTGAGCAGCCTGTGGGTGTCATTTGGAGAAATTCTCGTGGAGGTGAAAAGTCCATCCTAGGAGCAGAACTTACAGTGAAGTATTAGGTGTCATTGATCTGGTGGAGGGCATTGTGTTGGCTACCCAAAGTAGCCCTAGACCAGTAGTCTTGAAGTGACGAAGATAGGCGAATATTGGGTGAAGCTTGGAGTCTTATGAGTAGCTCTTTGATGGACGAAAGAGGTTACTAGAAAGTAGATTGGAGCTCAGGTATTGGCCACCCTAGAGAGCAGATTGGATTAGCCCATGTACATGCAGAATAAGTGACTTGCAATAGTGTTAGGTGGTAGCCCTTTTGGAGTCTCGATGTGTTTTCCTTTGAAGGGCTAAGGGGAAGCTAGTGAGCAGTACAGAAGAAAAGGACCGACAGGACAAGATACGACATCAAGTATGATTAAAAAAATTTGTCATTTTATTGTGTATACAATAGGATATTGTATTATTCATATTTGGTTTAATATAACTAAGATTGGGTTGTACATTATTGTACAATATTGTTAAAAATTGTGTATACTTGTGCATATGTGATTTACTGCTTTATATTTTCTACTGTGCAAAGTAGTTTGGTTGAGATTATTGATTTAGTAGCGTTAATAATTATAAGACTTTAACCTAGACCCAAGATCGTATAAATTCAACCTGGTATCGGAGAGTGTATGAGTGACTTTGGAAGTCAGTGAATCAGATTTGTGCACAATGAAGTACATCGTGAGAGGGAATTGGTCGCATTGTAGGTTGACAATGTCAAAGTTGCAGACAGGTCTCTGGTATGAAGCCAAGATGGATGGGGTTATCCAACTATATTCCTTGGAAGGAAAGGATCAATTTGGTCTTGTAGGTCAACAAGATCTGCGATTTTTCTAATAAATTCATCAAGAAGCCAACCAAACCTAAGGAGCTGGAAATATATGAAGAGTTGGATACGAAGGAAAAATTGGTCATCCTAGATGGTGTGAAGGATGCCTTAATACCTCATTTGTCTGGGAAGAACACTTCACATGAGATGTGGATGGCTCTTTAGATTTTTTTCCAGAATAAGAACAATAAATGGGTACTGGTATTGGAGGATAAGTTGAAGTCCACTAAGATGATAAAGGGTGAAGGAGTGACTTCGTATTTGATAATATTGTCTCAGGTCAGAGATGAGCTTAATGCCATCGATGTGACTATTTCAAATGGATATATGGTGAGGATTACCTTAAAAGGGTTCACTGAGGAATGGAAGCCCTTCATCAAAGGGATTGTTGCCAGAGAGAAATTTTAGACTGGAATAGGATGTGGGACGACTTCATTCAGGAAGAGTTGCGAGACAAGGATATTCATCCAACAAAGAGGATAGATGAGGATGTGGCACTTGCAGCACGAATGAAGGGTAAGCAAAAGAAGGAATTGAGTAAATTCAAGTGTTTCAACTGTGGCAAGATAGGTCATTTTTCGTTGAGATGTTCGATGAAGAAGAAAGGAGATGACGAGAAGAGGAAAGGAAAGTAGGTCTCCAGTGTTTCCACTTCAACTGAGATAGATGATCTCACCAAGATATTGGAGGAGGAGGAATTTTCTATGATCTCTCATTTCTCGTAGGGTATTGTCAATGAGTGTTGGAGCGGGGTCCCCTAGGGTGCATTTCTTTTTAAGTCTTGTTTATGTTTTTTTTTGTGCGTTAGAGTTTTGGGACCTCGCTAATAAACAAATATTTATCGAGCTCGTGCACGACATGTATTTAGAGTGAATAATTTACGATGATGGCGTCTTCAAGGTTGAGCCTATGCCCTGAGCGTTGGGATTGCATAAATCAGGCTTGTTGAACCTTCTGCAGATCTCACACTTCGAGCGCAGCCTGATCAATGATATCTCTAAGCAACAGTTGCTCGCGCTGATTCATGAAGATTTGTTTGTGGCTTGGAGAACGCATACCAATCGATGACGCGCTAATCCATCAGAGCACCAGCTTGCCTAACCAGGGCTCAGACCCTGTGGTAGGTAAAGAAAGGCTATAAGGTGTCGTGCAACACCCGAGGCTTCATTGTCAGCGAAATAAGTGACCCTGTAGTTCAATTTGGAACTATTTTCCTTTCCTTTAAAATGATGAGGAAGTGTAGACCAAAGTAAGTCCCAACACATGTTATTGCACTCGTTGGGCAGTGCGAGAAGGGTGTCCAGTATAATTGGGCTCAATATTTATGCACAAAATTTCTAGAAAATGTGCGCGAGGCACAGTGGGAGGGGAAACACTTCTATTACGTATGGTTGATACTCCTCATCACGCTCATCAGCTGGAAGATGCCAGAAGAAACGCAGTTCCCAGAAATTGAGCCTGAAATGTGCGAAGTCGTGCGGTACGAAACCCTGTGGAACTCTAAGATCCCATCTAGAGTCACATAAATTAATTTTTTTGGGTGCTTTTTGACTCTGTGTTATGTCAAGCTATTCATTCAAAGCCAAGGTTGTACCCAACCTTGTATGAGCAATACAAATTGATCGCATATTTCCAAGCGACGTTTCATAATGTGCATATCGATGCAAAGGGCATTGTAGAATGGGTGTGGTATGATTTTTCGTATTCGGTCACATAAGATGAACTAGTGTGCATCACAGTAGAGTGGGCACCCACTTTGTTAAAGCCGCACACCATTGGGGGTGCCTCGTCTTCCATTTTTAAGTCTCCGACAGAGCCCAGAACGAAAAAAGATACACAGCATAAGGGAAAATATGTTGATGTCGAGCCTGAGATGATGACGACAGGTGAAACAATTGATTTGGAAAAAGAGACATAAGCTGAAAATAATGGTGAAGGCGCTAAGGAGACGCAGACCACCAAGGGGACTAAGTGCGGGTCTCGGGCAGCAAGAGGTCAGCACAAGAAGCGAAAAGGGTCCAAATTAGCTGGAGCATAGGACCTCACACTGACAAAAGATGATTTTACTGAAATTGAAAATACAGTAAAGTCCACAACAGAAGACATGTGGACAAAATCATATGGAATCGCAATACAAATATGTGCTTTAAGGCGTGCAGTCGGGGATTCAAGAACTTAAATACAAGCGAGCCAGATTCAAGCGAGCATTGCGCAAGCAAGCCAACTTCAAGCGAGCGTGGCTACTTCCAGCGCATAGCTAATCAGCACAGTGTTGCCATCGACTGGCGATAGCCGCCTGATCTGGATCCCTGCACCCGCCATTGGAGTGGAGTCACTGACTCTGCGCGCGACCTTAAGAGCCTATGGAGAAATAAACATCGACCTGGCGGTGCTTCCAGTTGGGAAACTTCATATGATCTGCATTATGATTGTGGACAAATTACAGTACAGAGAGGACCGTGCCTACTATATTGCAAATTAATCACAACAAGAAGCAACAATTTTACAACAAAACAAACAGACAACAGAGGAGGCGTGCCGCGCAGCTGAGGCTCGATGCACTGCATTAGAAGAGAAGATCGACCAAGTCTGTGGTGACCTGCTATAGGTCCCTACCTCAACCACACCTACAAAAAAATTAGAGGGCTTGGCCGTTGTGCTCAAGGCATCACGCAATGAAGTACAGACCGTTCGAGCTAAGTTTGAGCAACAAATTGCTGAGTTGCAGATGAAGCTCCAGCGTGAAACGCCACCAGAGGCCAGATCGCAATGCTCCATAGAGGTCAAAGCCACTATAGACAGCATATCAGCCACAATGATAGAGTGTGGTTAATTATTCGATGAAGCCATGGGTGACTGGACTTCTGTTCAAAACGACCCGATAGTATAGCAGCTACGCAATGAATTGTGTGTTAAGGAACAACAATTTGCAGAGATTCAGATGGCGGCGCCCACATTGGTGACAACACAAAGACTTCCCTAAATTCATGAGGGTAGGGTAACTCAAAATGATATAGACAATCTGTGTCGCCGAGAATGGATTTTGGAGACAAGGATGCAGCTGTGGGTTGAGGAAGCCCTGCAGTTGTTGCAGAGTCTTGATGGTGCCCTTAAAATCCTTCAGAAAACACAACAGAGCATCAATATGGCAGTTGAAGGGTTAAAAACCGCAAAGTTAGTGGATGAAGTGCAAGGTGCTGCTACATAGAGCGTCAAAGTGGTCTTGCCATTGAAGAGATTTGTCGCAGAACTCGAAGCTAAGATGAAGGAGACCACTTCATAGTTCGGGAAGAGTCACGAGTTTGTGTTGGGGGCCTATTGGAGCGGGGTCCCCTAGAGTACATTTTTTGTTAAGTCTTGTTTATGTTTTGTTGTGCGCGCTGCGCAAAAGAGTTAAAGGGTATTTGGGGTGGGTCAAATTACCTCAATCAATGTAATGGGTTTAAAGGGAAAACCATGAATCTCAAACCATGGTTTGAGAGCATGGTATCTACGCGTCAAGTTAGTATAAATTTGTAAGGATCAAGTCATCAAAATATATATGTTATTTTGTTATGGTTATTTCTTAAAGATTTGGTCTAAGTCTGGGTTTTTTGGTAAAAAGGCTCATGTTGGCTGTGTGCGTGGAGACTTAAGTCCTGGCTATGTGCAGACTCCGCTACATGTGTGCACGGAAGGATAGATTTTATTGAAGGACTAAATGTATTGAAATTGCTATATCTCTTAATAAAGAAGACTTTTTTGGTGAACCTGGACTGTTATGCAATCTCTTGTGTTGTTTATCTCTTAATTGTGTTACGATATGAATCTGTTATGCTATTGCATATTTACTTTTGTTATGGTTAATTGCATATGTGCAAATGAATGAAGTACATTGTGCGTGAATATCAGTTTATGAATAGATCTAATTAAAGTATATCTAATTAGTATGCACACACACACACACAGAGATATAAGTATTATGTGATAATCTGCGAAGATTTTAATCTATTGATCTATTGATGCGCGCATCTACCATAACATTTGTTACAACATCTATATATTAAATGTTATAAGTTTGTTTAGGGCCACTACATTAAATTCTTCCTCATAGTGTGGAAACCTGGTTCTAGCACCCCCCCCATACTACTTTGAGTGAGACTTTGATCTGCGCAAGTAGGTCAATTCCGAAAGGGCCAGTAGTTGAAGTGTTTTTTGGTTGTGCGATAACTCCGAACCTGGGTCAGGACCACTCAAGCCAACAATGAGGATGGATGGTACGTGGATAGTGGTGGGATGAAACATATGACAGGGTCATAGTAGGTTTTTGAGACTCAAGGTGAATAGAACTCGAAGTTTGACATGGCGTTAGATGACAAGAGTTAGTTGGAGATCCGAGGATCGGGTGTTGTGCCATTCAAGATGGAGACAAGACGATTGATGTGGGTACATGATGTACTATTTACACCAGGACTCAGATATAACGTGATTTTTGTCTTAATGATCGATAAGAAGGGGTTTAAGGTCTTTTTTGAGAATGGGAAGGTAAGACTCAGACTTAGAGGCTCTAGCTCCGACGAGATTGTACTTTGATTTGAGAGTGCAAGCTTCGTGATCCATAACATATTAGATATAAATCTTCCTAGATAATCACATGAGAGTTTTAGGAACGACGCTGCTTTCGAACTACTGCTTGTACTTGGAGTTAGATAGCATGGTATCTACATGTTGATGGGAAAGCCTGAGGATCATGGAAAGAAGAAGAAGAAGAAGTTGGAGCAAGTGCAAGTTTCGGAGAAGTAGCTGTAGGTGCAGACTTCATAGGGGCAGGTACAGGTTCCAGTGAAGAAGGTCCATTTTCTATAGGCTCAGAGTGAGTCGAGTTCTAGCGAGATATTGCAGGTTCAAAGGGAGAATTTGCAGCCAAAGAATATTGCATGGTCAGTGAGGAGAAAGGGTGATCCTACAACTGCAAAGAAGAAATCATGGAGATATTGGAAAGAGATATAAGAGAAGAAGAAGAATCAGGATGTTTCTACCAGTGACAATGACACTTTTGAGAGATTCGTATTTCACAGAACAAGGATTGTTGCAATTATGAGCGCCAAGAGTTGGGTGAGTGTTGTGAGTAGTGATGACGATGATGAGTTAATTCCTAGTCTTGGAAGTACCTCCCTCGCTTAGAAGGGGTGTTTTTTTTAGTTTCTTGGGAGGTACTCCAAGCCCTAAGGTTCGAGAATTGGAGAGAAAAGCACCATAAGAGTCACTTGTGGGATTGAAACCCAAGATTTTGGTTTTGCACCAATCGTGTTTGGGGAATTTCCATGGAGAAATTTGGACATGTGATTTCATGAGATGATAAAGGGCGAAAAGGAGAATCAAATTCTTCGAGAATAGTCGAATTCTGAGTTGTCCTTAGTGAGATATGAATTTTTGAAGTTATTTGTTGGGTTTGCACAAGAGGTGTCAAGGTAGGCCTGGTGTTATTTAGGATTATGAAAGGTGTTCAAGCCCTAAAGGTGATGTTTTGGGAGCCCTCCTTATGTGTATTTATAGGAGGTAAGATGGAGGACTATTCCTCATCTATTTGTGCAACACACACAAGAAAGGAAGCTCGTTGGAGGGAGAGGATCTTCTGTTTGGGCCGCAACAAGGAGAGGCAGTTTAGTGTGGATGATATAGGGTTATTTTGAAGCCAGTTTCATAGGACTGAAGGGATGAAGGGAGGTCGAGTACCTTGTTGGAGGGTCAAAGCTTTAATGGGTTGTGTGCGGGTATGTTGAGGGCCAAACAAAGGAAAGGGGAGGTTGTTTTGGTGGGTTGTTAGGGCGCCACAGTGGACTATGGTAGGTCGCAAGCCTAGCCACTCCAAAATAGGGTTGCATGGAGGCTTGAGGGGTTGTCACATGCCCATAAAAACAACATTTGAAGGAAAAATTTTATCTTTCCGAAGCAACAACAAGAAGTAGGTTGGATGAGTGGTATTTGAAGGGTTGTTGCAGCGTGCACATTTCCTAACCAATGATAGAAAAAAAAAAATTTATTGCACTAGGAGTGTATTGTGTGTTGGGTCATTGTTTTGACCATATTTGGATAATATTATTGAGTAGCCCGTGGGTGCCATTTGGAGGAATTTTTGTGGAGGTAAAAATTCCATCCTAGGAGAAGAAATTGCAGTGAAGTATTGGGTGTCATTGATCCAGTGGAGTGCAGTGTGTTGGCTACCCAAAGTAGTCCTAGACTAACATTCTTTAAGTGATGAAGATAACTGAAGATTGGGTGAAGTTTGGAGCCTTATGAGTAGCTATTTGATGGAATAAAGAGGCTACTAGAAGCTAGACTGGAGCTCAGGTATAGGCCAACCTAGAGAGCAGATTGGATCAACCCGTGCACATGCAATATAAGTGACTTGCAGCAGTGCTAGGTGGCATCCCTCCTGGAGTCTCGATGTGTTTTCCTTTGAAGGACTAAGGGGAAGCTAGTGAGAAATAAAGAAGCAAAGGACCAAAAAGACAAGATATGACATTGAGTCTTTTCAGCAAAGTTTTTCATTGTACCTTGTATACCATATATTATTGTATTATTAAGATTTTGTTTAATATAATGAAGATTGGGTTGTACATTATTGTACAATTTTGTTAAAAAATGTGTATGCTTGTCCAAATGTGATTTACTGCCTTATATTTTCCGTTGTTCAAAGTAGTTCTGGTTGATATTCTTGGTTTGGTAGTGTCATTGATTCTAATACTCTAACCTAGACCCAAGATCATGGGAATCCAACAACTTGCAAAAGTGCGCAAAAGCGACAATTTGAAAAACTCACTAAAATAGAAGTACCAATGCTGCCAAAAGTGAGGGACTGTCAATAACATTGTGCACTGGCTGTCAAGATGGGTTGAAAATTGCATAGGAATTATTTTGATGTATTGTGCCATGCTTGTTCAAGCTAGCGTAAAATAACACT
Organism: Pinus albicaulis; assembly: GCA_034641835.2. Classification (NCBI taxonomy): domain Eukaryota; kingdom Viridiplantae; phylum Streptophyta; class Pinopsida; order Pinales; family Pinaceae; genus Pinus; species Pinus albicaulis. Next base: position 754,130,705 of record CM076583.1, on the reverse strand, counting down.
CTCATGAACTTGTTGTGAACTGAACACGTGTGAGAAAGTGACTTTGATGATCAAGAAGTGACCACAGAATGACCAATAGTAAGATCCATAGTAGGCTACAAAATTATAGTGTATGTAAATTTTGGAGGGTGTTTGTCGCAGTGACAAAATACCATAAAATTTTCATTTAAGGCCTCAAAATAGCTATAGAGTTTTTTAAACCCTAATTTTCTAAATTGGGATCATTATTAAAATGAGCCTACAAGTTGATTCGTCCATTTTTTTCCACTCTAAAATCATCAAGGTAGATCAAAAATAATATAATGATCCAATCCATATCATATCTCCCCATTTTGGGAGGATTTTGGTCCCCAAAATATTTACTAAATAAAGTGAGAAATTTTTTCATCTACATTATCCTTAGAATACTTTTTAGATTTTCTTGGAAGTTTTCCTTTCAACCCAATGTTCCAAAATTCATGCTAACCATGTCTTCTAGTTATAGACCTCTTCTACAAAATTGTATCCTCTATTAACTCATCTTGGGAATCTAGAGCTAGGTCCTCTATGGAAAGTAGGATCTGCTCCTCATCTTGGTCTAACATGGAAGGCTCATATAGTTTCAAATTTTCCACAATGTGCATCTATGGTGGTAGACTATGTCTATAGGAATTAACTCCCACATTTTATAATATCTCAAAAGAACCATATCGCAGAGACTTAATATTTTTATGAGGATCCTGTAACCTTTCCTTGTTCAACTAACTATAATATACCTCCCACTCTAAATTTCTTCTCTGCCATGTGTTTTTCCAAAGAAAAAAATCGAACTCTTTATATTCATAAAAAGTTAACTGTGTACATACATTTAAGCATTTATTGGGAAGAGTCGATACTCTCCCAAATCGCAACCGAAAGGATCATCCCATATTCAAAACCCCATCCAAAAATAGGATGAGTATATCCAAAATCTTCCCTTATTATAGGGAAAAACATCCAAATGATCGTCAACCTTGTAAAAACAAAAATGCATGAAGCACGTGTACCTAAGCCTCGTCTTAAGAGGAAAACAACCCAAACATGAAAAAGCGACGCTATGTGTAGATATGGTCATAAACCCTGTAACAAATGCACTAAAAACCTACTCCTGGGCCTCCTCTTAAGAGGAAAACAACCCAAACAAGAAAGACAACACTGTGTGTAGTGTTTTTAAAAATTAACAGTAAAGTATTTTGTCCTCATATGATTTTTTTGTAATACATAGAGTATATCTCTTTTCTGCATACAAGAAAGAGTAATGATCCAAATATATTGAACATATACAAAATAAAAAGACATAAGGAGATATGTTAAGAAAAAGGACAGGTGATCAGGGCCTACGTTCAATCTTCTGGGCTTTACTATCACCTCAAAGGTGAACTCCTGAAAGAGTAGGAGCCATCTGTAGATTCTTCCTTCTAAGACCGGTTTGTTTACTAAATACTTTAAAGCTGAGTGGTCTGTGAAAAAATTAAACGTACCTCCTAACAAGTAGTGGCGGAACTTCTGAAGGGAGTACACCATTTCCAATGCCTCCCGCTATGTTGTTGTGTAGTTTCGTTCCGTTGTGGACAATTTTCAACTTGCAAAATATACAGGGTGGTCAACTGAAGTGTCCCCTAGTTGAGCCAGAACTACTCCTAGTGCGATGCTGGAAGCATCGATGTGGACATGAGATTGTTTGTCCCAATTTGGGTGAACCAATATTGGGGCACTTGCTAGCTTTTCTTTAAGGGTATTCAGGGCTGCCATGCAATTTTCTGTCCAGTGAAACTACTCAGACTTTCACAACAACTTCTCCAAAGGAGCTGTTATCTTTGCGTAGTTGCGGATAAATCGTCGGTAGTAACCCATGTGGCCCAGCAGTGATCTCAACTGTTTCACGGTTTCTTGAGCCTGCATGTTGACTATCACTGCTACTTTGGCTGGGTCCACGCAAAATCCTTGGGTACATACTACGTGTCCTAGCAGTGTTCCAAACGGCACTGCAAAGATACACTTCTTTAGGTTCAGCGAGATCTGAAGTTGCCTACACCTATCAAACATTATTCTCAATAACGTTGCATGGTCTTTTAATATGTTGTAGACTGTCCAGTCATCCATATAGACTTCTAAGAACTTGTGGATGTATTCCCTGAATGCTGCCATTACAATGCGAGAAAATACCGCTGGCACATTTTTCAATTCGAATGGCATCACATTATATGCGAATGAGCCCCATTCGGTGGTGAAGGTTTCCTTTTTCTTATCTTCCTCTGCTATCCTTACTTGATGGTATCTTGAAAATCCATCTATGAAAGAATACGCCTCATTCCCCGCAACATTATCGAGGACTTCGTCACTGAATGGAGTGGGGAATGGATCATGTATACAGGCATTGTTCAAGCTCCTGTAGTCGACACAGACTCGAATTTCAGACTTCTCTTTTTTATTCTATATAACTATAGGACTTGCCCAATCTGCTTCCTCCACCAGGAATATCAATCCTGCCTTTAACATCTTGTCAATCTCTACCTTGACTTTTTCCTTCACCCTCGGATTTATATGATATGGTCTATGTTTAACCGGCCTTGCGTCAGGCTTCAATATTATATGCATCTCCCCCATGTCCCCTTTTATTCCCTTTAATTTCGCTACCGATGAAGGGAACAAGTCCTCGTAATCCTGCAGCAGACTGGATATCTCTTTAGTTGTTTATTCATCCCAATAATCTCCAATTGTCGCAAGTTTGGGTTTATCTTCTGTCCCAATATTTATTTTCTTGGTTCTTAATGGTAGCATGTGGATCCCTTCTGTCGTCGGTTCTTCTTTGATATCTCTCTCCCTCTCTGTCTTTTCGAAATACAGATGCCTGAGATCTTCTAGATTATCGTCATCCATTTCACTATTTATCTTCTGACATGCTACCTTTTGTCTGATGCCTTGGTTTGGGAGTAGTTGCTCATTTTCCTCTTGAATTTCTGGGAAGAACAGTACCTTCTTGATAGTCTGCAATACTTGTGTGACCGGTTCTGTTTTTCCTTCAAACAAGAAGCATTGTGTAAAGTTCTCTGCAACGGCCTGCCATGTGCTAATCCCCCTTTTCTTTTCTTCCGTTACGTACCAGGCTTGTGGAATCAAGTCTAGTGAACGAATAAATTTGTGTACCCACAGCTCTTCTGGATACCCTGCCTGCGGTTCTCCATTGACCCTCACATTCCTTCAGATTTTTTCTGGAGTCTGAGTTCCCTTGGTATTTCTCTTTGAGACGGGGTCCTTCCTCTTCCTTAAATCTGGCTTTCAATGTTGCCGCAACTTTGTCCCATCGCGACAGTGAGTTGCAGTGATTACTCCACCATCTTGCAGATGTGGACTATAAAGCCATGTCCATTAGCGGTACCCTATGGTCCTCTGGTACCTTATCTTCTATCTTTGCTATGAAAGTATTTACAGCGTTCATATTGGATAAAGTTTGGTAATCCCTTACCTCAGTCCCGATCCAATTGATTCTTCCGATGTTGGCACATCTTCTTGTATTAGTCTCATATCCCCCTTACTTCCAATCATCCCAAGTGATTTCTGAGCCTAAATATGAGCTTTGAATGCTTCTCCAACTTACAGAGCCGCCCGTTGTTGGGTTGATGTAATCTTCCCTTCTACCTGCAGTCATTTGATAAAGATGGTCCAGAAGCTGAGCATCTTCTCTGTTATCTACAGTCTCTGTGTATCTTGGACCTTGATACGGGTCGAGTGGCTGAGTGACTCTGACCTCCCCGTCCTCAAAGATCATCAATTCTTTCTTCAGATCTATTATTGCATAATTTTCAAAGGCCCAATCAATTCCTAATAGTGCAAGATACGAATCTTTATCCCCCATAATATCAATGAACTCAAAGTCCATATACGTCTTTACTCCCGCAACTTCAACTTTGACTTCCTCTAGTCTGCCTATTGGCACAATGCAGTACTGGTTCGCCATACAGAGTTGGATTGGTGAGTATGTTAGCCTCAGCCTTCCCAATGCTTCCCAGAGTTTTCTTGGTAAAATATTGACATCGGATCCCAGATCAAGCATGGTGTCTTTAATTTTGAATCCCGCAACCTGAGTATTCACTCGGAACTCTTTTCCTGTCCCTCTTTTATTTCTCTTCACTCTTTGTACGTATTTTTGGGTTGCATTAGGTGATTCCCCTGATCCTGTGTTCTTTTGCACCACTCCTTCTAGGTTCTGCTTTAACTACTCCAACATTGGTGCATTGTTAACAATTTTTAGGAATAGATGGAACCATTCTTGAATTATAGTTCTTGAATTACATTGGTTCCTGTTGTCCTCCTCGGTCTTCTGTGATTCAATACCTTTGCTTCCCCCAAGTTGGGCAAAGGTCTCCACTGCTTCTTGAAAGAATTGCTTCTATCTTTCTGTTTTGATTAGCGGTTTTGGGGATGCTGGTCTTATCAACTTTATCGGGTCCAATATATGTGCATCCTCCCCGGTCCTTTTGCCTCCCTGTGTCATTATGGCCACATTTTGCATCGTCTGTGTCTCCATTATCCTGGGTTCTGCGTTTACTAGATTTTTTCCCCTTCGTCTGGCTCTTTCCTCCCATCTTTTAATGAGATGGGCAATCTTCTGTTGCATGTATGTCAACCCGACACTGAGAACACCAAGGTCTTCTAGGAAGTGGACATTCCCTAGCTACGTGTCCCTCTTGGTCGCAGTTGTAACATCTTACTGGACCTCTACCTCCTATTTGGCCTCCTCTCATGCCTCCCCCTCTTCCTCGGGGAGCCTCATTCACTCTATATGAAGGCCTGTCCAATCGTTCTGCCAATGCATCCACAGCCCTACATTGCTCTGTGTTGTGCGTTATTGAGGCACAGAACTCACAGTATGTGTTATTCCAGAACGTTGGAATATTTTTGTAAAATGGGGCATAGGCGAGGTGGATGACCTATGGTTTTACATATCTCACAATATTCAGTAGTGGCTAGACTTTGTTGCGCAGGGAACCCCGTGTATTGTTGTTGAGGCGGATATATTCCCTGGGTGTTTATCTGCGCAAATCCTCCCATTGGTGGAGCCCCCTGTGCCCATGCAGCCGATGTCCCCACATTCTGACCCCGCAACCTAGGACATTCGATCACCACATGTCCTTCCATAAGACAGTGTGTGCACCATACATTTGGTCTTGTCCACCGTATTGGTTTAATTTCTTTGAGTTTCTCTGTTAAACTCGTGATTTGATGTTGCAACCCCAGTATTGAGGGGTCCTGAGCTGAAGCTCCTCCCTTAAACTCTTGCGGATATCCCGCCATGGCTTCTATCTTCATCGTTTGCTCCAGAGCGTCTTGTAACATCTCGATCTTCTATTGCGTTAATGGAGTTCTTGTTAAGGGAAGCAGGGCCTTTATGAACCAATCTCTTTGATGGTTTGGATCGATTGGATAGCTAAGTTTTCCAATCGTGTCTTTGAATCTCCGCATTAGATCCCAAGCAGTTTCTCCTTCTTGCTGCTTGATCTCCCACATCTCTGACAGACCCTGCTGATCTGTCTGGGGTAGTTTGAACTCTTTAACAAAGTCCCTCTTTACATCTGCTATCGCTGGATATTGATGAGCTTCAGACCACTTTATAAACCAGCGTAGAACTCTCTCCCCGAGAGTAGTTTGAAATTCTATTAACTTTCCTCCCTTTGGTGTTTGTCGTGCCCTCCATATGGCTTCGCAGAGGTACCAGTGTTGTTCTACATCGTCATTACCCCTCCTAGAGAACTCTACGTACCGGGTGAATGATCCTGCCATGCTTACTTGAGTAGGTGTTACTAAAATGAAACCGTTGTTTCTTGGTTGTGAAATGGTAACACCAGCACTACTACCAGTGTGTATTACTACTGGAGACTGAATACTATTTAACTTGCTTAATTCACGCAACTTAACAAAAATTTCACCTAGTGGTTGATAAAGCACCAGGGGAAGGTTGGGACTAGAGCTACTTGAACTTTGGGGGATAAGAGTGCCTTGAGTTATGGATGTCGGCCTTTCTTGGAACAGTTGCTCCATTGCAACGTGCAACTCCACATCGGACATCTCCTCGAGGCGCGTGTCTTCTCTGTCAGACTTCTTTCCTTTCTCCATTTGCGCTGGGCTCCTATACACATGCCGAACTTCTTTGATGGTCCCTCCTATATCTTAGGGACCCACCTGACTTTCCTTTTTCGTCGTCATCTGAGGCGCCTCCTCCTTGTCCTCTCGACCACTTTCTTGCTTCTTTAATTCCTTTATCACTCTTTCTCGCCACTTCTCGGTGATTTGCGCCCTCCGATGTGCTCATCGCTCCCTTAGCCTATTAGAGGTCTCGACATCCATACCCCTATTCCCCTCCTCACTGTCTTTGTAGCATCTCCCCCTCAACTCCTTCCCCCAGCACAAGAGTTTTACGCTTCCATCTCAGATTTTTGGAACCCCATTAGTCCTTTGTCTACCACCACATTCAACCAATCCATACTACGACATACACTACTAACAGCAACTTCTAATCATATTATATTTCATTTATCGGCGACAAGATATTACAGAGCTCCCCAGAGTGAGCTTGACAGAACATATTACAATAGTGTCTTATCAGATAGATCAAGAAAAGAGAGAGAGAGAGAGAGAGAGAGAACGGAAAGACAAATATGAACAGAGCTCTCCTACAGCTCATGTTTTCTGATCCCTTTTGTGCCAACCTTCTTCTGTCGCTGGCCAACTGCCTATTTGTTCTGCTGCCAACGCGACTGACAGTTCTTCCTTCGTTCTCGCTCGGCTGTCTTCTGCTTCTCTTTGTTCATCGGGGGTTCTACTGCTTGTCTTCTGCCACGCTCTTCTACCATTTGTGCTTGCTCCCGCAACAATTGTGCCACCTGTTCCTCAATCCTTCACAATCATGACAGCTCCCTACCTACCGTGGTTGCGTTCCGCCACCTCCTATCCGCAACTCAACACTGTTTGATTTCAAAACAAGGGCCCCAACAATTAAAACAAAGAGACAGAGAATTCCATGGTACGTTCATTTCCCACGCCCTGGCATAAACACATTTACTTTTATGGGCAATATCCTTATGTTATGTAATGAATCCCCAAGAATCATAGAAAAACTAATGGAGAACCTTATACTCTTTAGAAAAGCCATTGGAATGGTCATAAAACAACAAAAAGTCCATCTTCCTTCATAATTTAGACAAAGGGGAGGAGTAACATTTAGTCCAATTCTTTCATTGTGATACAAAAGAATTAGGAGATTAGGAGATGGCTTGAAGTATTTGGGCTTTCCCCTAAATCCAAACTACTACAAAAGGGAGGACTAGCTTTGGCTCATAGCCAATGTGGAGAAAAGATTAAAAAGTTGGAATCTAAGGTGGCTTTCCGGGTCAAGGCGTCTAGTCTTGGTAAAATCAGTCTTAAAAGCCATCCCTATCTACTGGATGTCCTTGGCAAAGATCCACAAGTGCATACTAGAACAAATTCAAAGAATCTGCTTCAAGTTTCTCTAGGCACTTCAAGTCTATCTAAACAGGGAGACAAGAGCACCATGTCCTCTCTTGGGTAAAATGGGATAAGATAGCAATGTCAAAGATTATGGGAGACTAAGGATTTAAAAATATATTCTTCTCAAAAGCTTTGGCTACAAAATGTTGTTGGAGGCTTATCTCAACACAAAGCCTATGAACCAATGTTGTCACACTAAAGCACATCTCTTCAAACTCTTTGGAGGACTGACTCGAGAGAGTGGACAAACCATGGGCGAACATCTCAACAGTATGGAGAGCAATTCTAAATTTTTTCAAGCTCATTAATTATGGAGTAGCTTGGAGAGTTGACAATAGAAACAAAGAATGAATTAGATTTGATCCCTGACCAAGTTGTGGGGGGAAGCACATCCTCCCTCAACCCCTCATCAACTCCCTTAGAGACACAAGAGCACCACGTCCTCTCTTGGGTAAAATGGGATAAGATAGCATTGTCAAAGATTATGGGAGACCGAGGCTTTAAAAATATATTCTTCTCAAAAGCTTTGGCTACAAAATGTCATTGGAGGCTTATCTCAACACAAAGCCTATGAACCAATGTTGTCACACAAAAGCATATCCCTTCGAACTCTCTCGAGGATTGACTCGAGAGTGGACAAACCATGGACAAATATCTCAACAATTTGGAGAGCAATTCTAAAGTTTTTCAAGCTCATTAGTTATGGAGTAGCTTGGAGAGTTGACAATAGAAACAAAGTAAGAATTAGATATAATCCCTAACCAAGTTGTGGTGGGAGGCACATCCTCCCTCAACCCCTCATCGACTCCCTTAGAGACCAAGGCATTTCAAAACTTGCACATACTAATAATCCTACAACTACAAATCTATGGAGACAAGGTTGGAAATCAACAGCAAAACTAAGGTTGGAGAATGGGAACCATGAAGTATGGAATGAAAACATAACACCCTTACAATTGGCCACATAAGACTAACAAACATGGAAGATGAGAGTTAATTTGGAACATATCCCCTTTTAGCTCCCACACTACAAAAACTTGACTATATTCAACTAAACACTAGAGTTTTAGGGTTACCAAAGTGGTGTTGGAAATCAATCAATAAATCTAAATACCTAACAAAATCTCAAATCTTTATGTGGTGCTTTATGCAAGACAAGGTCCCTACCTAGGATGTTATGCAAAAATGTTTCAAGGTTGGGCCAAGATGGTGCTCTCTTTACAAAGGGAGTGGCAAATTAACTACACATCTATTCATACAATCTTTGTTTACTTTACAAGTCTCGCAATCTTGTAGATCATCACTTGAACTGTTATGTGATTGGGTAAGGAAGATTTGGAAAGAGCTTGGAGATGCTAGCTTTCAAATCCCATAACCCGTGTTATTAAAACACTTTTATTAATTATTTATTCGAGGGTCTAGCTAGCTTATAATAAGGGCCATATTCCAAGACAAACCTTTAGTTCCAAATTGTGTGGCAAGAAAAGGGCTAACAATCCTAGCACATTTCCCCCAAGATAAAGATGCAATCACCCCCAAAGTTATAGTGGCAAAATGCCCCAACCCCTCCCATCCTGTGGCCTATTTTGACAAAGGATCTCAAGACACAACCCAAAGGAGGGGAAGCTTTGTCCTCCACCCCTCTAAAACACACTCCTTCCATGCCAAAATGGGATTTGGAAATAATACAAACAATGTTGCACGATTACTAACTTGCAAAAACATGTTGCTTTTTACAAAAGAAAAAGGCACTAATGAAATACAAGTTTACAAAGACTCAATCCTTGTGATTAAAAGGCTAAATAAAAGTCAAACTTGAAAAAATATCTTGTTCTATTTTGAAAGAAATATTACATATGAAAGACTCTTTTGACAACTTCACCAAGGCTCACATATACAAGGAACAAAACCACAAAGCAAATAGACTCAAAAGCTAGTACTAGACCAAATCAAAAATTGAGTCTAAACAATATGTGAAATGATGGTGCTACATATTTTTTATTTTTGTATATATTATTAGAATTTGGGACAACACACACCATCTCTCAAACACCATAAATAGAGACAAGGTGGAAAGCCCTTTTCTCCACTTATTTTAAAACACATATACAAAATAATGTAAAGAATATTAAGCAAAAACTAATATTATCTCCACCTTTAAATGATTAAAAGAGATCCAAGGAGAATATAATTTTCACAACTCTTATAAGCCTCTACCAACATTTGAGTGATTATCACATAGGCAAAGATTTCATTAACACTTTCAAAACAACTAGTGTGTTCATATCTTCAAGATAGATGAGAAACCAAATTATGACATCCCATTATACATAGATAAACAAAAAGGTTAACTAGCTATTAAATGGTTGTTAAAAGTTAACTAACAAAAATAAACAAAAAATACATTTATTTAATTTTGAAAATAATATAAAATTACATTTATTTAATTATGAAAACAATATGATATTCTGATTAAATATAACAAAAACCAAAACAAATTAAAATAAAAATAAAAAAATCAAAAAAAAATCAAAAATCAAATCAACTTCTTTTCAACCCAACCCAACCCAAACCAACTCACAAATATATTCACAAAAAATTAAAAGGAAACTTAAAACAAACCAACTCACAAATATGTTCCCTTTGTGAAAGGAAAAAAGATACAAAAATAAAAATAAAAAAAATAAAAAAAAATAACTTGAAACTAAGAGACTAAATGAGGAGATAGCTATATTTATAAACTTCAATAACATATTACATTTAAAAAAAAATAAACATATATTCTTAAAAAATAAACAAATTAAATAAATGGTCAATACAAAACTAAATCTGCAACTTACCCAAAATAATTTCATTTGACCCATTAACACATTACATATTTAATAATATTAATTAAACTAATATACATATACATCCTAGTCCAACGCAACACTAGAATAAGTAAATAAATAATACATCTTAGTCTCGTTAATATATCATTTAACACGATATATTCTTCATTTCAGAATAGCCCTATCATATTTGTGTATACATCTTAGCCCAACGCAAACGTACTAAATTGAAATAAAATGTATCGTTAATACACAATCCCTTGCTTGAAGGAGAAGCAAAAGTTGCGTGTTATACAAATAAAATATTTAATAAAGAACCCACCTTACTCCAACATAACCATCATTAAATTAAAGGTATACAACCTTGAATCCCTTTCGTGAAGAAGAACAAGTTATCTACAAAATATATATGCTACATAGATAACAACGGCTTTTTCATGACACGGTAGAATGCATAAAGTCTATCTGCATCATTACTTTTAATAAAAATGTACGTGACACAAATGTTTTTAAGTAATTTAAATTTAAGTTTCAAAATAAAATTATTATAATAATAATTGTAGTTTTGGTTATAAAATTATTATAATAATAATTGTAGTTTTGGTTATTTTTATAATCAAGGTTAAATAATAATAATAATAATAATACAACAACAATTAAAACAACCAAAAAAAAACTTTATTCAATTTTTAAATTATTTTCATATTTTAAAATTTTAAATTTATTTTCAAAAAATCCAAAAAAAAAAAAAACAAACAAACAAAATTACTTTCAAACAATTTTCCACAAAATTCAAAAAATAGAAAAAATAATCAATATATTTTTCAATTAATCAAGTAAAAAAATTTAAATTATATTTTCCCAACAACTACCAAAGTAACAAAATTTAAAAAAAAAAAAAAAAAAAAAATTGCATATATAAGTACCAAAATAACAAAATAAAAATTAAGTTAACAAAAAAATACAAACACTTTATTTCACTTTTTATTATTATTCATCAATTTTAATTAACTACTATGTCTAACTTGACCATTTAATTACAATATGTTTAAAAAACAACCTAATATATATTTCAAAACATTTTCAAAACTTTTAAAATAAATTCATAACTTATCTACATATTTCTAACTATCTCTTTTATATATTCCAAACCACTCCATTCATAATTAACAGTTTAATATATTTCAAATTCATAGTCAATTAAATTACAAAACCAAATAATAAACCACCACACCCCAAAATAAATCAAAACAATACAATTTCCCAACTTGCTATTAATCTAATAAATCCATATTACCTTCCATAAAAGTAAATATGTTCTCAAAAAGTAACAAATGAAAATATTCATTTAACGACATTGATCTAATAAAAACAACATAACTTTACATAAAAGAAAGCCTAATAAATGAACATGCCCTCTTTTCAAAGGAAAGTATAAAACCACTTTCAAAAATTAATCCTACATCTTATGAAAACTAACCCACTAAAAACATTACTTTCAATCAAAAACAAATTAAGACATTTAGTGTTGCAATAATAAAATATATTTAAAAACTTGAATGATAAGTTAATTTACACAATTCACTCACCACTCACTCATTTATATACCAAATAAAAAAATAAAAAAATAAAAAAAAATTGAAATCCACTCATTTATATTAAATAAATAAATTTGAAATCCACTATACTTCCAACCACAAAACATTACATCATTATCCACCAACATATAACACCTAACCACATCTTAAGGCTTTCACACAAAACATAACACGATAATCCACAACTCATTTTTTTCAACTTATCACAAACATATAATACCCAACCACATTTCAGGGCTTTAAAACCCTGCAACTAAGTGATTGCAATGGGCCCTACCCACTCATCACAAATGCCAATACCCACAACTCAATCTTAAATGTATAAGATACTACGGAGAAAAACAAGTTAAAACACAATATATTTCAGTATTTCCATGTTTAAAAATCCATGGCCTACAAATATCCTCCTTCAAAAGGATGAATGTTAAATTACAACAGAAACCACAAGCCTTCTACTTACACAAAAGCATTAATCAACCCTGTAACAATAACAATAATCATAACAATAACGAGTATAGACACCTATGGCCACAAGAAGCCATGCAAAATGTCAGTGTCAGCCTAGTTTACAGTTAGAAAAATAACCGCCCGATCTCATTTCTTGGCCTTCTTTGCAGCAGGCGCTGCTTTCTTGGGCTTCGGAGCAGCGACCTTCTTTACAGGCTTGACAGGCTTCTTAGCAGGAGCAGGCTTCTTCGCAGGGGCTGCCTTCTTTGCAGGCGCCGGCGCCTTTTTAGCAGGCGCTGGCTTCTTGGCCGGGGCCGGGGCCTTTTCCACCTTCTTGGGAGCCGCTGCAGGCTTCGGCTTGGCGACCTTTGTAGCCTTGGCTACTTTGGCGGCCGGTTTAGCGGGCTTGGAAACCTTCTTAGGCCCAGCCGCTGTCTTAGGCTTAGCTGCGGGCTTCTTGGCCGGGGCTTTGGCCTTCACAGACTTGGTGGCCTTAGGTTTCACCGGCTTCTTCAGCTCCTCAGAAAGCTTGAAGGAATTCTTTACCTTGGTGAGCTTGCCAGATTTGGCAAGATTTCTCAGCTGGACTGCTAGCACCTTCTTGAAATTCGCAGGCAGTTGAGACTCGTACTTCTTCCCGATATAACCTGCGATGGCATACTGGCTTGACCCGGTCCTCTCCTTCAAAGAAGTGATCGCTTCCGTGATCATCTGCCAAAAAATTGAAAAAAAAAATGAGATCTCCTTCAAAGAAGCGATCGCTTCCGTGATCATCTGGCATGAAAATTGAAAAAATAAAATAAAATCTCCTTCAAAGAAGTGATCGCTTCCGTGATCATCTGGCAAAGAATCGAAAAAAAATGAGATCCCTGCGCTCAAAATTTAATGCTTGAAGAAAATTCAGGGGCTAAGATTTAATACCTGTAGATATGTGGGATGAGAAGGTGGCGGTTTCGATGCCTTGGAAGCCCTCGGCTTCTTTTCCTTGACAACATTGTTGGCTACAGGCTCGGCAGTTGTCTCAGCTGAAGCCATTGTTGATAGCACCGGATTGCTCGAGAAACTGTAACAAAAAATGACGCTAACAAAAGCAAAGCAAAACCGAGATCTTGGCAGACAAATCAAAAGCGGGAAGACAAATATTGAGAAAATAACCGTTCAGATGGTAGAAAATGGGTTGTTATCCCTGCTCATATATACAGGGGGGCGAGACGAGGGTAAGTAGAGACGATCACCGTCCCCCCGCTTGAGCCGGCGGGTCAACGGCTCATTTTTCCGCCATGCAGTTGATCCGACGGTTGTGAGTGGCCCGCCTATCCTCCCACGGATTGACTATTCAAAGCGGCATTCGTTCTCGCGCGTTGGATCGTTTCTTATCAACGGTCGGAGTTCTTTCTCGTCGCTTTTTGAAAAAAATTAGTTTTGGCTTGTGGTGGGAACCTTGCGAGCTTGTGTTTCTAGGTCTTCTTTGTGGCCCTAATTTGGGTGAATCCTTTGTCCATGTTGTGTCATCTCTGCATTTCTTGAAAGCTTATGAGCTTGGCTTCATGATTGATGCAAATTTCTTAACAATTTGTGATCTTTGAGTTAGAGAATGCTTCTTTGAAGTTAAGGAGGTTTGTGTTTTTAGGTCTTCTTTGTGGCCTTGATTTGGGTGGATCTTTTGTCCATGTTGTGTTATCTCTACATTTCTTGAAAGCGTATGAGCTTGGCTTCAAGATTGATTCAATTTTTTAAACTATTTGTGAGCTTTTAATTAGAGAATGTTTCTTTGAAGTTAAGGATGTATGTGCACTTTCTAGAATGTGTTTTTGTGTATTTGTTTTTGTTTACGTCTTTTGTCGAACATTCTTACCAACTAAAGACAGAACTCCTATGATGTGTTTTATAGAGTATTATAACTAGAATTGTTCTAATTACATGTCCAACTTAAAATGATCTATCATTTGAGTTATTTGCAATAAATTAAGGTAGTTATCTAAACACACTTTGCATTACAGAACATTGTCATTGTTATATTCTTATGTGATGCAATTCTTTCATATTTCTTTCGTGATGCCCCAGATGCATTTACATGCACCTTTACCTCATTTACAATTACATGTACCCACCAGAGATGAACTCAATAAGGGTTTACCCTCATACATGGAAGAACGCCATTGCTTTTGCATCATTTATAATTACATGTACCCACCATATAGATGACCTTACATAAGGGTCAGTCCTTCAGTATAAGAGAGCACTCTTATCTTGTGATTTATAAAGGACTACAATGTTGATCTTTCTCTTGAATGTCCAACTTAAGGTTGTCTACAAATGGTGTTAGTTACAACAAACTATGGTAGTGTCCAAACACACAATGTTATAAAAAAATTATCATGCAATATTCTTATGTGATGTGATTCCTTCACATTCCTTTTATTATGGCTTGGTTCCCTCCCAATACAAAGCAAAATGTTGAAAACATGTAGTCAACTACTTTTACACCATTTACAACTACATTTACTCATTATAGATTATTAGGCCATGTATTTGGTAACTCCTCGAATTGTGTTTTTCTATTAAGAAGAGTCTCCATGAATTGTGTTTTTATATTAAGAAGAGCATTAATATATACATAGGGGAGAGAGACCTTTAGGATTCACATTCCAAGGTCTTTTTATCTTCTTATTTTGTATTTACATATTTACAATATTTGCTCAATCCCATAGGATTAGGTGTTAACATTCCCTCCCTTAATCTGAAGGGGTGTTTGTAAGTCCAAACATCATTCTGAATCTTTCAAACTTTTATCTTACAAGCACTTTGGTCAAGATGTTTGCAATTCATTCATTTTTGGAACAATGGCGTAGGTGAATAGTCTTGGCCTCAACACGATGTCGAATCAAATGATATTTTGTATTGATATGCTTGGTTCGATCATGGAACTTTTGATTCTTGGCCAATTTTAGTGCAGAAGTACTGTAAATCACAAGAGGAGTAGAATGAACTTGTTTTTCCTGCAAACCTTCAAGAAATTTCCTAAGCCACACAATCTCCTTGGTTGCTTCTGCAATTGCCACATATTCTGCCTCTGTTGTGGAATCTGTTGGAACTGATTATTTGTGTGGCCTCTAAGAGACATTGTCTCGATCCAAGTCTCATAACATACCCTGAAGTAGATACTCCCTATTTTGTATCTCCAACAAAGTCTAAATCAGAGTATCCAATCAAGCAGAAGTCATCCACCTGTGTATATTTGAGTCCAAAGTTGAGTTCCCTTCAAGTACCTTAGAACTCTTTTTGCAACAGACTAATGACCCTCACAAGGTTTTTGCATAAACCTGGAAAGGATTCCAACAAAAAATGAAATGTCTAGTCTTGTAGTAGTGAGGTATTTAAGGTTTCCTATGAGTTGTTTGTACTTAGTTGCATC
The DNA here is from genome assembly GCA_034641835.2 of Pinus albicaulis. Classification (NCBI taxonomy): domain Eukaryota; kingdom Viridiplantae; phylum Streptophyta; class Pinopsida; order Pinales; family Pinaceae; genus Pinus; species Pinus albicaulis. Next base: position 754,114,890 of record CM076583.1, on the reverse strand, counting down.
CTCAAATTCATTTCCTTCTTTGCGTGTGAGCTTTAAATTTTGTTCCATTGGAGTGGACAATGGATTGCATTCAACCCTGCCAAATTTATTCAACAAATCTCTAATGCACTTTCTTTAAGAGAGGAATATAAACTTCTAATGTTTGGGTTACTTCAATATCTAAATAGTAGTGAACATATCCCAAATTTGTCATCTAAAATCATTTCCTCAATTCTTTCTTTATGGATTCAATATGATTTTAATTGCTCCCCGACATCAGTGGATCATCTACATACACCACGAGATAGACAACAGTTTTGCCAACTTTTTTAAGAAATAAAGTTGCATCATCAAGATCATAGTGTTTGAAATTTATTTTCATAATATACTCAATAAATTTCTCATACCAGGCTTGCGGTGTTTATTTGACGCTATACAAGGATTTGATAAGATTACATACTTTGTGCTCTTGTCTCTTCACAACAAATCCTTTTGGTTGAGACCAAAAAACATTTACTTTTGGATCTCCATTCAAGAAGGTAGTTTTTACATCCATTTGATGGACTTTCCATCCAATATGAGCCTACTAAGGCAAAGAGAGTTTGGATGGTAGCCCATTTTGTTTTGGTGGCAAAAGTCTTCTCATAATCGAACCCTTCTTTTTGTGCAAAAACTTTTGCCATGAGATTTTCTTTGTGCTTTTTAATGAGCCATTTGATTTATACTTGTTCTTGAAGACCCACTTGCGGCCAATTGTTTTAGTTCCAAATGGAGGGTCTACCAGCTTCCAGGTTCCATTTTTTATAGAAGCATCATACTCTTTATGCATTGATTCTTTCAATTCAAAATGAGAAGAAACTTCTTTAAAAGAAGTCGGTTTGAAATCAATAGACAAATTTAGTTCACGATCATAAGAAACATTCATATCAACAACTAAATTAGAATCATCTACACCACCTCCATTCTGTCTAGTAGAACTTCTCATTCATGTCTTTCCAACCTCATCAAGATGAACACTTTCAAGTGTCTTGGTGAGCCATTTTGGAGGAACTTTCCGAGATGGCCTAAGTTTTTTAATTGACTGAGATGGAGTTGGATCAAGATTTAGACTTCCAATTTTCTCAATCATATCACTCAAAGTGCCTTATTGATTAGTGGTTGCTGACTAGTGAGGGGAGAGAGTGTTTCAGAAGGAGATTCCACAGATTGATCCAGGATAGGGATCCCCCCTTCAAGATGTGGAATCTACAAGTGGTCAAGATGTTGTTCAACAACATTGTCAGTCTTGGAAGATTCAAGAAAAATCACATCTTTAGACAACATGAATTTCTTATTTACTTCATCGTGTTGAAATTTGAATGCAATGTTGAATTTCTTATCATGGTAATTACTCGTGATTGTTTATGTATGTATTTTCCATTTAGTTTTTACTTCATTCATTACATCATCACGCAGTTACATAACTACAATGCACATAAAGATAAGAGGCACCAAAGATTAGGCCAGAAGCCAGGGAAAAACTCACAAGGGTAAAACCCAACAATCCTTTTCCTTATAGACTCTTCGTAACAAGATAAATCCAAGTCAAAGTAACCACTGATCCAAATTCCAAGTCAACCCTCCATCCATAACTCAAACTACCTTCAATAAGTCTGACACGTGCATGTCCGTAGATGTCATATCTCACAAAGATATGGTGTCTTAAACGACTTGCATTCCACAAAGATAATGACCCTTCCTACAACTCGCATTTCACAAAGATATATACCCTTCCTGCAACTCGCAGCACAGAGATATAGACCCTTTATACAACTTGTGTTTCACGGATATAACAATCCATGTTTAGCTTGCATTCTCCACAGAGATAACACTCTTCTTGAAGTTTGTGTTCTTCATAAATAATGGTGCCTCAGTAAGTTCGTGTATCACATAAAGATCCGCCTAAGACATTCGAATTATTTTCCACGTATGTTCACCAAACTGCTTTCCAAATGGTGGAGGATAGGTGCCAATTTATAGTTGTTTCGTCATGCGAAGGGTCACGTCTTTTGGGTATGCTGACTTGGAAGATTAGAGGTACAAATAATACTTTAAAAATTCATTTTTTTCTTCTTTTCATAGGGTTATGAAGAACGTACCCTTTCACTTTTTCTTTCGACCAAAATAAAGCATGAAGAACATGCTTGACAATAAAAATTATATATATATATATATATATATATACAACAATTATGAAGACGAAACCTAGTTAGAATTTCAATACATCATAGAGACGATATGCTTTGGAGGTATCCAAGTACCCCAAAAGATACACTTTTGACTCCTTGCACCAAGTTTGTTTCTTTGTTCCTTAAGAATCAAGGCATAACATTTGGAACCAAAAACCTGAGATGCGTCACTGAAGGAATGTGGACATACCATATTTCATAAAGACTCATTCTTTTTAGAGCATGAGATGGACATTTGTTTTTAATATACACTGCACATAGAACTGCATCAGCCCAGGACATCAACTTAACATTTTTGGAAAACACCATTTAAAAAACCATATTTAAAATCCATGTTCATTCTTTCATCTACACCATTTTGTTGAGGATTACAAGGCATGGTTTTTTATGTTGAATCCCATGCTAGTGAAGATAGTTTTCAAATTCATTTGAAGTATAATATTTTCCATTATCAATACGAATAGATCCAATATGAGATTGTGTATTGTTCTCAATCCATGCTTAAAAGTTTTTGAAATTTTCAAAAGCTTCATATTTGTTTTTCAACAGATACACCCAACACATTACGTTGTAATCATCAATAAAATTCATCATGTATTTATTTACATTTGTAGAAGGAACAAGCATAGGGCTACACAAGTCATAACAAACCAGTTCAAGATTCTCGTGTGCTTTAGAAAGAGAATCATGAATGTTAGGTCCCTATAATACTAGTGTATCACATTATTGTTATTGTTAGTGTAGCCCCCTTATTGTTATTTTTGTGCTCATGTAGTCCCCATATTGTTATTATTGCACCCCATAGAAGCCTGTTATTGTTATTGTTGTGCCCTTACATTATGTCGGCTTTGATTATATTGTGACCCCTTAGACTCCTATATATAGAAAGGAGGAATTTTCATTTGAATCATCCAAGAATTGTTCATTTATGTAATTTAAAAGAGGTTTCCCCCTCAAAGAGGATAATTTTTAAGTCGTTGATCTATCTTTTCTTCTATTTTGCGAGTTGGTTGCATAACATTTGATATCAGAGCTTTGGATTCTAGGGTTTCGCTTCTTCAAACAGGTCATCTTCAAAATTTCGCTATAATTTTTTTTCTATGAAGCTTCCGAATTTGAAATTGCAACCACATGGAGACGAAATATTGCTGAACCTTTTGGACAAATTTCAAATATTGGTTCACTATATTTTCAAAGATATGATCCGAGGAAGTTAGGTTCTTCATATGCTCCATAATTTCATCTCAAACAAGTGACCTAGGGAAATTCGTCATAACTTTCGTTTCAGGCATCATATTTGAATTTTGTAAAAAGTGACCAAAATTTCACGGAATTTAGTTTGTCCTATAGAAATTTCAGAGCTAAATATTGAAACAGTGACTTGTGGCATCCTACACAACTTTTCTCTACTGGACCAGTCCATAATCCGATCATCGTGGGATATTTGACATAACTCTATATTGAAGAATCTAATATTGGTATGACTGGTGGCATAAGAAATAAGATTCATAGGGATACAACAAGATTTAACTTCATTCCTTGGAGATCATAAATTACAGAGTTACAACCATTACAAGATCGAGCTCCTAAAAGAAAGAAAAAGGTCTGTATTTTTTTATAAATTGCATAACTTTTGTTTGAAAAAACAGTTTGAAGTGATTCCAAGGGCATATTGAAGCATATATGTCAATATTTGGTTCTAAAATTCATCCAAAACAAAAGAAGTATACACCCATTAATCCCTTAGAAAGATATACTATGATGCATGAAGAGGACGAATTGCAACATGATATATCAAAATTACGAGACCAAGTGCAACAAATTTCACCCTCACAATGAGCAACCAAAGATGACATGGATGGTTTAAAAGGCGACATGGAGGGTTTAAAGGCGACATTAATGGTTTAAAAGAAGACATGGAAGGTTTGAAGGAAGGTTTGACAAATTTTCTACAAGAAAGACTTCCTAATGGCGAAAGGGTATTAAGACGAAACTCATGATGAGAGCAAAAGAAATGTAAATCATGATTTCGTAGACTCTAATGTTAGATTGAAAACCCACCATATTATGAAGATCGATATGAGGAAATTTGATGGCAAGGATCCGGTAACATGGATACTACAAGTGGAGCAATATTTTGATCTCCATAATGTGCAACACACTCAAAAGGTACGCATTGCAACTTTATATTTATAACCCAATCAATTTGTATGGTGTTGATGGCTTTGTTCTCGTAAACCACTTGTCACCTGGTCAATTTTTGTGAAGGAAATGATAGAATATTATGAGGATACAAATGGCAACGCCTTATTTAGCCAATTGATAAATCTCAAACAAAAGGGTGCATTGGCAAAGCACATTGAAGACTTCCAAAATTTGAATATAAGGGTAAGCGATATTCTAGAGGAGCATTGGATTGATGTCTTCATAGGGACTTTAAAGGATAACATCCAACATAAGGGGTGCCTTTAGGAACATGATTCATTTGAGAAGGCATTTAGGTTGGCAAGAAAAATTAAAAGCAAGATTATGGCAACAAGGAAACCTAACATTCACAACTATAAAAATGGAAGTCTTTTTGCTCCTAGCCTTCCATAACCTACAAGGTTGACACCACAAAAATTGGAAGAAAAAATAGAAAAAGGCTTTGCTACAGTTGTGATAACAAATACACTAAAGGTCATAAATGTGCTAAGAATAAATTATTTTACATAGATTTTGAAGAGGAGGAAGAAAAGGAACAAGAAACTTCAAAAGAAGAGGATATACACCAAGAACCAACACTAGAGAAAGAAGAAATGAATCCAACCATATCTTGTAATGCATTCACAGGAATTACCACTCCTCAAACTCTCAAGATAGAAGGACAAATCAAGAAGAAAAACGTAATAGTGTTGATTGATTAAGGTATTACCCATAATTTTATTCATTGTAAGATAGCCAAGGAATTGAATTGCTTCCTATACCCAACACCAGAGTGTCAAGTGATGGTTGCAAATGGAGGAACTATAAATTGCTTTGGAAAGTGCCATAATATCAAGCTAACCACGGGGGAATATGTATTGAACATTCCAATTCTCTCCATTCTAATGGGCGGTGCTGATGTTGTACTAGGAGTCCAATGGTTACAATCTTTGGGTACAATAGCTTTCAATTTTTAAGAAATTTTCTTGAAATTTTTTTGGGAAGGAAAGGAAGCTGAATTAAGGGGTATCGTAGGGAAACCGGGAAATATAATCAACTCTAATGGCATGAAAAAGCTTCTAAATAAAGAAAAACAAGGCATAATTACATAATTATGCTCACTATAGGTTCAAACATCAAAATAATATATTTCTCCAGATCTCCAAAAAGTCTTGGAAAATCATTCCAAGGTATTTGAGACTCCCAAAGGCCTCCCACCTATTCTCGATCATGATCATGTTATTCATTTGATTCCAGGAAGTATTCCTCCAAACATAAGGCCTTACAAATATCCTTATGCCCAAAAGAGTGAAATTTAACATATGGTTGCATAAATTCTAGAGGCTGGTATAATTCAACCTAGTCAAAGTTCTTTTTCGGCTCTAATAGTATTGGTGCACAAGAAGGATTTATCATGGAGCATGTGTCTCGAATATATGGAGCTCAACAAGCTCACTATTAAAGATAAATTCCCCATTCCTATCATTGATGGATTATTGGATGAATTGCATGGAGCAATTTACTTCAGCAACTTGGATCTTCGTTCAGGATATCATTAAATTAGAATGAAGACTAAAGACATTTCGAAAACGACATTTAGAACTCATGAGGTTCATTATGAATTTTTGGTCATGCCTTTTGGCCTTACCAATGCACCTTCTACATTTCAAGGTTTGATGAATTCCATTTTCAAACCCTTCCTTGGAAAATTTGTGTTAGTATTTTTTGATGATATACTAATCTACAACAAGTCTTGGAAGGATCCTGTTCAACATGTTGACAAGGTGCTCAAACTATAGGAGGAGAAACAATTATATGCAAAAACCTCCAAATGTTTCTTTCGAGTACAAGAGGTGGAATATCTGGGTCATATTGTATCTCATGAGGGTGTTAAGGTAGACCCTAACAAAATTAAAGCCATTAAGGAATGGAAAATCCCCACAACCATAAAGCATCAGCGAGGATTTCTCGGGTTGATAGGGTATTATCGCAAGTTTATTAAGAACTGTGGGAGAATTGCAGCACCTCTAACATCATTACGATAGAAAGATACATTTTCTTAGACTCCAAAAGCAATTAAGGCCTTTGAACATCTTAAAGAGGAAATAGGTCAAGCATTGGTCTTAGCTATGCCAAATTTCACAAAAACCTTTATTGTGGAATGTGATGCCTCAGGAAATGGAATTGGTGTTGTTTTAATGCAAGAAGGAAGACCCATTTTTTTTTTAAATTTGTCCAATCAAATGAAAGTATTTACACGAACCTATTTATGAGAATGAAATGTTTGCAATACTACATGTACTAAAGCAATGTCGACCTTACCTTATGGGAATAAACTTCAAGGTAAAAATAGATCATGATAGTCTTAAATATTTTTTGGAATAAATATTATATTCAAAAGAGCAACAAAAATGGGTCACAAAAATGTTGATTATGACTCTGAAATCATCTACAAAAAAGGGAAACAAAATGTTGTTGTAGATGCATTCTAAAGAAAGGATGAGGATGTGGAAGCATTGCTTTGTGCCATTTCTATTATCCAACTAGATTGGATAATCGAAGCAAGGGATGAATGGAAGAATGATGAAGAAGTGTGGACACTCATTTAAAATTTGTAGCAAGATCCTAGTACATCTTATACATTTAGCTGGAAAAGTGATTCATTATGGTATAAAGATCGCTTATATCTTTGTAAGAATTCCCAACTCAAACAAAAGATTCTTTTGGAATTGCATACCTTCTCCTTGGGAGGACACTCAAGATTTTTAAAAACTCACCATAGGTTCAAGAAGGATTTTTTTTGGGATGACCTTAAATATGACATTCAAAAGTTTGTGGCGGAATGTTTAGTTTGCCAACAAAATAAATTTGATACAATTAAGACCCCGAGTCTGTTACAACCTTTATCCATTCGAAGTCAACGTTGGGAGGAGGTTTCAATGATTTTATCACAAGTTTACCCAAGTCCGAAGGAAATAATGTCATCGTAGTGGTAGCTGACAGACTTACCAAGCATGCGCACTTTTGTGCATCATCTCATCCATTTAAAGCCAGTACAGTTGCTACTACATTTGTGGATGTTGAGAATTTGGTAGGGCAGTGATTAATTATAATTCTCTTCTTAATAATGACTTTTGAGCTTACGTCTTTTACTTATGTCTTATTTTCTTATCTTATTATGTCTTTCATAAAGTCAATTACCAAAAACACAAGAGACACAAATTTAGGTTCTTTGAGCCAGGGCCAAAACCTCTCCCTATAGGAAAACCCACAAGAAATTATTCTTATAGACTTTTAGATGAAAAGTACCATTACCATGACACAGACCCTTGATCCTTGTATGCCTCCAAGGCCTTGTCATTGCTTCTTCATTGACTCCTTGAGATGATCCTTCTTTATTGCACTGTCCTGCACCGTTCTGCACCTTTATGCACTAAGACTAGAGAGCTCGGTCTCTACTTGTATCTTCCTTCTTTGACTGTATGAGCTCCTTGCTTGAGATATCAACACTGTGTTATAGACTATATTTCCTTGTGCCTTCGCTTAACCTTACTGATTGTACATACTTGTCTTATTTCCTTTTGATGATCAGTCCACACTATAATATAATGATGCCCTTACACAACCTTGTTCTCACAGTTTACCAAAGTCCCTTCTCGCACTAATAGTAGACCCTTCTTGCACTTTAACACTGTCCCTTCTCACACTTTAACACAATCATATGTGAAAAAAGTTGTTCTTGCAATCTTGTCCGCAAATCTCAGACCTATTTCCGCACTTACCATAATCCTTTCTTCACATTCTTTACTTCACACTTCTTGCTGATATGTATGGTCGTAGATATCTCTGAATTTTCCTCGTATTACTTCCTCAAACTTGTCCAAATTTTTGTCCTTAAATGAACCACATACCTTAACTTTTATAGAGTACACCTTTACTATGATTTAGGCCGACCTTACAAACTAATGGTAGCCCGACATGTTCACTACTTATAGGCCGACTTGAGGAGGCAATTCAACATTGATCTTGAGCCACATTATGAGCCATGTATTCAATGCTTATGTGACATGGTATTAAGACATGCTTCTTTGACTTGACACTTCATATTCATGACTCTTAATTAGTACATTTATGACAAGATGAAAAATCCCTAAAAGACATCAAGAAGAAGTATTTTGACCTATAATAAAAACCTTGCTCATGAAACCCATGAAGCAAGCATAACAAAAAATACATTTTATTATCTTTTCCTTCTTCATTACATAAATACACAATTACATAATCGATATGAAGACCGAACCTAGTTACACTTTCCAACACTCGCTCTTTACTAGGGAGGTATTCATAATGGTACATGGTCACTTTCAATCTGAAGAATCTCACAAGAAGAATAAGATTAGTAATAACATATGTATAACGTCATTTCAAATAGCATTGTCCTAGTGCAAGGCCTTGACTAACAACCCCATCTCTCAATGAGACAATGGGCTACAATTATGGCGAGACACATGGCTTATAGACACCATAGTCATTGTCTCTCTAAGGTACATACTCCACCCGACTGTTCACAGAGTATGACCTTCTTGGACTATTATTCTCTTGGGTAGCCAACCCTCAAAGAATACCGATCCCCGACCACTCTTATCTTGGATTCCCTATCTCATTCTCAAAGAGTATCAGATGCCAGATGATTACCCAATCCTCCATTTTGTCTTCTAGGTGAAGACCAGACTGATGTGTATATTCATTCTCTCCTCATGGCCTTCACTAATACTTACGGCTGATAGTCCTGGTCTAGTGCATGACACATAGATTTAGAGAATCATATTCGTTACTTCCTTTTAATTCAGGAATGACATACTACAAGTTTCTTCCAAGTAATAAACTTACCACCAGGCTCCCTCTTAACCAGGGACCTGCAACAACAATGGTGAGATACCCAACTACTCATGAAGAATTCCTTCCCTCGAGGTCATGGATTTCGATATTGAGGAATATTAAACATTGGCTTCATAGGGCATAGATCATCCATCACTTTCATCCATGTGTCATGTCATCCACTAGAAAGATAGTCATCAGTGTTTCTCATCTGGTCCATCTTTATGCCACGTTTCTTTCCTTTGAACTATCTCCCAAGGATCTTACATCCTTCCACATGATTGGAAACCCTGCATAAACTTATCCAAATAAACATATACATAATACATTTTAAATCAAAATTTACCTCGGTGATGATCTTTCACCATGACATCTTCCTGTAGACATCGTCATCCTCTATTCAGATTGACACATCTCCTAAAGATATGTATTGTCAAGGGTCTTCTTGTTTATCATACTTCTATCAGAGTCCACATGTCTTCCTAGGAGATCTCCTAGTCACATCTTCTTGGCTTCAGATGATAACCGTCTATTACTCGGATAAATCCATCTTGTGGACAAGATAAATCTCCTTAGAATACTAAAGGAAAACTAGAAACAGACAGAAGAAACAATAACTCTTTCCTTAGCCTATAACCAAAACATGAAACATGTAGTATGCCAAGGATCACTTACATATTAACGAAGTGCTTGTAGAAGTCCTTTCAGCGCTTTCCAGAGCCAGCTTTTCCTCAATGCTTTAGAGTATTTCCAAATGCTTTCCACAACTTCTCCATGATGCTCCAAAAGAGATCTGCATGGAAAAAGACATTCAAATAGATCAAAGCATATCGCATAAAAAATCAGAGGTAAATGAAATCCCTAATCTAGAATACAACATATACATGAATCAATAATCAGCTATAAACCATGTGAGTGATCAAGGAATCCCACAAATAACATCAACAACAGATGCAATTAGGAAAGAACAATTACTTTTTATTAAAAATCAAAGGGAAACAAACTTACAACCTGGTTGCCTTGATGTCACAAGCCTCTTCCAATGGTCTCCTTTCCTTCCCTTGAACACAAGTTCTTAAGACCCAAAACCAACAACTTGAGTTTAGAAATCCCAGTCTCAATAGTCACCCATTCCTTTAGTACTATGTTGAATTTGTAGGAAGGATGAGGAGGTTTCTAGTTCCACTTCTCAAGGGATATGATCCTTGAGAAAAGGAGATTAGTTCCATATACTAAGGGATGAGGCACAGGTATGTAGTGGTTCGAGGTTTCTAATTTGGATAAGATTCATCAACCAAAGCTTCTAGAACTTACTTACTTTATTTATTTTTACTTACATGAAAGACCTGCACAGTTTATAGTGGAAGAAAATGCACATATTTGTGCAGTTTACAGTGGAAGAAACTGCGCATGTGTGGGTTTTATTTAGGAAAACCGCACAGATGCTCAAAAAGGGGTTTTAAGCAGTGAAAACCAAATTTTCTTTTTTCCCTGGTATTATTTTACTTCAAGCTTCATAGGGGATTCACTTGAGACACTCCATTAGATGCGAAATATTCTAATCAAAGTCATGGTGACAAATTTTAGTGTAACACTGCCTCTTGACATGGTTTCACTTCATGATATCTTCCTTTCTTTCTCCACACACCTTCATTCACAAGAGCTTCCAGTATCTAGTTCCTTGTTTGTATACAACCACCTCATATTCCATATGAGGATATTTTTATTTCATCTGTTAGTGGCAACCTGTGCACTAGAAGAGATCCTTATTTCTTTGATCATACTTCTAAATATATAATTCCATCACTTGCAACCATATGACATGAATTCACAACATCCAGTGACAACATATAGATATATGTACCTCATCCTTTTCCTTTTGAGTCATTTTGCAACAATTTTACTAGAATTGAGATCTTCATTCCCTTGGCCTGCTTCATCAATACGTCATCATGTTCTAATCCCTGAATTCTGCAAGATAGAATTCTCGATGAAACCTTTTGCTTTCTTTCTAGTCAGTGAATCCAGAGAGGACTCCATTAGAAAAATGTCAGCACCTGTTTGATGATGACCCTTGATCTTGATGACTTCTTTCCATAAATGTAGTTATTAGTGAGGTTTCCAGGAGCTACTTCTTCAAGTGGTCCTTCCATGCTTCTATCATGATGCTGTTAATATAAACTACTTCCTATCATACTAATTTACAACAAAAAAAAATCACTTAAAGATAAAGATGATCTCAGACATAATAGAGATCTTTCGCTTCTTCTTTCTTAGATTTCTTTGCTTCAGGTTCTTCCTTTTCATCTATGACATAAGCTTCTTCCTTTTTCCTCTTGTTATTTCTAAATTTAGGAAAATCCATTTTATAATGCCCAAAATCATTACATCCAAAGCATCGTGCTTTTTCCATATTTCTTCTTTTATTTTGAGGACCAAATTTACCAAATCTTCCTTTCTTCCTGGATGTGGCTGCAAAGGCTTGATTCCCTTCACTTGATCATGTATCATCTTTAGCTTTCAATCTTGATTCTACTATATTATGTAGATCATGGAATGGCATTGCTTCTTCCTTCCCCTTGATGCTTGAAGTGATACTTCCCCATTCTTTAGGTATATCATTTTGTACCATAGTGTGTACTTCACCATTAGACACTACTTCTCCCAATTTCTGCAGTTGATCTCGTATTGCAAAAATATCCATAAGATATGTTATTATTCCTTCCTTTCTTTACATTCTCAGTTTGTATAATTTTTGTCTAAGGGATATTATTTCCCCTGCAAAACCTTTCGATAATAGCTCCACCAATTTATCATATATTTCTTTTGAGGATTCTAGATTTGATACACAAGGAATGAGAGAGTCCTTTATGGATTCTATAAGAATCCTTCGGGCTCTTATGTCTCCCTTCATGTATTTAATATATGCTTGAATGTATTCTTTTTAAGGTTGAATCGTAGATCCTTTGATGTAGCCCATAACTTCATTTTCAATTAGATTCAGATCTATCCTCTTCTACCATGCACTAAAGTTTGATGACCCAACCAATTTGTTGCTCTCTTTGCAATAAATCATTTTGATATATTTAGACGAGGTCATAGATACTTACTTGAGTAGAGTGACTTCCTCCTTCTAGAAACTTCCTTGACAAAGATGAAGTTAGGAACACCCTCTTAGATTGAATTCTCCAATGTATATGTCTTAAAAGGTGTTGGATAATGTTGGATGGTGCTTGATGACGTGTCTTCCAACAATGTCTTCAATGTCATAAATATTTGATGGCAAATATTATCTCCTCGGTGAGTGGATCCTTTGAATGAGATTGAAGGTCTTCTTGAGATGGCTTGAGAATATTCCTTGCAAATTGATTTGAATTTTCATTGCAAACTTTGACCTTGACTTTGATTCTTGCTTCCTTGAGTGTCTCCTTGTCAAATAGCCCTTGTCTTCAGCACCTTAGCTCTGATACCATGTTGAGAATTTGGTAGGGCAATGATTAATTCAAATTCTCTTCTTGATAATTACTTGTGAGCTTACTTATTTTACTTATGTCTTCTCTTCTTATCTTATTATGTCTTTCATCAAGTCAATTACCAAAAACACAAGAGACACAAATTTAGGCTCTTTGAGTCAGGGCCAAAACCTTTCCCTCTTAGAGAGGAAAACCCACAAGAAATTATTCTTATATACTTTCATATGACAAGTACCATTACCATGACACAAACCCTTGATCCTTGTATGCCTCCAAGACCTTGTCGTTACTTCTTCATTGACTCCTTGAGTTGATCCTTCTTTCCTGCACCGTTCTACACATTTTTGCACTAATACTAGAGAGCTCAGTCTCTACTTGTATTCTTCCTTATTTGACTGTATGAGATCCATGCTTGAGATATCAACATTGTTTCCTTGTGCCTTCAATTAACCTTACTGATTGTACATACTTTTCTTATTTCCTTTCGATGAGCAGTCCACACTATAATATAGTGATGCCCTTACACAACCTTGTTCTCGCACTTTACCACGATCCCTTCTCGCACTTTAACACTGTCCCTTCTCGCACTTTAACATAGTCATATATGAAAAAAATTATTCCTGAAATATTGTCCACAAATCTCAGACCTATTCCCGCACTTACCACAGTCCTTTCTTCGTAGTATTTACTTCACACTTCTTGCTGATATGTATGAACATATATATCTCAGACCTTTCCTTGCATTACTTCCTCAGACTTGTCCAAAGTTCTGTCCTTAAATGAGCCGCAGACCTTACCTTTTATAGAGTACATGTTTACTGTGATTTAGGTCGACCTTACAAACTAATGGTAGCCCGACATGTTCATCGCTTATAGGCCTACTTGAGGAGGCAATTCAACATTGATCTTGAGCCACATTCTGAGCTACATCTTCAAGACTTATGTGACAAGGTCTTGAGGCATACTTCTTTGAATTGACACTTCATATGCATGACTCTTAATTAGTACATTTATGACAAGATGAAAAATCCATAAAAGACATCAAGAAGAAGTATTTTGACCTATAATAAAAACCTTGCTCATGAAACCCATGAAGCAAGCATAAAAAAAAGTACATTTTATTATCTTTGTCTTCTTCATTACATAAATGCATAATTACATAGTCAATATGAAGACCGAACCTAGTTACTCTTTCCAACAATGGAAACAATTCAAAAGCTACATGGAAACCCAAAGATTATTGTAAGTGACAGAGATCCCATTTTCACGAGAAACGAAATTATTTTCTTGTCTAGGTACTCAATTAGCTCATAGCTCATCTTATCGTCCTCAACCTGATGGGAAAATTGAGACAGTGAACACATGTTTGGAAGGATATCTTTGTTTCTTTGTAACTAATAATAAAACACAATGAGTCAAGTGGTTATCTCTATTTGAATGGTGGTATAACACTTTCCTTCTATATTGCAACAAAAATGACCCCATTTATGGCACTTTATGGATTTCATCCACTGTCCATCACATCATCTTTAAGAGAAAATTATAATGTTCAAGCAGTGGAAGATCGCATAGAGCATCGAAAACAAGTTCTAAAACTCTTAAAGGATAACCTCACTTTGGCGCAGAATCGAATGAAACAACTGGAAGACCAACATCACAGTGAAAGAAGTTTTGATGTAGTCGACTAGGTATTTTTACTGCTACAACCATACAAACAAATGTCCCTCAAGAAATCTATGAAAGTTAATAAATTCTCATTAAATTACTATGGTCCTTACAAGGTGTTGCAAAAGATTGGTAGTATGGCATACAAATTGGAGCTTCCTGCATCTTCTCGAGTGCACCTAGTTTTCCATGTTTCATGCTTAAAGAAGGTTATAGGTGACAAGCTCCCAATTCAAACAATATTTCCAGAACTTGATGAGGAAGGAAAAATCTTATTGGAACCTGAAGCAGTCACATAAAAAAGAACTCGACAATTATGAAATTGATCAATTTCAGAGTATCTCATAAAGTGGAAGAACTTACCCACTGAAGATTCCACATGGGAGGATGAGAATTTTATACAAAAGCATTCAGAACTACTCAAGCGTTGAGGACAACACTTTGTTGAGGGAGAGGGGCATGTTAGATCCCTATAATACTAGTGTATCCTCTTATTATTATTTTTAGTGTAGCCCCCTTATTATTATTGTTGTGCCAATGTAGTCCCCATATTGTTATTATTACGCTCCATAGAAGCCCACTATTGTTATTGTTGTGCCCTTACATTATGTCAACTATGATTATATTGTGGCCCCTTAGATTCCTATATATAGAAAGGAAGTTTTTTCATTTGAGTAATCCAGATTTTTCATTTATGCAATGTAAAGGAGGTTTCCCCTTCGAAGAGGATAATTTTTAAGTCGTTGATCTATCTTTTCTTCTATTTTGTGAGCTGGTTGCATAAAAATGAAATGGTTGTTTGTTATGTTTTTTTAATATGCAAACATCACATTGCTTTAGTTTCCTCGAAATGTTTGGCAAACTAGTAATACCATTTCTCTTCGATAAACGAAGATTGTCATAGTTCAAATGTCCAAATCTAGCATGCCATAAGAGACTAGATGGAAATGTAGCTTCATTATATTAAGAATTGTATGCATAGTTACGTGCATGAGTAGATGTTCCTTGCAAATTCAAGAGTCTTTATTCTTATATTCCCACCATGACAAGTGATTTGTCTGATGTTTTTCTCACCTCAATTTTTCCATCAAACATGTGAATGGAGTGTCTTTGTTGGTGGATTTGAACCAAGGAAAAAAAGTTTCTCCGCAACTTTGGGAGGTAGAGACATCATGCAGAAGAAAGTAAAGGAGTCTAGGTAGTTTGTTCCTAATGATGCCAAATTCGGATGGCTTGAGTTTTGACTTGTCTGCAAAGTAGATTGCTCCATTTACACTGTCATTGAAATATTCAAAGAAGTTTTTCCGAAAGACCATTTTGTAGGTTTCCCCTATATCAAGCAACCATGCATATTTCCATGAAGCAATTGAAGTATTAAACAAGTCTTCAGTAACTCTATTACAATGTGCCACAATATAATGAGCAGATTCAAGTGATTTACCTTTTCATGGATCTAGTTATTTACCTTTCTCTTCATTTCTTTCTTGCTTGATTTTGTCCCAAGAGAGCTTGCATGTGGAAGAATCATGTCCATTTCTATTGCAGCATATACAATGAAGATAATATCTTCCTCCTTGGTAATGTTTTCCCCCGCAACCTCTGTTATTCTTCTTTCCATGTCCTCTTTTTCCATCTATTCCTCTAGAATAATCTTATGCTTGATTATCATCTTTTCATGCAAGACACATAACTTCCTTAGAGGAATGAGAAATTGTATTCCTCTTACCAAAATATTTATCTCTTTCTACAAATTCTCCACAAGAGAGTCAACATTAATCGCTTTAATTTTTTCACTGGCTTGCAATGATTTGAGATAGTGAGAATATGTGGGGGGGTATAGTGCCTTGATGACAGTTGTGATAGGAACATCCATTTTAACATTAGTGGCTTCTACATCATGCATGATAGTTATAATTTCAGAGGCTGGGGCAAGGGGATCATCATCTTTCAATTCAAGATTGAAGAGTTTGATCATTAACTGAATTGCCTCAATCTCTAAGTGTGAGTCATATAAGTATTCTAGCTTATTTAAAGCACGAAAGGAATTTGTAAATGGTGCAATGGGACGACTCACCTCTTGATTTATTGATGCAAAAATCAAGGCACAAGCCTTGTTGTTTTTGTTTTCCCATATGGCAAGCTCTTTGTCAGATGTGGTCTTTTCATGCGGATTCCCATATTCTCCTTCACAAAAACCTTTCCATAATTCTTTGAAAATGAGGGTATGCTTTATATTTCTGAACCATTCATGGTAGTTCTCTTTAGCAGTGAGAACTACTCCAAATGTTGAGATGAGAGAATGCATTATTAAATAAAATTCTAAGCTAGTATTGAATAGTCAGAATTCTTGCAGCAGTAGGCTTTGATAAAAATATCTCAACACAAGCCTATCATACAAGTTCGTCTTCAAAAATTAATCAAATTATCCTCAAAAAATTATGCAAACTCTCAATATACACGAACTCGCATACATAGTTGGATTGACTGGCTCTCAACTTCGTGTATGAAAAGGCCGACTCATGTATATATGAATGGACCCTCGATAAAGGTGTAACACATGTATATAAATGGTTCGACCCTCAAAGCACATGTATAAATGGTTCAACAGATAAATTGAAAAACTCTCAGAGCACATGCATAAGTGGTTCAATATATGAATTGCATGACCCTCAAAGCACATATAAACCAATACAATGCAGTCAAATGCTCAAACTATTCAATGCACTCACTCACTGCTCAAACTATGTAAATGACTCATTGCTCGAACTATGAAAATAACTCATTGCTCAAACTATGCAAATAACTCACTGCTAAAACTATTCAACGCACTCACTACTTAAACTATCCCTCAACAATAGTTTAACACACAGAGTAATTTTGAAGTAAACACGAGCTTCAAACAATCACACATAGATTAATATAACTCACTACTTTAAGGAGATTCAATGCACATATGAATAACATACTCTCCATTATCTGAAAAACATGAGCTTTATCTTATGGTTTTGTGAACCTTATCACCTCTTCGTGTAGGGAAGAATCAAAGCCTCCTTTGTTCATGCATGACCATTGTTCAGGCATGAAAATTTGCAGCCATCTTGGGATTTACTTTTCACTGAAACCAACACATCAACCTTGCAAATTTTCGCTGGAATATATTGAATGCAGGGATGTGCAATAACTTTTATTTGTTTGTAGGGACAAATCTGAGTGGGATTAGAAAAGGTTGTAGTAAACAGGAGTTACAGGTCAAAGAAATGCTAAAATGAGACATGCACTCTGATACCATGTTACGCGAGATATTTGGTAACTCCGATAATTGTGTTTTTCTATCGAGAAGATAATTAATGGATACATGTGAGAGATATACCTTTGGGATGCACATTCCAAGGAATTTTCATCTTCTTATTTTGTATTTACATATTTACGATATTTTCCCAATTTTAG
Organism: Pinus albicaulis; assembly: GCA_034641835.2. Lineage (NCBI taxonomy): Eukaryota > Viridiplantae > Streptophyta > Pinopsida > Pinales > Pinaceae > Pinus > Pinus albicaulis. The sequence goes on along the minus strand of CM076583.1, from coordinate 754,097,036 downwards.
AGGATTAGGTGTAAACATAAATGAACTTGCAAAGGGTGTCCTTCTATATAAGAGAAAACTACTAATTGATTTGCAATTACATATACCCATTATAAATGGATTCATAGAAGGGTTAGTCATCCTCCTTATACATGAGAAAACACTCCCATGACATCATTTATAAAGGACTACAACAATCATTGTTTTCTTACACTAAATTGATAGTTAGTAGTTAGTTATGTGAACATATGTTAGAATACAAAATTATAGTTGTAATGTTCTTAGTCATCCAATTATTTCACACTCCTTTCTTAATGGACTTGTGCAATTGAAACATAACATTAGATATTGAATGCACATATCCTATTGCATGTACATAATTTACAATTGCATACAACCATTATCGATGAACTTGCAAAAGGATTAGTCCTCATACATTAGACATTTTTATTGCATTTAGATCATTTATAATTACATGTACCCATAGTAGATGGACTTGTGAAAGGGTTAGTCCTCATACATAGGATACCACACTTACGATACAAAATCAATAAATCAATACAACAATAATTCTTCTCTTACTTGTCCAACCTAAGATGATATGTTGTTACAATAAGCTATGGAAATAATCCAAACACAAGGTGTTAAAAAAAGTCACCACTATAATATTTTTACATGATGAAATTCTTTCACATTCCTTTCATAATGCCTTGGTACCATCCAAACACCATGTTAAATGTTGTAAACACATATTTTATTACATTTACATCATTTAAAATTTTCACGTACCCACCATGGATGAACTTGAAAAAGGGCGAGTCCTTGTACATGAGAGAGTACTACCAATTTACAGTTAGACAATGGATAAACCAACTCTCCCTGTGTGTTTTATGATATGGACTAACCGCCTCTTGTGGATCCTTATCTCTGGTGATGCGATTGTTGACTAACACCCGCGGGTTTTGGTCTAACGACAATTGTGATTCCCAACAAGTGGTATTAGAGTGTAGGTTATGAGTTCGATACACACCTGGCTCGCGTTGGGAGGGGATATTCTTGGAAATTGGATAAAACAACACTCCATATGTGTTTCGTGACATGGAATAATCGCCTCTCGTAGATCCTTATCTCTAGCGATGCGATCGTTGACTAACACCTGCAGGTTTTGGTCTAATGATAATCATGATTCCCAACATTTACATCATTTATAGTTACATGTGCCCACTATAAATGAATTTGAAAAAGGGAAATTCCATGATATGATTTATATAGGACTACACTGATAAATGTTATCTTACATGTCCAATCTCAACTGGTCTACCCTATGAGTTGATTAGAATAAACTAAAGCAATTATCCAAACACATAGTCTTGAAAAAAAAAATCATTATAGTATTCTTAAAAAATGCAATTCTTCCACATTCCTTTCATGGTGCCCCTTTCCATTTAAATATCAAATATAAACACATAAACAATTGCTTTTGCATCATTTACAAATGCATGTACCCATAAAAAATGAAGTTGTAAAAGGGTTAACACTTGTGCATAAGTTTTTCTAACTAGTTCGAGCCTACAATGGGCAACTTAACCTTCCTTGATATAGTAGGGTCCCATGAACACAAAGCATCAATAAATTAATTATACAGGTTGAGTCAAAATAAACTCTAGGGCATCATTAACTGAAACCTCCATCACATACAATGCACGAGAGTCACTAGCTTATAACTACAAGCCTTGGATTCTTACTAAATTCCAACAAAAATCGAGATATGAATACTCTATCTTGGGTAATATTGCTCTAAATTGGAATGTTTATCAATATATCAATTGACAGTATAGATAAAAAATGAAATAGATAGGTATTCCTCTACTTATTGGTATTTAGGGGTGGGGGGAATGTTATCTATGAGAAAAAAACTGATAGTAAAGAGCCAGGTTAAAAAAGGTGGATAGGTGTCGCTCATCGTTCAAAAAGAATAGTTAGGGAAATAGCTAATTGATAGAACACCTCCAATGTAATACTCCCTACCACCCCCTTGTAATAATATGGGCTATGGAAGGTGTTATTGACATCTTAAATATGATTATTTTTGACAAAAAAATGAGGTCATGGAAAAATGCCATTTTCTAAAAAGTTACAAAATTTAGATACTTATCGCCACCATGTCTGCCTTAGTAAGAGTGCTTTGACTATGTAAAATTTTCATCGATCTGAGTCCCGAATTAAAAGTTACATTTAAAAGTAAATATTTCCCTATTAGCATTAGCCACATCAACATTAGTGTGCCACGTGGCATCAATGAGGTCTTGGATTTGGTCCACATGGCTTAAGACATATGCATTATGTGTACACACACACATATACGTTGCATAGGTTATATATATATAACAATAATAATAATTTGCATGAGGCATAACCCTTATCGCCCAGAGGTTAGATAATCGACACACATCAATCCATAGTCCATATTCATTGGATAGGAGGGCCCCCGCCAAATGTCGCACCACCTCATCATAAATTAATGAAAACTTGTGGTCAATACACTAGTGGGCCTTCCCTCACATCATAACCCAACGTCTACCTTGCCAACAATGATATTATTTAGTGTGTGGTGTCTGAGCCCCATGGGCCATTAGCCCGAATGCAAGATATGTACCGACCCTATCGTCTCATTGGGGGTTGGGGGTTTGAAAAAAAAAAGACCGAGTTTAGTGGAATCTTTGCTTGATGTCAGATGTGAAATGAAACTTGGATACAAGGTGTGGATCCACCAATTACCCCGTCGAAGGTTGGGGGTTCGAGCCATAGCGAAATTTTTTAAGACCAATTTAATGTGGGACCTACCTCATTGCCCCATCAAGGATAGGGGGTTAGAATTATGATCTAAAAATGGAGGAGGTGTTCTTTTTCCTCTTCCTCAGAATCTCATAACCAAACAAAGGATCATTTCGATGCTTTGCAAGGTAAAAATGGGTCTTAACACAAGCATATTTTTTAATGCCTCTTCAAGTCATGAATTAGTCTTCACTTATAAAGTTGACATAAGCAAGATAAAACACATAACTCATGCATGCATAATACAGATCATAACAAAAGATGTGTTGACGTAATTCACCCCTCCTGGGCTACATCTCTAGGCCTGTAAACATGACTATACCACTCATATATTCAATATAAAAATGAAGTACATAAAGTTTGTTGATAGTAAATATGTGGCTATTACCCCTACAAGGTAATGTTCTCCTACAAAGAACTCTCATAAACAACAACACAACGTATCTCCTACAAAGATGACATACTCCAACTGAAATTAACTAAAATGAGCATGTGAACACTTCAATTCCACATTGAAGCACATAAAAAAAACTTCCCTCAACATAACATAATGAGAAAAGTGAACCTAAGCTGAACCTTGCAAGTTACAACTGCTGCAATAGACTTCTCAAGGTGAGAATACCCCTACAAGGTATTATCCATGCCCAAACACCTTCCACAACTGCTTCCAAACCCTTATTGATCCATACACCTTTTGTATCAAAACTAAAAAAGACTCCTTAGATGTTCTCAAATCAGAAATTAGAGGTAACCATTGGAATCAGAACATCCAAAAGCCCCTACGCGAACTCTTTTTGAGCTCAATTTTTCCAAAAAATCCAAAAGATATGAGCTCCAAAGCTCTTCCATGAATTTTACAGTTAATTATACTACAAATTCGACCAACTGTCTAACGGTCCTACAATTCTGCCCCAAAATTCACTAATTGAGCGATAATTTCGCTTCCCATCGATGCATTATGTAGGATCATTAATTTCTCCACTAACCCCTAAACGTACCATATGAAAAACTTTAAATATCAATTCAACGCCATAGTTAATAAGAACCCTCGGTGGTATAGTGGTAAGGTGTTGCATTAGTGGATAGGAGGGCTTGTGTTCAAACTTCTCGGCCTCACCCGAACCCATAACAATTTTTTTTACCACCACCGGGGTGCCACATGGCAACCCATGATTGGGCCACGTGGCACCCAATCATTGGTCCACGTAGAAACACACTTAATAGCCATCAACCAATCAAATTGTCCAGCTACCAACGAACTGGAGGATGTCAATTGTCATCTTTCCATTGGGTAGTACCCTGCACAGTCAGCAGCAAATGCCATGCTCAAATTGTAGTTGTTTGGCCAAATGATCAGCATGCACTAATTTGAGCATATGGTGTCATATTGAAATGAAATGAACGTCGTTGGATTCAGAACGACGAGAACTTCAACTTGGAGTTGGTTTCAATACTTTCTGGGCACTTCATTTTTTAGCTAAAAATTGATCACCCGATCAAATTATGAGGAAAACACCTTACCATCTATTAGCTCTCATGGTCATATCAGCACAAGGCCTACCCTAACACCCCATATGACGTCCCAACTGCTTACATATAACACATCATCATACCATCAATTATTTGTTTAAGTTGTAAGTGGTATGGGGTTGATTTATTCCATGATCGTGAGACTATTCATGGATATTTTGCACATAGTAATTTGGTGTTGTATAATTTGAGTGGGTTATTTCACTAGCGCAGTTTTGAATATGAATAACAAAATAAAGGTTGCGGCTTCAAGTTAATTTTCACCATTTCCAGAATGTATGTGTGTGTTTAAGCTAAATATTTTACATGAAGTATGGTTAAGCGAGTTTGTTGCCTCGACAATTTCATGATTAGGTGGGTGAACACACACACACACACATATATTCATCCAATAGCAGCATTGAGGCCAACAAAGGAAAATGGGGGCATGATCCAACCAATTTTTCAAAACACAAGTGTATGTTCTTCTTTTCTCAAGTGTTTACAAACACCAATTTGGCAGAGCATACTCAAGTAGATAAGTGTAATTGTTAAAAAGGAAATGTTGTGAACCATAGAGGCGGAGTTCCAATATTACAATATGTGTGTGTGTGTGTGTGTGTGCAGACACACATATATACATACATGCAATTCTAGAGACATGATATATACATAATAGGACTTGGCATCCATTCAACATACAATTTTAACAACATGCATAAATATGAAAGATGTAAATTGAGCATTGCTAAACATTATCAACATATGCATGAAACTTGGATATTCAATTCATATGTAGTCATATATTATAAGTACCTCCGTGAGTGACCTTGTTAACATATAGAGAGAGAAACATTAAGTGTTCCATAAAATTTCACACAAGAATGCATACAGATGAACTCAATGCTCACAAACAGTACTCAAACTAAGTTACTTATATGTATAGGTTGAATTTTGTTGGCGACTGGAGAAGGGATTCATGCTATCTTCCCAACCGTAGGCCAATTACGTTGTTATGTCTCGTAACTCACCACCCCCGTGCTAGGTCTAGAGTCTGAGGGATTAATTTCACAAGGTAATGCACTCGTCGAGCTGAGAGATTGTTATCACTAGTAGGTGGTTTATTGGCAGTCTGGAAAGCACTATTACTTTCACAACCTCAACAAGAAATAGTGGTTTATCATCCAACCATAAGCACCAAAAAATATTTGTATGGGTGGCTTCTCAGCCTAAGACAAGCACTGGTGGTTTCTCAACCGCAACAAGCACCAGTGGTTTCACTATCTCACTAAGCACATAATACGTTTTTCAATCTCACTTTGTGCTAAAAATAGAAACACTAGGTAAATCCAAAGGCTTAGAAGTGGTCTAGTGTAGGTTGAATACTCTTTGTGATTTTTTCCCAACACTGGATCTCCACAAAATTCTCTAGAAAATCGAAGTCATAACCCATGTTCAAATTTTGCCAACATATTTATGCCATCATGTTGTATCTTAGACATGGTCGAGAGGGCACTCCTTGCCCTTGCGCTACCTTCCTTTGCATGTTACCCTTTCAATTTACAAGAAGGGGAAATCGAGATGACACCGTCAATTGCATTAACTTACCAAATCTAATGTGAACAACTTTTCCTAGCCATTAGGGTTCAACATTGAATTCAGTGGGATGGGTATGGTACTTCATGTCAAGTGGGTGAAAATGAAGATCTCATCTCCTCAAAATTCTAGTATGTCATCCCTTATCCTCATATTTAAATTTTCAATAATAATAAATATTGATATTATAATAAATGTTTATTATTATTAATTAAATCATAAATATTTAATTAATCCTTTTTAAGCATTAATGTGTGATTACTCTAATTTGGCATTGATTAAAGGATTAATGAATAATCAACATTAGATAAAGCATTCTTACCCTTTGGTACCATGAACAAAACATAACGAATTTCAACATCAATAATTCATTATATTAAAATAGTTTTTTCCAACGATTAGATATCACATTGGGGTGTTCAATGATACAAAAATATTTATAAAGATCATAGTCAATGCATAAGATGTTACATCACCCTCCTATTGTCACGTTTTTCATATTGGATTCAAAAACTTGATTATAAAATAAAAACATTAAGATGCCACACATATCAAGTAATGGACATTTTCAAGGTGCATGTCCTAATGCTCCCATAATGGAGAAAGGGGAAAAGTAGGGAACCTCAAGGTTGGAATCATTCTCCTATGAATCTTAGAGTAACATCCAAATAAGAAGTAATGGGGAATTTTATCTTCAAGAAACAAGTTTGGTTGTAAAGAGCTTGGTTCCCTCATAGAGTAGAACACCTCCTCACCCTCCTACAATCATGTGATTCACATTGCATTCAAGAACTTGATTATGAAAGAACAACATTAAAATGCCACACATATCAAGAAATGGTTAGGGAACCTCAAGGTTGGAACCATTCTCCTACGACTCTTAGAGAAACACCCAAATAACAAGTATTGTGCCTTGAGTTTGGGGTTTTGATAGAGGCTCCTAACTTGCCTTTAGATGGAAGGGATGACCCTACAATTATGGTTATATAAATGATGCAACATACCCAACTCCATGTTGAGCCATGCTACTAAAATTCTTACTTTGTGCACACTATAATTTGTAAATTTCATTTCAACTTGGGTCATATTTTCCATACCACTCAACAACCAAATATTTATCCCCTACATATGATAAGATTATGCAGTATTAATAACACACAATCCAATGCATAACTAATATAAGCGTACATAAATATAAATATTTAGTCATTTCTAACAACAAATTAAGCATGTAAAGATACATAATAAACAACATACAAGCACGTATAATAAATAACATTTACTTTAATTCTCTCATCAATGGTTCATCCCTAAGCTAGGGCTATGAATCCACTATGGAAAAGGCCACTTAAGCCAATGAGGTATAGTAGTTAATACAATAAAATATCTAGGCCAAAGTAATAAACTTCGATGGAAATTCCAACTTATAGTCTCTCATTCCCCTCAACCTACAAAATGTAAGGAAGTATATACCTTTATTTTCTCCACAACCCTTTAAATTACCCCACTTCCCTTCCAGGGATCTAACGTAGGTCAGACATGACATCTTAGAGGTTTGGATCCAAGAAGTCTAGCTAACCTAATGGAGTTTGTAGGAACCCTCTAAGCTTCACACACTAGACAATCCTACTCACATAATCCTCCCTCTAAGGTTTTAACCTGCCCTACGACATCCCAAGGATAATTGTGCATAGAATACCACCTAGGATTCACAAATTTCATAGGAAACTAGTTCATAGTGGCTTTCCTAGCTTGCACCCAACTTCCCATGGAAAGAAACCATCTTGGAATGGAAAAATATAATTAGAATGAATGGATTTTCCATTGAGCTTACACTTGCAATATGCATGGCCCCTTTTTGACAAATAACATTCATAGGCTCTCTTTCCCACTACTTGGTAACTTGCCCCATCACTTGGTAACTTAAGAATCGTGATATCATAACTTATGACATGAATATTTTTATATTTCTTAGCTTAGGCCCCTTCCTTAAGCCCGTAGCCCCCTTTTCCTCTCATGGACCTTTTTTTGACCTTGTTGCGATTATAACATACAATGCTAGGCTCACTGACCTTTCAACATACAAGTTCTTTGGCCTAATATCACACAAGCACTCCATCCCAAACTTAAGTACATGGGCACTTTGACCTAGAGAATACTAGCTCACCAACCTATATCGTATGTACATGAACATTACAACTAGGCTGAAAGTGAGGGTATTATGAATGGGCCAAGCTCTTAACTATTGTAGATATTTTTGACTTGTAACCCCCAAGGGGGATGAAGAGGCCATGTGACTCAAATACCGCAAATCCATAAATGGACATAATACTAATGAGTGGTTATGGTGTACATTGACAAGGTGTTTCATTGGAGCCTCCACGTTCCCTACATCCTTCAACTAAGTGGAAAGAAATTTGAAAGAATAAAGGGAAAAAGATAAGAAGCCATTTGAATGTTTCATATTCCTAGTGAGGAGATGTAGGAATTGTTACCATTTTTGTAGCAATTATCCAATAGTTAGTTACACTAAGGGTTTGAGGTAGCATAATAGTGACTAAATACTTTGATTCAATTAAGATGGACAAAAAATTTAAGATAAAGCCATAAATATACATCCATATACATCACTTACCCAATATGATTACAATATTGTATATTTTTTATGATAATATAATTCTTTGTGTTTTTATTTAAAAAATAAATAGAAACAATGAATCTCATCCTCCCTCTATTATTGTTACTACATTGAATTCTTTGAGGGCTCGAGTATATACACGACCATGTTCATTGCATTATTTACTTTAACTATGGTTCAATATTTCAACTAACTTACCATTTATCCATTGAACTTTGTATATTTTCATCACACCTTTACCCCCTACTAGAGTTTACAAGAGTGATTGGCAAACTATTCTTATGCAGTCCATGGTATGGCCTCATTCCAAAAAACTACCTTATGCAATTCAAAGGAATTTGCACCATCAACTAGGTCCTTTCCCACATCATGGTTTATTTGTTGGTTGGATACATGTTTGTTTACAATATAGACCATCATATAAACATGCACATTTAGTCCAATTTTTTTACCCAAAACAAGAGATTGCAACAAATTGTGTGTAAGTTTTTCTTTTCTAACCCAAATGTATGTAACCTAGATGACTAAAAACAAGACATTCGAGATATCCATTGATTGAAATTTTAGATTATTTTGAGAGATATTCAAAGTTCTACACTCATACGACTTCAACCTCTTAATAATAATAATAAAAGGTAGGTTTGAATAACTTGAGCATGACTGAGAGAGGAATAATAATAATAAGTATGTTTGAATAATTTGAGCATGACTAGGAGAGGCATTGAACAAAGCAAATACAAGCTTATAAAAGTGGAGTACCTAGGGCATGACTCTAATTTAGTCCCATGGAAAATGTAGAAAAATCACCAAGTATTTCCTTCAATGAAGCTTTAGTTGACCCAATCTAGCTAGCTTATTAGGAAATATTTTTAACATTATTTCTATGACGTAGCTTGGTGAGAGGCGATCCTTCACATTTCCAAACTCCACTATCATGATAAATGCGAGGTTCAATTGATCATAGACATCCACCTTGTTGCTACCAAGGTTGATATTTTCAATTTAAAACTATAACAACCCAGTTTTGATCCCCATAATTGCAATGTAAATGTATACACGACAAAAATCTAAGAGTTGAACAAGGTGGAGAGGGGTAAAGTGATTGTAATATGTAAATATTTTATATTGAAAATGGAAATAATAATACATTGTTGGTTATAGATGAAAAGGACACAAAAATGTGAGACTACGGTTCCAAAAGAGAACAATGAAAGGGGGCTTAGAGGTCTCAAAAAGGCCAAAATCCAAATAATAATATTTTATTATAAGCCAAATCCTTTACCTTGAATTATGCTAAATAAAATCAACCTTGGGATGAGTTCCAAGGTAGTTACACAGGTTTTTTAGTGAGCCATGTAGTTAGTTGTAGACACACAAAAATAAATCACAGTTTTTGGTGTTTTCCATCATTCTCTTGGACAATTATCCATCATTGGAAAGGAACTCGTGTGAGAGAGATATGTTATAATAGAGTGCTATAAATTATTTTTATGTGAATTATGTTAGAAATTTTCCTTGTGCATAAGTATTGTTATTGATAGCTCCATTACAATTAAGAATTCTTGGAGGCCCCAATTGGGAGATTTCTTGGTTCGTATGTGTTGGATCCATGGTGGGATTGTGTTATGAAACCAACTCGAAAAATAGAAGAAAAGAGAGATCAAAGCCTTAGAAATAAGCCACTTTGAGGGGGAAACCTCCTTTACATTACATAAATGAACAATTCTTGGATGATTCAAATGAAAAAAACCTCCTATATATAGGAGTCCATGGGGTAACAAAATAATCCTATCCGACCTAAAAATAATAATCTAAGGGCCAAAAATAGCAATAGTGGGGTTTTATGAGGCACAATAATAACAATATGGGGACTACAAGGGTACAACAATAACAATAAGGGGGCTACACTACAAAAATAAGGGACTACACTAGTAATATAGGGACCTAACATGCACTTCTCCTTCAAAAAAGTGTTTTCCTCAATGCTTGAGTAGCTATGGATGCTTTTGTATAAAATTCTCATCCTCCCATGTGGAATCTTCAGTGGGTAAGTTCTTCCACTTGATGAGATAATCTGAAATTGATCGATTTCGTAATTGTCGAGTTCTTTTTTTCGTGACTACTTCAGGTTCCAATATAATTTTTCCTTCTTCATCAAGTTCTAACAATATTTTTTGAACTGGAATTTTGTCACATATAACCTTATTAAAGCATGAAACATGGAAAATCAGGTGCACTCGTGAAGAAGCAGGAAGCTCCAATTTGTATGCCATAGTACCAATCTTTTGCAACACCTTGTAAGGACCATAGTACTTTGGCGATAATTTATTATCCTTCTTAGCTTGCTTGAGTGACATTTGTTTGTATGGTTGTAGCCGTAAAAATATCAAATCTCCTACAACAAAACTTCTCTCGCCGCGATGTTGATCTGCTTGTTGTTTTATTCGATTTTATGCCAAATTTAGGTTATCCTTTAAGAGTTGGAGAACTTGTTTTTGATGCTCAATGTGATCTTCCACTGCTTGAACCTTATAATTTTATCCTAAAGATGATGTGATGGACGGTGGATGATATCCATAAAGTGCCATAAATGGGGTCATTTTTGTTGCAGTATGGAAGGAAGTGTTATACCACCATTTAGCCATAGGTAACCACTTGACCCATTGTGTTTGTTTATTAGATACAAAACAACTAAGATATCCTTCCAAACATTTGTTCACTATCTCATTTTTCCCATCATATTGAGGATGATAAGATGAGCTATGGGCTAGTTGAGTACCTAAACAAGAAAATAATTCCGTCCAAAAATTTCCAGTGAAAATGCGATCTCGGTTGCTTACAATAATCTTTGGGTTTCCATGTAGCTTTTGAATTGTTTCCATAAATGCAGTAGCAACTGCAGTTGCTTTAAATGGATGAGATAATGCACAAAAGTGTGCATACTTGGTAATTATATGAACCACCACGATAACACTCTTTCCTTCGTACTTAGGTAAACCTGTGATAAAATCCATTGCAACCTCCTCCTAACGTTGACTTGGAATGGGTAAAGGTTGTAGCAGACCCAGGGTCTTAATTGTCTCAACTTTATTTTGCTGGCAAACCAAAAATTCTACCACAAACTTTTGAATATCAGATTTAAGGCCATCCCAAAAGAATTATTTCTTCACCCCGTGGTAAGTTTTTAAAAATCCCGAGTGTCCTCGAATGGGAGAGGTGTGCAATTCCAAAAGAATATTTTGTTTTAGTTGGGAATTCTTACAAAGATATAAGTGATATTTGTACCATAAGAAATCATTTTTCCAATTAAATGTATCAGATGTACTGGGATCTTGTTGCAACTTTTGAATGAGTGTCCACGCTTATTTGTCATTCTTCCATTCCTCCCTTGCTTTGGTTATCCAATCTGGTTGGATAATAGAAATGGCATAAAGCAATGGTTCCACCTCCTCGTCCTTTCTTGATAGTGCATCTACAACAAAATTTAGCTTCCCTTTTTTGTAGATGATTTCAAAGTCATAACCCAACATTTTTGTGACCCATTTTTGCTGCTCTTCTGAAGATAGTCTTTGTTCTAAAAAGTATTTAAGACTATCATGATCTGTTTTTACCTTGAAGTGTCTTCCCATTAGGTAAGGTCACCATTTCTTTAGTGCATGTAGTATTGCCAACATTTCCTTCTCATAAATAGATTTTTGCAAATACCTTCCTTTGATTGGACAAATTTCAAAAGCATTCCTTCTTGCATTAAAACAACACCATTTCCATTTCCTGGGGCATCACATTCCACAATAAAGGTTTTTGTGAATTTTGGTGTAGCTAAGACCAGTGCTAGGCACGTTGCCTCTTTAAGATGTTCAAAGGCCTTAGTTGCTTCAGGAGTCCATGAAAATGCATCTTTCTTCAATAATGTTGTTAGAGGTGCCGCTATTCTCCCATAATTCTTAACAAACTTGCAATAATACACTATTAACCCGAGAAATACTTGCAACTGATTTATGGTTGTGGGAACTTTCCATTCCTTAATGGCTTTAATTTTGTTAGGGTCTACCTTAACACCCTCCTGAGATACAATATGACCCAGATATTCCACCTCTTGTACTCCAAAGAAACATTTGGAGGTATTTGCATATAGTTGTTTCTCCTCCAATAGTTTGAGCACCATGTCAACATGTTGAACATGATCCTTCAAAGACCCGTTGTAGATTAGTATATCATAAAAAAATACTAACACAAATTTTCTAAGGAAGGGTTTAAAAATGGAATTCATCAACCTTTGAAATGTAGAAGGTGAATTGGTAAGGCCAAAAGGTATGACCAAAAATTCATAATGACCCTCATGAGTTCGAAATGTTGTTTTAAGAATATCTTCAGTCTTCATTCTAATTTGATGATATCCTGAACGAAGATCCAACTTGGAAAGATAAATTGCTCCATGTAATTCATCCAATAATTCATCAATCAGAGGAATGTGAAATTTATCTCTAATAGTGAGCTTATTGAGCTCCCTATAATTTGGACACATGTGCCATGATCCATCCTTCTTGTGCTCCAATACTGCCAGAGAAAAGAAAGAACTTTGACTAGGTTGAATTATACCAGCCTCTAACATTTCTGAAATCATACATTCAATTTCGTTCTTTTGGACATAAGGATATCTGTAAGGCCCGATGTTCGGAGGAACACTTCCTGAAATCAAATGAATGGCATGATCATGATCACGAATAAGTGAGAGTCCTTTGGGAGTTTCAAACACCTTGGAATGATTGTCCAATATTTTTTGGAGACTTGGAGAAATAGATGATTTTGATGTTGGAACTTCAAGTGAGCATAATTGTGAAATTACGCCTCGTTGTTATTTCTTCATAAGCTTTGTCATGGCATTAGAGCTTATTATATTTCCTGGCTTCCCTGCGATACCTCGTAATTCAACTTCCTTTCCTTCTGAAAATAAAAATCAAGAAAAGTTCCTGAAAATTAAAAGCTACCATCCCCAAAGATTGTAACCATTGTACTCCTAGTGCAACATTAGCACCTCCCATTGGAATGGAAAACATTGGACTATTCAATACATATTCCCCCATGGTTAGCTTGATATTATGGCATTTTCCAGAGAAATTTATAGTTCCTCCATTTTAAACCATCGCTTGAAACTCTGGTGTTGGGTATAGGAAGAAATTCAATTCCTTGGCTACCTTACAATGAATAAAAGTATGGGTACTACCTGAGTCAATCAACACTATTACCTTTTTCTTCTTGATATGTCCTTCTATCTTGAGAGTTTTAGGAGTGGTAATTACTGCCATTGCATTACAGGATATGGTAAGACTCATTTCTTCTTTTTTTAGGGTTGGTTCCTCGTGTAAATCCTCTTCTTTTGAAGTTTCTTATTCATTTTCTTCCTCCTCTTCACAATCTATGTAAAATAATTGCTTCTCAGCACACTTTTGACCTTTAGTGTATTTGCTATCACAACTGTAGAAAAACCCTTTTGCTCTTTTTTCTTCCAATTGTTGTGGTGTCAACCTTGTAGGTTGTGGAAGTCTAGGAGTAGCAACACTTCCATCTTTATAGTGCTAGTGGTAGGCTTCCTTGTCGCCATAAATTTACTTTCAATTTTTCTTGCCAAACTGAATGCCTTCTCCAATGAATCAGGTTGCCAAAGGTGAACCTCATGTTGGATGTTATCCTTTAAAGTCCCTATGAAGACATCAATCCTGTGTTCCTCTGGAATATCAGTTACCCTTATATTCAGTTTTTGGAAGTCCTCAATGTGCTCCACCATTGAACCCTTTTGTTTGAGATTTATCAATTGGCTAAAGAAGTTGTTCCTATTTGTATTCTCATAATGTTCTATCATTTCCTCCATAAAAATTGACCAAGCGATAATTTTTTTATGAGAGCAAAGCCATCAATATCATACAAATGTATTTTGTTCTAAATTTAAAGTTGCAACACGTACCTTTTGTGTGTTTTTCACATTATGGAGATCAAAATATTGCTCCATATGTAGTATCCATGTTACGAGGTCCTTGCCATCAAACTTCCTCATATCCATCTTTAGAATATGGTGGGTCTTCAATCCAACATCAGAGTTTATGAAATCATGATTACAATTTTTTTTTCTCATCGTGAGTTTCCTGTACTACCTTTTCGCCATTAGGAATCATTTATTGTATCAAATTTATCAAACCTTCCTTCAAACCTTCCATGTCTGCTTTTATATCATTATTCATTTCTTCCATGTTAGCTTCCATGCCATCCATCTTAGCTTCTAAGACTTTCTTCAAACCATCCATATTAGCTTCCACACCTTTCTTCAAATCATCCATCTTGGCTTCCACGCCTTTCTTCAAAACTTCCATTTCATTTTTTGTTTCTCTTTGCGAGAGCAAAATTTGGTGCACTTGCTCTTGTAATTTTGATATATCATGTTGCACTTCGTCCTCTTCATGAGTCATAGTACAGCCTTATGAAGGATTAATGGGTGTTGAATTCTTTTAAGGGAGAATTTTAGAACCCAATATTGATATCTATGCTTCAATATGCCCTTGGAATCACTTCAAACTAATTTTTCAAACAAGAATTATGCAATTTGAAAAAAAATACACACCTTTTTCTTGATTTTGAGGAGCTCAATATTGAAACTGACGTATCTCTGTAATTTTGGATCAACAAAAATTAAGCTTTAGTCCTGTAATATCCCTTTTAGTCTTCTTTTCAATACCACAGGTCTGACCTGATTTGGATTCTTCAAGGCAAAGTTATTCCCAATATCCCATAATGACCTAATTATGGACTGGTTCAATAGAGCGAACTTGTACGAAGTGCCACGTGTCACTGTTTCCTCATTCAGATATGAAATTTATACAAAAAAAACTACAGTCCGTGTAATTTCAAACACTTTTTACAGAATTCCAATCTGATGCTTAGAAAGAGAGTTATGAAAATTTTCCCAAGGTCACCTCTTTGAGATGAAATTCGGAAGCCTGAAATAACTCTAACTTCCATAGATCATATCTCTGAAAATATTACGAACCAAGATCTAAATTTTTTACACGAAATTCCTCAGGATTTGTTCGCAAATGGGTTTTTTTTTTAGCGTCTAAACCTTCGTAGAAAATAAGTTATAGCAAAAATGCCATGATGTCCTGTTTAAACAGTGAAACCCTAGAATCCAAAGCTCTGATACCAAATGTTATGAAACCAACTCCAAAAATAGAAGAAAAGAGAGATCAACGCCTTAGAAATTACACATTTAAAGGGGGAAACCTCCTTTACATTACATAAATGAACAATTCTTGGATGATTCAAATGAAAAAAAAAAACCTTCTATATATAAGAGTCCATGGGGTAACACTATAATCCCAGTTGACCTAACAATAATAATCTAAGGGCCAACAATAGCAATAGTGGGGTTGTATGGGGCACAATAATAACAATATGGGGACTACAAGGGAACAACAATAACAATAAGGGGGCTACACTACAACAATAAGGGACTACACTAGTAATATGGGGACCTAACAGATTGAAATAGCTTGAGAAACTGCATACAGAGAGGGGATCCCATTCCTTGGTTTGTGTAGACTAAAGGGGAAAGAGAGTTGGGTGGTTGGAATTATGGAGTAAGATACTATGGTAATATTAGGAATTGCACTATGTGTCAGGATTTTACCCAACCATAGGAGTTAGTTCATCATTTTGGATCCGAAATCCTAGCTTGACGGTGATTTATTGTAGCGAAAATACATGGTTTATGGTTGGATGGAATGTTGGATATATGAAACCAATTGGTGCATTATTTCATAAAGAGAAGTGTTCTAGTTTATTATGTCTATGTTGAGTTAATGCTATGTATAAGGTATGTTCAAATGTTGTTATATTGCATGAGTAATTGCATCTATAATTGTGAATGTCTT
Organism: Pinus albicaulis; assembly: GCA_034641835.2. NCBI lineage: Eukaryota > Viridiplantae > Streptophyta > Pinopsida > Pinales > Pinaceae > Pinus > Pinus albicaulis. The sequence continues at coordinate 754,080,557 of CM076583.1, read as the reverse complement.
GATGATAGTTGCATGAGCCTACTTGTCATATTGCATGCATTATTTAATTAAAAGTGGGATATAAAACATTATGGTATTAGAGTTGATTTTAATTAGTGGAAGAAGAGAAATTTGAAGTAACCCACCATCTCAATAGTGCATAGGATTGATTGGGTGCATTACAAAGTGGTATCAAATCCATGATTATAGCATTGGGGTTGTATGGGCCAAATACTAGATTTGGCAAAGGAAGAAAGTTATAGGTTGCAAGTCATATGTTTGAAAAAATTCCTTTAGGTGTTAATTTAGGGAAAAGCTTTGAATTTGGAAATTGATGGAATAAGGGCTTAAATCCTTAAATTATATTTTTGATCAAGCATACAAAGGAACAATTTTATATTATAGAGTCGACATACATGAAAAAATGTGGAAAATGGTGAAATTGGGAAAAAATCCCCAACTATGGACAAAATCTAGCAGGAAAATGGCACAATGATGTGACAGGTCAAGGGACCAACAAAAGAGTTAATGGGTTCTAGAGATCAAGCCTTGAAAATCGATAGAAGCCCATTTGTTTTCCAATATATATGTGTGTATGTGGAGAGAGAGAGATGCCATAAATGTCAGACGGTAAGTCCCTAGATAATCACAAAGTCCAAGACCACATAGATACGAGTTGTAAACATTATCTTTGATGAGGTGTTGTCATGATACACAGATGATTTTCCATTGAGGTCAAGATCTAGAATGGTCCAATTAATGTACTATAAATTCAGATCCCAAGATCAATACAATGAATTGAATATGGCATAAAGCCTTTTCAACGATTTATTCTTGTTGTGCTTGTTTGTGCCAATTCTTAACATGGTATTAGAGCCATGGTTAAGAGATGAGATACTTTGAGATGGTGAAGGAGGTATGCATTAGGAGCAGATCAAAGCACCTTAAAGAAGGCATAGAAGACCATAAATCTAATTAGTGTATTGTAGATGAGATATCGTTGATATAAGTGAGATTTGGTTAAGAATTCAATCTTATAGTCCAAATTCATTGTCATATCTATGCTTCTTCGATGCGTCAATTGTAATAAAATTACCTAATTTAAGTATCTTATTCAAATACATCTCTACAAGGCTTGGAAAATCAGAACATATCAAAGTTAGAGGCGTCAAAGGTGGTGAGTGTGGATTTTCAAATTACATTGGCATTGATTCAATAATATGCTAGTCCAAATTCACAATTTTGATTGGATTTTGTAAGGATCCATAAACCCCATATGGTAAATACTTTGAATACATTAGTATTTCTGCATCAAATGATATCAGGTGATACGTTAAAAATTGTGAAGACATTTTGAGTTTATTTTGGATTGTTTTGCTGCAAGTTGGATATTTGAATTAAATAATTTGGCAAAGAGTAAAATGATTGGATTATAACAATCCATTTTCCCCCTCATTTACAACTATTTCCCCCAAAAAAAAACTCATGGTGTACCATCATTTTTATACATATCTTATTGCTTTTTGAAATCACTTTGACCACTGTTCCTTTGGACCAACAAATGGCCATAATATTGGAAAAAAATCATGGATTTGAAAGAATCTAAATGTGGCTAGAACACATTCGATATTATGAGATATGAAATTAGCATCATAATGTATGGGAAAATATGAATGAGTTTCTTGAATGAGCTCATGGTTCCTCATATTATTTAATTGAATTTGAATATCTGCCACTCCATGAATTATCCCTTGAATGGGAAGGAAGTGTCACACTTCTATTTTCATCACGATCCAATCCATTTTCAGTGAAATATGTAACAATATCCTCACTAGAATATTGCTGTGTGGATCCAACATTGTCCTCACTGGAATACCGATGCATGGATCCAACACCTCTAGGCAACATCTTTACTGATCTAGATTCCTGGAAAAAAATAGTTAGGGCATTTGAAGAATATTCAGTTGCAAATGTGCATACTACTCCCAATATGTTTTCATCAGATATCTCAGCTATTTCAGTAGAGTTTGAATCAAAATAAGCTACAGGTTTAGGGATAAAAAAGTTGGCTTCTGAAGGTAATCATATAGGTATAGTGGTAGGAATAATTGGTGCTTTGAATGAATTCGTTGGTATAGATCCTACATATTTATTGGATGTGTCAACATATCTTTAAAAATCACCATGGGGATGGACACAAGCAAAAATGTAGTCCACACATGGTGGAACTTGAGGAATTCCCGAATCCTTTTTGCAAACTTACAATTTGTCTAGCCACACAAATATGTTGTTTATGAAATTCACATGCCCTCGATGAATTTCATATGTTTTAGCATGTCATTCACACAACAAAGAGAAATTTATATTTGTTTCATATAATCCACGAGAAGCCTCAACTTATAGATCATTCCAATGTACGATGCTAAATAGTTGCATGGTTTGTTTCAATTGCGGGTGTTGGACCATTTATGATCTTCCTTCACTTGCTTTGTTGCAAACCATAACTGTAATATTCCAAATAGGAAAAGAAAGTAATACAAAACCCAATAAACTGGAAACTAAAACAATATGGAAATAAACTGAAAACACCATAAAAATAGACAGAACAACTGAGCCATTTTAATAATATGGAGGTGAAAACAATACAAGAATGCTTCAAAATAGATAGCACTCAAGCCGGCAAAAGCGGGTTGGAATGGCCTCAAGCTCTCCCACTAAAAACCCTGCTCTTTGTTGGGCTACTAGAGCTCTCCCTCTGTGTTGTCCTACTGGAAATGTTGTTGTTGGGTGAATAGGACTGTGTAGATGAGGATGCTCTGATGCTCAAAAAAATCTGGGATTTAGAATCTGAACTCTATGGCAAAAACCCAAAATAACCCAGAAAGGATTCCCGAATTGGCTGACCTCGGAAAATCACCCTCCTAGGGTTTACAATGAATAACAATTGGGTATGCAGAACTATGGGTTGAACTGAAAGATAGAATAAATGCAAGTACGCCCAGGCCCAACTATTGAAGGGCTGATCCCTTCAATGGATTCCAAGTGGAAATGCTATGGAATATCTCCCTCTTCTGATGAACTTTGCTATTGGACTGCGTAAGTCACTGAGTGACTACGCAGCACTAGAGGGTATGCAAGTGGCTTGAATGCCGGATGATGAGATCAACTTACATGGACAATAAGAATCCTCGCCTGAGTAGGCACTCGAAGTCCCCCGAGGATGGGGTTGGGATCTTCGCTCGGAGACACCCTTATGCTAAACAACACTGTAGACTCGGCTAAACAACTAAAACGTGCTCAAGTCGTGAATCAAAAGAAAATAGTAATAATCCAGAATGATATCTATGGCTACCATCCACTTCCTTATATGCCCTCACCCTCTTGGCCCCACACAATAATGATGCTACACACATGGCCACTAACCTCCATTATGACTGCGCTGTCCTCCATTGTCTCAACTACCTCCATGATTGCACTGTTGATTTGGTCAAATTGACCCCATCCACATGCATTGACCCACATTCACACCAAGAAGCGGTTTATTCATCTTGATCCCATCTAGATGCATTTATCCACATTCACATTAAAAATTGGTTTTATTCCTACTAAAGGGATTTATGGGTCTCTCTACACTCTTATTCATCTATTAATTAAGAAAGACAAAATTTAATATTCTAATTAGCTAAAATCTAAATTAGGAATATTAAAGTCCTCCCCGCCAAAACGTTGCTTGTCCACAAGCAACTGCAAATATGTGGGCCACCCTGTTGATCCGATGCAACTGAGACCAATGCCCAGATCCCATACAAACCCCTCAGTGTGGCTATGCCCCTATGTCAGGCTACCTGGAACAAACCCCTCAATGTTGGGATCCCAAATGGATCTCTCACCATACCTATCATCAATCAATCCTCCCAGATCCCAACGTCGCCATGGCCAATCATCACCCAATTACCCTAGCTCGGACTACGCACTACATCTGGCTATAGCTACTACCTCATGAGGTGAAGACTGCCAACATGAATCAATGCTCCATGGCCCCTGTTGTGGCGTAGATCTGACTGTATAAGCTGCCCCACCAACTGCATACCAACTCATCACCTCTCTCCCTTGACTCAATCCAATGCTGATCCTGCTCTCCCAAAGTCAAGATGGAATGCTAAAGAGTTGTCGACATGTGCCCCACTGCCAACTGTAAACCACAGTACCTGTCATGTCTACGGGTCCCTGCTATGTTATGTACCTGACTAAGAATATCGTACCATCAATAGGATACCAAATCATAATCTCCCGCCAGTCTATCCTGGTCGAAGAATCCAATGTGGTGATATCTGCATAGGGAACATGTATGAAGTGCGGTCACCAAATAACACTCAACTCATGCTGCTTTGTCCCACCTGTCAATGAGAACTGCCTCAAAGGGAAGGCCCCTCTCTCTATAATAGGCTCAAGTGGGCAAGATGTACTGCAAACCCCATCGATGTACTCCTGGAGAGTGTTGCTCCCTAAAAGTACTACAGTTCTGCTAACTGTATATGCATCTATCGACACCTCATCAATGGTTCAGCCTAAAGATGGATGCACCACCATCTCCAAAAACTCCTCCTCAATGGATGAACCCAAGGTTAGTCGCATATCTAGCACTAGTTCACTATGAGCCTCCATCTGGCTCTCCCCCAAAGGACTATCATGCATGATGTGCATAGCCTCCCTCTCAACTGCCCCATGCTTCACCATAAGCTGCTCAGGCTTAATCATCACAAGTGATTCATCATCCTGAATATCTCTCATCGAGTCCTCTGACTTCTCACCCTGCATGCTGGAAGACAAATACGACCTACTGTCGTCAACTCCACATGACGACTCATGCTCCCCAGAAGTATCCTCATATGACCCCATGGACTCATGTGAAGAAGAGTCCTCATCCTAACATATAGGAGGAATGTCCCTCTGATCTACCTCTGCCACATCATCTGCATCACTCAAGCATGAGTGATCAGGCCTCCAAGGTTCTTTGTAGATGAAGCAGAGTCCCTTCCTCCTCAACTCGTTCTTGATGCATGAATGCTCAAGAGTAATCCTCCGAATGACACTCCCTCTGACTCGGATTTGCCGATAACACCCTCGTAGCCCTATCTCTGCTAAACGTGGTGTCTCTATATGCTCAACAATATCCTCATCAATCCTAGGTGAGCTGCATCCTCAGGGTACACCTAACGCCCCTGTCCATAAGTCCCCTTGGAGGCAATGCTCCAAGTTCCTGTTGCACTGTATCATGGGTCACTGCATACCACCAAGTGTCTCTGCACTCATCATCATGCCATTGTATGTTGCAACCTGCCCTTTTACACCACCAGATACCATCGGTTACAGCTATACCATCATGTACCTTCATGTATCCTACATGGGCCAAAAGATCCACCATTCCGCTAGTAAACAACCCATGAGGTGGGCTACATCTCCCCATTTGCTCTAAAGGATCGGAGCGGCCTGACTCCTCACATGATAATGACATCATTGCTCCTATCCTCCATAGCTCAAGTGTACCATATACCCATGAGAGAGCACCGTCTCTACGTACTGCCATGTCTGGTGGCCTGCTGATTCCACCTCCTCCAACTAGCAGCTGTCAAAGTAGGCTAATCACCCTGTGACTCCATACATGGTCGTTATGCTGAGATAACTCCTGAAAAGGGTGTACCCTCCTATCGAACCATCCTGTCACTAGGGATTCTTGGGGCTCTGATAGAGATCTATAAATATGTGTGTGCCCAAACATCAAACCCATCTCACAATGACTACCATCACCTACCAACTCTATCATGTGATGGTAAATCCCACCTGGATCCCAACAGTAATCTAGCCCTCATTTCCCTATGGTAATCCATGGACTCTACTGAAATGTAACCACGGATATATCCAGCTGCCTAGCCTACTCCATGGGGTACTAGCTCAATACCTATCGCCATCCAACCTCGAGAAAAGAATCAAATGCAAGAATCCCCGCACATAAAATAGTCCCTCCATCATGCGAGTGTTGCACCCTGTCGATGTATGCATGAAGGGGGGTGCTCAGACACTCCATTGTGCCCTCTAACTGCACCATTAGGGAATCCAACCATTCCCCAATGTGGACCAAATTTTCCGCTGACTCGGTACAAACCACTCTCATGCCCTCTAGCTCCTCATTCTGTCGTAGGATAGCCTCTTGTACAGTTGTGGCCTTCACCTTCAAAGCTAGAAGGTCGACCCGAAACCGATGGAACTGTTGTGTGCGACCATCGTCCAATACCTCTGTATATCCTAGCGCTTCCTCAAGGGCTAGCCCAAAGGATGGTTTCACACTCTCCTCCATAGATACTGCAATACACAAGGCATGCTCACTAGTCAGCTACATGTGATTGTCATCCGACAATTCTGCCATAAACCTAAAGGCCTCTGTACCTATCGACTCCTCAACAATGGTGGAGTTGTCTCTCGACACCTCATCAACTTGTGATGCACTGTTATCATTAGAGAACTTAGTCACAACCCCAGATACCCCATCAATGTATACCTCAACAATGGGTGGTGTCTCATCAATGAGTGTATGCTCAGTTGTCTCCTCCCAAGTCTTTGTCATACTCTTTGATGATCCATCAAAAGTAGGTAGAAAAATTCTACCCATGGTATGTTGTAGGTCATTGCCCTGTGTGTACCCTCTTCCTTTATTGTAGCTGCAAGGTTTTCGATTTTCCTTAATCTGGAAAAATTCTTGGAAAGTCATATGTTCTTTGAATCTTTGAGACTCATATTCATATTCCTGAAAATAATCACTGAGAGCCTCCTGCTCTTGTGGTTCTCCAGCCCCATTTCCTACTGCTAGGAAGGTAGGCATAGTGGAGCACTGTGAATCTTGCTGCACCGCCGGTTTCTCACATCAATGATGTGAAGTACCAGAGCTTTCTCCATTTTGCAACCCTCTTGGGGTTTCCATTTGTCTCTTGACTCTCATCTTCTTGATCTCTTTGGCCAAATCCTACATAGTTTTAAGGAGGAGATTGAAAAAATCCTTCCCATAACCTTCTTCTACCATTGGAGACTCCCTTTATCCTCCTCCACTGGAACATAGTTTTCTTTGCCGAATGTGAACTGTGAAACAAGTTGAATCTGGTATTACAATTAGAAGAATTTGAAAAACAACCACCACAACAAATCTATGAAAATTGTCTTCATAGAACCTTCTGCTTCTCTCAATCCAGACTGAATGTGGAGAAACTACTTTACGAGAAAATAGAATTGCTCTATTCAACACAAAACCCATGTCTCAGATTTTCGAGAATCGTCTTCATTTTCCCGAAACATCTAACGCAAAACCATCATTTTTTATCCCAATGAATTTATGCGTTTTCGATTTCTGTTATCTCTGAGAGAACCTTTCGTTTCTCTAAATCCATAATGAATTTGGAAAAAATGTTCCAAAAAAAATAGAATTGGTCTATTTTGCACAAAACCCATGTCTCATATTTTTGGGATTCATCTTCATTTTCCTGAAACATCTAACGCAAAAACGTCTCTTTTTATTCCAGTGAATTTCTACGTTCTCTTTTTTTGTATATCCTTGTCCGGTCCGTAATGTATTCTCTATCTTCGGGTGTCATAGACCTATTGTTCCATAGGATGAGCCAAGTCTATGAGCTCTGATACCACTGTAATATTCCAAATAGGAAAATATAGTAATACAAAACACAAAAAATCTGGAAACTACAATAATATGGAAATAAACTGAAAACACCATAAAAATAGACAAAACAACTGAGCCATTTTATTAATATGGAGGTGAAAATAATAAAACAATGCTTAAAAATAGATATCACTCAAGCCAGAAAAAGCAGGCTAGAATGGCCTCAAGCTCTCCCACTGAAAACACTGCTTTCTGTTGCGCTGCTCAAGCTCTCCCTTTGCGCTTCCCTGCTGGAAATGTTGTTGCTGGGTGAATAGGAATGTGTAGATGAGGATACTCTGATGCTCAAAAAAAATCTGGGATTTAGAATCCGAATTCTATGGCAAAAACCCAGAATAATCCAAAAATAATTTCCGGATTGGCTGACCTCGGAAAATCACCCTCATAGGGTTTACAGTGAATAATTGTTGGGTATGCAGAACGATGGGATGAACTGAAAGATAGAGTAGTTGAAAGTAATCCAAATCTCAGCTATTGAAGGGTTGATCCCTTCAATGGATTCCAAGAGGAAATTTTATGGGATTTCCCCCTCTTCTGATGAAATTTGCTACTAGACTGCGTAAGTCACTAAGTGACTGCGTAGCACTAGAGGGTCTGCAAGTGGCCTAAATGTCGGATGATGAGATCAACTCACATGGACAACAAGAATCCTCATCTTAGTAGGCACTCGAATTCCCCCGAGGATGAGGTTGGGATCTCCACTCGGAGACACATTTTTGCTAAACAATACTGCAGACTCGGTTAAACAGCGCAAGCGTGCTCAAGTCGTGAACGACAAGAAAAATAATAATAATCCAGAATGATCTCTATGGCTGCCATCCCCTTCCTTATATGCTTGTGAGTCGTCACCCTCTTGGCCCCACACAATAATGATGCTACACACATGGTCACTAACCGCCATTATGACTGTGCTATCCTCCATTGTCTCCACTACCTCCATGATTGCGCTGTTGATTTTGTCAAATTGACCCCATCCACATGCATTGACCCACATTCACACCAAGAATTGGTTTATTCATCTTGACCCCATCTAGATGCATTGATCCACATTCACATTAAGAAGTGGTTTTATTCCTACTAAAGGGATTTATGGGTCCCTCTACCCTCTTATTCATGTATTAATTAAGGAAGACGACATTTAATATTCTAATTATCTAAAAGCTAAATTAGGAATATTACAATAACTATCCAATAATAATATGAAAATGGATCACTTGCCACATTTGTAATCTAGGAAGAGGCTGAAAATAATAGTATTAGTGAACTTAATGTGAATCAAATATAATTTGAAGGAGAGAATCAAACACTAGTTAGAACCAACACACGTGAATTCCATGCAGTGACCAAACAACAAATAGATATGGTAATATTATTTTTAGTTTTTACTTACAAGTTTTTTAATCCATGTGCAAAACAAAAAGTATGGTTCTTTTAACATTAATATATGTCCATAGATTATATGTTCATAGAGTGTAATCTTTGAGATATAAATGGTTGTAGGATCCTTTAAAATACAACGAGTAGCTCACCTTGTTTTAATTGAGCACAATATGGTAGCAAATGTGGATGTGGATCTATATGTATATTGGTTACAATCATAGATTTATTCATTGAGTTAAGTTAAGAAGGGTAATTCAGGATCCCAACTTGTGTAAAATTGTTGAAATCCTAGTAAGATCCACTTTGTAAAAGGAAGTTATCTAGAATTATTAAAAGAAAAGAAGTCAAGGATGAAGTATGACTGACGACTTGTCCTTGTATTTGGGCACACCATTTTGGCGACAAAAATGAATCATAATAAAATCATATTTTTATTTGGCTCACATGTCCTATGTTAATCATCAATATTTTTCACTATCTTTAGATGACTATAGGATGGTTCTAGTTTTCTGAAAACAACATTCCTTGAATATTGTAAGTTTCAGAAATCTCACTGCCTTCATTATCCTTATAATTTTTTTTTTTCACTATTCCTCAGTTTACCATCTCAAGACCACCCTATTGCTCCTAAAAGACTCCTTATGGGCTTATGCCTCTCATCTTCATCCTTCTTTCCTGCATATAACCTCACTGCCTTGTTTTCCCTTTTCAAATATACTCCATCCTCCCTCTAGGGTTTCCTAGTGTTGACTCATCCCCATACCTCTTTGAGCATAATAACCTATAGTAATACTTTGTTTTCACTTGAAAATCCTCAAGCCAAATTTCAGTCAAAATCAAGTCAAAAGAACCCTCCCACTAAGTCATTAGGGTTTTACATTGTCTAAGGTCATCCTTGGATGTTTCAGGCACTGCTTTTCCTTTGCTAGAATCTGGCTCAGATGTAATAGAATGTCAAGACATGGTTATTCAAGAAGGGCCTAAAAGATTTCCAAAGAAGATGACCTTTTCAGTATAGAGTCTGCAAGTGGGAAAAATGGAAAAAGTTCAACACTTCTGCAAGAGTGTTGAAAGATTTATCAGCAGAAGGTACTAATGAGGTAGACTGTCTACTCCTAAATGAAAACAACTTACAGCAAGGGAAAGATGAAACACTTGTTCTTGTCGATGACTAGGGTTATGAACTTGATGGTCCAGTTGAATGCCAAAACAATGATCACTTGTAGAAAATGACATGGAGGAAACACACAAGGCCAAACATGAAGAAATTATATTAGAAAAGATTGATGAAATATGGAAAAGGTAAGGTGAACCAGACAGAAATGAATGAACTTGAAAGGGCTATAGAGAACTTAGAAGACAACACTGATGATTGTTGTAAAGAACTACAGACACCTAGGGTTTTGGAAAAGTCACCAAAGGAGGTGGAAAAGATGAGTTGAACTTCATGGTGGATACTATAGAAGGTTTTGAAGATGCTACTATATGATCAAATCCTAAAGTTGTCAAAATGAACCTGACAAGCCTAAATAATCAAAATAAAAGTCAACTTCATGACTTCATCAACCTGCAAGGCAAAAGTGTAAAAGAATATCAGTGAAAAAGGGAAAAAGGTTTCAAACATTAGAAAGTGGGCTTTCATAATTAAATCAAATCCCTCTTATCTATAAAATCCCATTTCACACTTCAAATGAATCATTGTTGCCTTGCAAAGAATTAGAAGTTTCAAGGAGAGGAAAATTTGTGAGTTTTTTTGAGTGAATTTGGGCAAAGTTTCTTGGCGTTGTGCGCTCAAACTGGCATTGCGCGCCCGAGAGTTGGTGCTGCGCCCCTAGAATTTTTCCTCCACGCATTTTCTAAAGGCGTTGCGCACCTGGAAGTAGGCGCTACGCTTTTGACAGAGTGCTGCGCTCTTGCTCGATAGACCCTCTGCTCATTTTCAAAGGCGTTGTGCGCTTAGAATTGGCATTGCACGCTTAGGCTTAGCACTACACCCTTAGCATTGGCATTGCGCGCTTGGACAAGAAGGGTTTCTAAGCCTTCTAACCTCTCAAATCACCTCAAATTGCTTCCAAGTCTCTGCCAAAGGTCCTCTAAGCATATTGAGGGGTAAGCACATGTCATCAACCCGTATTCAAGCAATTTGGTCATCATTTAATTGAATGGAAGTGAAACCCTAAGAACAAACCCTAAGTGTTAAGCTTGAAATCATTGTTTCATCCCTACTTCATCCTCCTTGAAGAAAATTAATCATAAGCAAGGGTGAGTACACTGCTTGAAGGTTGTCATTAAAGTTGAGTTGGCCACTCACCCATTTCCTACACCTATACCCATTATCACTCATTCCCTTCATTTGCAAATTTGTCATTCCATACCCTCCCTTCATCTCGTTTCACATCAGCCCCAGGGTTTCATAGAACAAAGCTTTAAAAATGTCAGAAGAGGGAGATAGTGGCAGTGGTGGAGAGGCACAAATGCCAAGGAGGCATGATCACAAGGGAGGAAATATAAACAGATTTGAACCCCTCATTACAAGGGAGCTTATGTCATCTCCCCTTACTATTTCCTGCTTCAAACATGTATGCTGCTTTGAATTTTGTGAGAAGGTGCAACACTAGTAGAAAATAGCTAATTAATTACTAAAAAACGACTAAAATTTGCATATAAACGACTATTTTTCAATCGGTGACCAATAGTAGCTAATTTACAGTATCTTATAACGCGACCAACTTTTAGTCATTTTTAGCTTAGTCATTAATTGGTTATCTCAATTTTGTTGTCTAGCAGTATATTTGGTCACTAATTTGATCATTAATTTAGTCAGTGATTTGTTCGTTAATTTAGTCATTGATTTGATCATTAATTTAGTCGCTGATTTGATCATTAATTTAGTTGCTGATTTGATCATTAATTTGGTCATTGATTTAATCTTTGATCACCCGAGAAAACCAATTAATGACCATAGAAATATGACCAAAATGTTGGTCATGTTATAAGATACTGTAAATTAGCTACTAATAGTCATATATATGCAAGTTTTAGTCATATTTTGAAACCAATTAATGATCGAAGAAATATGAATACATTTTGTTCATGTTATAAGATACTGTAAATTAGCTACTAATAGTCGTATATATGCAAAATTTAGTCATCATTTGTAATCACAAATTTATCATTTGCAGTAGTCATTTATCTTTTTTTGGTAGTTTCATATTCATTATATAAACGACTAATTTAATAGTTTATATTCATTTCATTTACTTTCATTAATAATCATTATAAATGACTAATTTAGTCGTATATTCACTTTATTTGTGTTCATCATTAATAAATATAAACTACTAATTTAGTAGTTTCAAATTGATTTTGTGTTTATTATTAGTCAACATAAATTAATTTGTATGATTTAAAAAATGTCATACAATGTGCATATTCATCTAATATGAAAACACAAAGTTGCATATGTTAATTAGAATACTAAACAATATCAAATGCAACTATAAATAATTTCAACCACATAAATTATATTATATGAAATGTTAAAGTATTACAATATGGGTTTCTAACTTAATATTGGTTGGACTACAATTTACACACAAAATGATGTTTCATCACTTCAAAACATTATCATTGTGTTGTCAAGGCATTGTAGGGGAATTCACAAACTCGGAAGACTTGACCATCAGTCTTTATATGTGTGTCTTATGTGGGATATTGGCTCTAAGGGTATCACAAGACCAATTCTCCTCTCTCTCTTTTTGCATTTGTCGCTCCAATGTTATTACTCCCCTCTTTTTTCAATTCCCGCTTCTTACCATCAATACTGGGTTCATTTTTTGAAAACAAAAGAATATATAATGTAGAGTGTAAGACATGAAAGACAATGAACACTAGAATATAAACTAAATTAGACTATAAATATTTTATACGACATATACCTCAACATCAACAATGTCAAAGCCATTTTTCCCCATACAAATAAGAAACTCGAACAAATTTTCTTCATTGGGGTGATAATGGCCACTATAATGTGGCCAAATAACCTATATAAACAAAGCAAAGAAAATGTCACCATATATAGAAAAGAACACCTTAGTAACTTAGTATTCAAATTTCAAAGAAAGCTTAGGAAAAATCATGTCAACTAAGTTATATGCTAAAAAGCTCAAGCTATAGATAATTTGTGAAAACAAATAATATGAGGTGTGATGTTTAATCCTTGTCGTTTTATTCACAAAATTTCATTTTCTAACACATGAACTTAGTCAACTACATAAAAAACATGTACTCAAATAACAACATGAAAGTAATCTTTTCTGATAGTCATGAAAATATTTTAACACAAAATAGCTATAAGGATTCCAATCAATATAGTGTAATACTAATTTCATCTTCAAGCTTTGGTTTTTGTTTAAATGAACATGATACTAAGTATTTTCAATTTCATAGTTAAAAGACAAAACAAAATCAAAAGAAACATCCAAAATACAATCAAACAATAAAGAGAGGATATCATGGAATGGAAATTGCAATTATAAAATATTTGTTTACCTGTCCACCAATGTCATGTCTGGCATTCCTAAAACATTTGCTTGCTCAAAATAACCATGAGGTGAAATAATCACAACATTAAAAACCATAGGAATTCCTACTAGAAACATTTCCAAAGTCGGTGGCTCAAGTGGCTAAGCGATCTCTAACAGTGAATGAACCATATCCAAGACGTAATATGCATTGTTTCCCCGTCCTTTTTCCAATCACATTTCATGTAACATGCCCACAACAGAGTCAAGTAACAATCAAACAAAGACTTTGACATTTGTTTTTATCTTTTATATCTATAAAATTTGAATCTAATTTGTTTATGTTACAACTCTGTTGAGACCACCTACTGTATAGTCAAAAATAGAAAAGGAGCCATTAGTCATACCTACCCATGGTCTCTTGTAGGAATGATAGAAGAATAGATTGAGACATTAATTAGAATTGCAAAAATATTGAGGAAATCCAATTCATTATCTAGTTAACCAATTGCACATTGAACCCTATATGGATGAGTAGCCTTAAATAAAGCCAGTTTTCTATATCATATGCCTTGGAAAGACAAAATCACTAAAATTGCTTGTAATCTTTTGGTTTGATGTTATAAATTCCTTCTTGGGCTACTCCTATTCCATAATGGATTTGTTTCCCAGGAAGGATGAAAAATTATTCTAATGACACAAAATCAGCTTAGTGGATTTTGACCCTACATGCACTAATTTTTGCAATGATTTTGTAGATGTAATTACATAGTGATATGGGTCTGAAATCATCTCATTCTTGTCTATTTTTTGGGATTAAAGCCTTAAATGTTGAATTGAAAGCTCCCAAATCCTGCATGTGTATTTTAATTTGTCAGCAATTCTTAGTTTTTATGTTTGAAGGAAGTCATAGAACCCCTAGAAGAATTATATTGTCCCGCGAAGTGGCTGAGGGTTCTTATACTTTTGGAAATAGTGCAAAATTGTTTGTAATTCTTCCTTTGATATTTGATCCATCAATGCCTCATTACCCACCTCACCTACAAAACTGGGGAAATATGAAGTCATCTTTAACTCTTGCTCTTAAATTTATTCTATCATCCTCTTTATAAATTCCCTCAAAATGGTATGTTGATGAGAAAATTTCTCCTCGAGATAAGACACCTTCTCATGTGGAAAAATTCGTTGATAAACACCATCTTGAGGAAATTGTTCATTATAATTATGAGATTTTGACGAGAGAAAATATTGGCTATTTAGTAAAGGATATGCACAAATGTTGGTGATTTGGTACAAGGAAAGACATGGACAGTAAGAGAATTGTGGAGATTCCCTACAACTCTTTTCCCAAATGTGACATATGAGGATGTATGATTATTAAAAACTATATTTGAGAATGTGCACCATTTTGAAGGCAAGACTATTTTGGATGTAGGTGCAAGAAGTTTGACACGAGCTCTTGCACCCGACCCAACAATCCACCTGCTTACCTATGACTACGATCTATGCACTTCCCAGCTTGTCAATTGCAGTTGCTCCAATTCTCGATCATATTGTGCCTGACGGCACGTCACTGTGACTTCAACTAGGCTACTCAACCACATGTGTGGTGGCTACTAAACCTGCACTGACACAGGTCTAGCTAGCTATGATAGCACCCCTCGATCCATAAACTAATTATGTTGACAACTACCCTTCTATCGGTCATTTGTGTGTCCTTTCCCTCACGATTTCTCAACGGCTGAGTGGTGTCAACTATTCTAGCACGTGTTGCTTCCTTCTTAGTGAGTTTCCACCTTATGCTTCTTGTGGTTTTGTTTTTTTCGAGTGCAGGCTTGTGTGCAGGCCACAGTTCTTCCACCAATTACTTTTGACAATACCTTCCCACCTCTCCTAGCAAACTACTCTCGAAACTACGTGCTTCTTCGAGGTGATGCTGGTAGATCCTTTTTTGCCAACCAAAATGTCACCCAAACCTTATTTGCACAGTTTTATTTTCCTATTGGCAGCATGGTTTGACCCTTATTTCAACCACTTTGTTTTTGCCATGATTGACACAACCTTGTCACTTGTTGAAATTCAACATTTGCAATCTTCCCACCTCCGTCACTTGATGAGTATGAATTCTTAAACTCTCTTCTGTCATTATCCAAAAAATTTATTTCCTGGACATGTGATTTTGCAAATAAAGGTTTTTTTGCAGCATAAGTCCTTGTCAAAATTTCATCTCGCATACCAACTGGCATCCGGTCATAACTACAACCTGAAATCAAACATACACCTATTCGTCTATTACTCGGAGATGTGAATGGTGGAATATCTGCTAGAGCACTCTTAGCATATGGCAGAGGTTGAGCCCTCCCTCCTATTCCCTTTCCAAGACCTCCCTTAGGACCAAGAGTCAAGTGGCCATCATCAGAAGCTCGGTGTGTTGAAGGGCTTGGCATAGACCGATTTTCAAATTGAGCCCAATCCACAATCTAAGCATCTTGACTGGTGAATCCATAATCACGTGATCCCATATGGGGTTGTGGCCCTTTAATCCCACCCATATGTGGAAGTGAACCCATTTGTGCATGTGCCATGTAAGGTGGCATCGCAGGTCCTCTCACACCATGATCAAGTGGTGTCACAAGTCTCTGACCTGCATGTCCCATATTGGTACCTCGAGAGTGGCCTCCCTGTCCAAGTAGTTCTTGCATAGCATCCCAATGCACTTCCTCTATTTTCTTGTGGCCCTCAACCTTCCACCTTTGTTTCCATCCATTCCTCATCAGATCAATCAAATCCTTCAACATGAACCTCAGCCTAGACGGAAGCCCTTGGGTATTGGACATTTTTGTCATCCTATCAAAATAAGCATCAATATGTTCCTTGGCCTTTGAATGGTCAATCATATGACCAATAGTGCTCATCAGTTTGCACAAAGCTTCAACATTTTCATCCTTTGCATGTTGAAATTCACCAATTAATTTCCTGATGAATGCATGCATAATTCTTTCGTTCAGCATACTTTCTTTATAAAGCTCACCAATAAACCTTATATTTCCTAGCGTTCATTGTTGTGCTACAACCTTCTTCTCTCGTATTTCTTCTAATGAAAGGCTTTTTTCACCATCCTCTTCTTCTTTCTGAGCCTCTGCCTCTTCTCTTTCATCTTTTTCAAATTCTTCTTGACATTTGTTCAAAATAAATTGCTTGAAAACAACCTTCTCATTATCTTCATAAAATTCTGGTAATCCTGTAGCAGGCTGAAAACAAAATTTTGCATACATTTCACAAAAAGTCATATCCATCAAGGCTTTGTCAAATATTTGAGATATTATACCATGAAGACACGATGCAGAGTCAATGTTCAATTCTTTGACTTGTTCAAAAAGTTTTTCAAAGTTTTGGGGCGTTAATTTATTAAGGATGGATTTAATTTGTCATTTTTTCAACTAATCCTCATTAGAAACCTTGCCCACTTCATATCGGTTCTCTGATTTATGAATTGTGGGCAGAGAAGGCTGTGGAGGAGGAATCAAACCCTTCTGCGAACCAAAATCACGCTTCCACCTATCAGCATCAAAATTATTTCTCACTAGTCCAACTTGTGGAAATGGTGCTTGCACATAAGGCCCTCCGGGAAGGATGCCATTCATACTCATTTGTGTTGCACAAGTATTTCTTGCAAAGCCAGTATTATAAATTTGACCAAGTTAAAACATAGAAGAGGAACCACTTAGACCTGCATCCATCTACATATCACAGCTAGCAGCAAAAGCATCCACTGGCTTGGCCCATCTATCATCATCCACACTGGCCATATTTCTCCCATGACGTTCAAGTAGATAATTCCCACTCGGATTCCTTTCAAGACCTCTTGCAGTGCTTGCTAATGCATCAACCTCTTCTACATGACTTGCAAGTGCTTGGGAATTTCCAAGTAATTCAACAGTGTCCAACAACATGGCCAACAACCTACAAAATACCATGGCCAAGGTTCACATCTTCCTCCTCCTCTTGAACCTTATAAGCATTATATAAATCACCAGTGGGAGCTACAACATTTTCTCTTTTTCTTCTTCTTGTTGACAACTACCTTGGCAGCATCACCAATATTTGTAACATTATTCTTCACAGAAACATTGGAAGAACTTTTATTCTCCTTTTCTGAAACTGCTACCCAAAATGCTGAAACTTTTGGTGCCTCTAAGCTGGTTCGCATGTCAGAGAAACCTCCAAAAAGTGCACCAGCAGGAAAAAATGTCCAAAAACGTCATTACAAGAAAAACATGGCCAACAACCTACAAAATACGTACAATCAAATGAGACAAATGATAAATGACAACTAAACAATATGCAACCAATACCATCTACTACTTGCAAAACTATTGAAGTAATGGGCATATACAGATTTGTTAGATTTATAGGTTAATGATTAATCATAAGAAACCGAAAAATTGTATTCACACAAATGACAACTCTAATATTTTTGAACATTCAAGAGGATGACTAGGGTTTAAAAAATAGTTTCTGAGGTACTTTGTGTTTAAATGTACATAATTAATTCTATTTTAACTCAAAAAAATTAAAAGAAAGTCATTGTATTTCATTTCTGGAATTTCTGGGCAGAAATAAAGGAATTTGTTGTACTTTTTCTAAGTTCATAAATACTTAGAAATTTACTTCTTTTAGCAAAAAAATAAGTTCAGTGATTTGACTATAAATTTGGGTTTAGTGTATAATTTTTTATATACCAATGAATTTTCAGATTTTTCTGTGCCCAAGTTTTGGAAATATTGTTATTTTTCTATTATCCCTATTTGGGGATATTACATGCTACAATTGGTAAAAGCAAACTCTACCTATTTGGAATGCTAAATTTGAACAATAGTTCTAAATTTGGGACAAGGATGAGTTTGGTATATGCAAATTGGAAGCATGTATGTGCCCTCACTTTCTCTCTCTATATAATTGCCACTTTCCTTCCACCAGAAATTAGTGTCTAGCCATCACTTTGCTCTCTATTTGTTGCACATAGGAAACTAGGAAGATGGATCTGTTGGAGCATATAATTACATGGTATAAATCAGTCCTATTGATATGCCATGAGTGTTAGAGAGCTAATTGAGAAATAGATAAAAACTATAAATTCTTTCTTTGCAAGGAAAGTGTTCTCCACCAAACCTAGCCTCTCCCTTAGTATCTTAAACTTTGCATTTGCTAGGGGCTTTGTAAAAATATCTGCAACTTGTGAATCCAAAGGAATGTACTCAAGAACCACCACCCTTGTAGTGTAATTAACTCCACAATTTATAGAAATCACATAAATGTAGAGAAGAACCCAAGAACACAAGAGAAAAGAGAAATAAACCCTAAGAAAGATCTATTTGATGATAAAAAATAGAGAGCTATGTTTACTTTCCACTTCAAGGGGGCAACCTCCAAGAGGAATTCTCCAAATACATACATAATTCTTGAAAAAACATTACATATCCTTCTACTTAATATATAACTATCCATAGAAAATGTTATCTATTTATGGGCCCACTTATATTGAGAGCCTACTAGCTATTTTGGGCCTTATTAACAAATTTGATCCTTTTTACAATGAGTGATTGTTAACTAACTATTCAATGGGCCTTATGCAGTGAAGGTGGCCTCATATGTTGATAAATATAAAGTATTTCTTCAATGGGCCTTATGTAGTGAAAGTGGA
Organism: Pinus albicaulis; assembly: GCA_034641835.2. Lineage (NCBI taxonomy): Eukaryota > Viridiplantae > Streptophyta > Pinopsida > Pinales > Pinaceae > Pinus > Pinus albicaulis. The sequence continues at coordinate 754,061,248 of CM076583.1, read as the reverse complement.
CAGCTCTAATGTTAGATTTGTTTCCAATATTTTTTATTTACTGACAGCTCTAATAGTAACACCACTGCTTTCTTTCCTTCCTTTATATACCATGCTAGCGCACCCAAGGGAATGATAGATTTGTTTCCACTTTTCATCAAGCGCACTTAAGAGGAACTAATTTTGACAAGTGGAAACTAGACATTCCTCAGACAGTTGAGGGACATCTACCCATCTTCAGGAGCATTTACATCACCAATTTTCTGGGATGTGGGTAACATCCCAAAAGAAAACGAGATGTCCCCAATAGTTTCCTTGTACCTCATGGATAGGGAAACACTAAAGTCTAAGCCAACTCACTTTCATTTTGCATATGATGGTGGTCGGATCCATTCAGGGGGGACTGACAGTGAGCATAGATCCACTGATTGATCCATCCATGGATGCATCCCTTAGGGGTGGGACACATCCTTAATGCAACTAAGTCCCATCTAAGATAAAAGAGACAAGGATAAAAAAAAAATCTCATGCATACATGAGAATGGACTATAGAATTTATCAGTGACAGAAATAGAACACATAAAATCATAAAATCATTTCATCTAACACAGTTATCTATGAATACTTGAGTCTAAGACTCTTACAAAAATTGTCACATGTCATTTCTGATGTATGTATGAGTAATTATTAGGGTAGGTGTTCCCATGTGTGGGTGCACATCTCACATATTTGGTAGGAAAATGACAACATATCCTCCCAAGCTGGTGGGCATCCCCAACCAATAAATAAATGCATGATTGGTGGACCCTATTACCCATCATATGGCGTGAGAATTAATCCAGTAGAAGACCGCACCCAAGCAGGCTGCACTTGGAGAATTTTGGCCCTCTGGCTTGTTACCTTTCATGTTATAGGAGGCTTGTTACCTCTCATGTTATAGGAGGCCTACACTTGTGGATATTTTCAATACTCTTGTCATTTCCATCACAAAAGGAGGAGAAGCAAACTTATGTTTTGGGCCACAGACATAAGAGGGCTGACAGCGTGGAGAAGAGGGCAGTTCAGGGCACTCTTGGTGACTGTTATGAAGGTTGATTTGCTGTTGTAGAGGGCCGAGGCAGAGGGGAGAAGTTTTGTATGTTTTAGGGTATGTTAGGGTGTTTAGACCCTTGGAAGAAACAATTGCATCCCTAGATGGCTGTTGTGGGAAGGACACAAGCCTAAACCAACCTAAACAGAGTTGCGTAGGGCAGTGTTAGGGTTGGTTCATGCCCAAGACAGCAGCGTTGAGGAGGAGGGTAATTCCAAAGGGCAGCCACTTTCATCTAGAGAAATTCTGGGCAGAATTGAAGGCTAGAAGAATGGACTGTGTGATGCCCTAACCAGGCCTAGATTGCAGCAATGAAGGAGACCTCAAAACAATGAGCTTAAGGTATGTATTTCAGTGCATTCTTGTAGATGTTGGATCCTCACTTGTGGATCAGTTGTAAATCGTGAAATGGAAGCATGTGGAAGTCAATGAGGAGGGGGAAGATCTCATGGTTATATGCCCTAAACCAGTGATAGTTGCCACAGTGATTGGGCAGCAAACTTGGAGCAAGAGTTTGTCAAGTATTGGGTCAAAGTGATGACTATTGTGTGGATCAGTTTGACGAGTAGCTTGAGGAGGCCTTAGGAGTTGTTTGGAGGGAAAATTTGGAAAAGGAATGTCAAAGTGATCTTCATTGCTACAGTACCAAAACAAAGGAGGTGGTGATTTCTTGCCCAAATCATATTATGATCTTCTAATCATGGACCTATCCATACACTCAAACATGAGATCCACATCAGGTACCAAACCAAGATACTGTTTCAGGAGCTACAATAGTCCCCAAATTGTAAACATCGTTATAAAGGTCAAGGAAGTCCATCCTTACCTGAAAGGAGGCTAACCATATTAGATGGTTTGTAGGATATCTAACTTACAATCAAGGAGAGTACAAAAGTGTTCAACCAAATGATGGCTTTCATGTCCCTGCAACAACAGTGTGTAAATATCCCAAGTAGTAGCCAAATTTCGTACTGCCAAAATTCCTTCTGTCAGCTAGAGGAACCAACCCTATTACTTTAGCATCAATGCTAGCAAACTTCTCTTTCATCCAACTATATCTACTTAAAGTAGAGATGATGTTGGCAATCAGCCTTTTGATGCAATATCCCAAATTGCATAAGCATTTTTGAGGCATGCTGCTCAAATGAGTAGTTATAACTTATAAAGAGTCTAGACATGCATTTTGGTGCATTTTCATGTGTTATTTTGAAATAAACTTACAGTCAAAATTAAAGTTCTCCCACCTGCTTATCTTGGATCTTACTAATGAGACCCTTTCCAAACTGATTCATGAAATCTACAAGTGGTAAGTGAGCACTATTATAGACAGTTTTAGATATTTCTAAAGCATATCACGACAGGAATTTCTTGTTATATTTGAGAGTAACTATTGGTGTTCATTCAACACAAGTCACAAAGGTAGTTGGACATGATAAAGATAACGATGTTGCAGTGCTATGGATGAATGTGCCAAAAGATAAATTGATACCCATGGCAGTTGAAATTTCTGCAAATATTTTTGTAGGACAAAAAGTGTATGCAATTGGGAATCCATTTGGTTTGGATCACACCTTGATGACTGTTATCATTAGTGGGCTTTCCAGGTAGATAATTTCAATTGCAACTAGCCATCTAATACACAATGTGCTTCAGAAATATGGTAAAGGACCATTGGAGGTCCTCTTCTTGATAGTTCAGGAAATTTTATTGGCATAAACACTTCTAAGCCTACAAGGGATCTTCTTCACTATGCTCAAGGAATGCGAGTTAACATCAGCTTAGCACCAAAATGTGTCTCCATGACTCTTCATCTACACAAGGAATCTTCTTCAAGCTTACTTCATTTGGGCACGTCAACAATGTTGTTGCAATTAGGGTTTCTCAGGTGTAAACTTTAACAACTGCTTCCAAAGACTACTTCAATATGACCTTAACAAGGTTACTATCTCACAAGTCAAGGGCTATCTCTAGCACAAAATAAAAGAATTTTCTTTGCTATCACAAGGGATGATCAAACTACAAATATTTCAAGCAATCCATCTTCACTGCACCAAAAAGACTCCAAAGATACTTCTCCACAGGACATCTTCAATAAGTTGTTTCAACACTCTTCAAGGTATCTTCTAAGGTCAGTTTCAGTGTCCAAGATCTGCTTCTAGAATGCGTGTCAAGGTTTTCTCCAAGGATGATCACAGGGTCTATTCTGTTTAACAAATGTCTTTAAGTGCTTCAAGAATCACCAACAATGTCTCCAAGTTCAATATGCCCAAACAAAAACAATGTCTCCAACACCTCTTAAAAGGTTCAAGAACTACTTCACTGTGGTGTCTTCAGATTTTCCACTAATATGAGATCTGTACTCTTACAAAAGGGAATCTAGTATACAAATTTAAGGTCTTACTTCACCAAAGGAGGATTTGCTTCTAATATGAGGATAGTTCCAAATTCTGCGCCTAGTTTCAACAAATTAGAGCCCTATCCACATTCAAAAGGTCAAATGAAGTCCTAAAATGATTGATATGCCGAATTCCATTGAGGGTAATACATTTTGGTTACAGACCCGAGCTACAGAGGAGTTGAGAGCTGCAGGTCTGAGATTTCAGGCTTTTAGTAGGCCAGTTCTGTGATCAACAGGTCTGCAACTGTGCTACAAGTCCGAGGAACAGAGTTGCAGGTTTGTGTATTTTAGTAATTCCACAGGCCGAGTGTCAGAGGTTCCACAAGGGTCGAGAATCTCAGTATTACAAAGCCAAAATTACTGTCTTCAAAGGTCTGAGATAAGGAATGTAACAAAAGTTAAATTTTGCTCACAAGATATAACCCAAACACCTTTCCTCTTTACTGAAATTTTGTTTGTACTTCCTTGATTGAGTTTTTCTTGACTGGGAGTGACGAGGTTACTTTGGTATTTATAGTTGTTTTCCACAATGAAAGGACATGTTGGTTGCCTTAAGAGCCGACTTAAGTGCTAGAGAGCCGACCTGACATTTAGTCGACCTGTTCAACAAATGTATTAAAATTTTCATTTTTAAGGTTTCGTCTTATGCATGCTTATTATTGAATTTATTTCAGTCATTAGATGATGGTGGATTTACAAGTTTTTGAGTGTCCGCAATTTCCACCATAGTAGGCTCATGTTACTACTGCTGTCACACTTCTGTTTTTCTGTTATGAAACTCATTTATACATTGATTTATCTTCTGCTAACACTGTGTGTGCTTCAGGTAGTCCTCAAGTCTGTCCTTTAAGACAAACCAGGCTAGCTTAATTCTGATCTTTAAATTTGTTTTCAAATCTATTCCTTTTGCTAGTTAAATCAACCATTAATTTTGTTCTTCCATACTAGCTTGCACAAGCCTAGAACAGGTCTCACTAAAATCCTTTGGCTGATCTGATTTTGGCCTTCAATTTTCGATATGAATACAATCTTGAAACTATAATAAGGTTTGTCTTTGGAGCTCAATATTCCACAAAAAATAGTTTTCAATTAGTCCTTGAAAAACAGGCCTAAACAACTCAAAACAACTCCTTTTTTTTTCAGAAGATACAATGGTCAAAACAACCTTTGATTTCGGTCCACAGTGGTCCCTTTTCAGTTAAATATTCAACGTTAAAATAGCCCATATACCAGCAGCCTAAGGCATCTTTCTTAAGGTTTTCAAGATTAGGACAATTCTTCAACAAAGACTAGGACATCAAAAGGATCTGGGGCTTGTCATCATATAGATAGGGGCATATATAACAAGGGTATTTTAACCATTAGGTTTTTCTAGGGCATCATATAGTCAAATATCTATGACATGCTTCAACAGTGCTTGCCATCTTATTGACATAAAAGACAACTTTGGTCAACACTCTCAAACATTCTAAAATAATTCTAGAAACCATGCCTGAAGCTAAGCTAGACTCCTAAGATCTGACCACCAAGTATGTGTAGGTTGTAGTGATTTGGGGCATTCATTCTAGCGGTGCAGTGATTAGGATGTGAAACTTGGAGGTGGAGCCTAGGCTGAGATTTTTCAGAGGCTTTTAATGGCATCAAATATGGAAGATGAACTTGCAAAAATGACTTCTTGTAGGGCTTGAAGTAATGCCTTTGTTGGAGCAGCCAAGCATGCACTCTGAGACTTCTTTCTATCATGCTAGATAATTGTATCTACAGGTCTGAATGACTCCTGAAATGGGTCCAAATTCAATTTTTTTTGGGTAGCATGTAGCAGTTGATCAGCTAAAATTGAGTATTTTACCATTTTATGGGGTTGTACCACCAGTTGTGAATTGTAGCATTAATTCTGCCAATATATTGTTAAACCATATTATGAGAGCAACCATGGTAGATTTGGAATTTCCAAAGAACAAACATTTTATGGTTGGACTTAAAGTGTCAAGGAAACATACGATGATAGTGACCCTGACTATCTGTCAGCAAACACCTTTTACAACAAAACATGATATATATAATTTTACAGCAAAACACGATATATACTCCTATGAATATAAAACAACACATAAGTATTTCCTCATGGTGTGGTTTATTCATGATAGGAAAATTTCCCTCTAGAGCTATTATGCTATATGATGGGTAGTCTTAGCTGGTGATTTGATGCAAGGTTTTGAGGCCTATTTGGCATAAGACTGTTGCTATTCTAGAACAAAAAATGGAAGCCATTTTCATTAGTTAGTATATCCCCTTCTCCAATGTGATACTCATCAAGTTAAGAAAGAGTTAAGTGTAAAAAGAAACAAACAAAAAGTAGTGTATTATTCCTTGTGTTCACCTTCATCTGATTTGTTTGTACAAAGAGGGATCTATTCTAAAGAAGTGTTTTATGGCCTAAAAGATGTTAGGCCTAATTGTGTAGAGTGCGGCTCCTTGCCATGGTCAAGAGGTATGTTTTAAAGGGGATTCCACTTGGCACATAATCCTAGGTTGATTCATTTCCTAACAAATGTAATTTTTTTATTTTTTATTTTTTATTTTGAGGTTGATTCATTTATGGGGGTGGGGGGGGTGGTTAGCTATAGTAACCTAAGTTTATTTATTGCCCCTTAACCATTGTTTCCTATTCTTGGAGAGATAGTTGGGTCATTGGAGAAAGAGCCTTAACTGCCTTTTCTATTTTGAGATTGTAATTGGTTTGCATTTATGATGAGTGATGAATAACCTAGATCGAAGGAGTGCTGCCCTAGATGGCACCTTAGCACATTTTTTAAGGTCAATCCATTTTATAGAGCTTGTTGTAACTTACAATGGCCATGTTGACAATCCTACACACATTTTTAGGGTGTATTCTTAAGGGGTGAATTGGCTACTTCCTTGGAGAGTATGAGCTAGCTCACCCTGACCTATTAGGGATATGTTGACTTACTAATACTGATATGGGTGAGAGTATGGAGAGATAGTTGGGTCATTTAAGAAAGAGCCTTAACTGCCTTTGCTATTTTGAGCTTATAATTGGTTTGCGTTTATGATGAGTGATGAATCATCTAGATCGAAGGAGTGCTCCCCTAGCTGGCAACCTGGCACCTTAGCACATTATTTAAGGTCACTCCATTTGCTAGAGTTTGTTGTAACTTACAATGGCCAAGTTGACCATTCTGCACACATTTTTAGGGTGTATTATTAAGGGATGAATTGGCTACTTATGGTCTCAATACCTTGTATGCCTCTGTTACATTATGCATTTTATCCATTGCTGCAATAGGTAACCTGCAGCAATCTGTTATCTCTTTTATTGTAATTTATTTGTCTTTCTACTCTACTCTCATTCATTGCTATATTGATATTTTTATAGTAAATAATTTACTCCTAATGGTGCAATTAATTTGGTTTCAAAGGATTCATCACCATATAACGTAATAGCAATGGGAACCCAGGACTATAGCATCACTGCGTGGACCACAGCTAGTCCACGCCCTATTTTTATTTTTGATAAGTCTTAGAGCCATTATCTGAACATGATAATTGGTTTGATGCCCCAATCCAACTCTAAAGTTAATGCTATGAGATTCACTATATAAAACACTTCTACCTACTCCATAGAAATGAGGGTCATCATCAAAATATTCCCATGCATCATCCTTACCCAGTTCTACAACAATTTTCCTAGGAGTCTTAGGTGCTTTTGTCTGAGGAAAACTATTTTAAAGAATTGAGACCACATCAAATAGGAAAAGAACATTGAATAGGAAGAATTTTCTTATCTTTAAATAAGTTGACATTCCTAGCTTGCTAAATACCCAAGCTAGGATCCAGGGAAGTTCTTTGTAACCCTTCACTGAAGAGTTATGACACCAACCTCTTAGACCATTTTCAATTGTGCCACCAATTCATATATTTTTCAACCTAGTCAAATGTTTATTCTCCCTCTAAACTTGCATAGTGTAGTTACAGTCCATGACAAGATGTTTATTGGTATTTTCACATACCTTGCATAAACTGCACCTATCGAGTCTTGCTCTATTCCTTCTCAGAATATTATACCAAGTCAAGTATTTTTGTTTAGTGAAAACCACATAAAATTCAAGCCTTTGAGGGATATTTAAATATCCAAACTCTCCTCCACCACACATGATTCCTCTTCTCCCCATCTAAACTAATAGCGATATATCTAGCTTTTGGGTTATAAACCCCAGAAGGGTTCTTTGATCATATGAGCTTGTCTATATTCTTAGTCAATATGACATGGCTAGACTTGATTCTTGCAATAAAAATGCCCCAGGAATGAGAATCATCACCTCTAAAATATAATGAAATCCACCTTTGACCTCCAAATATAAGTAATTTTAGGAACTAAAATATGAGAAAGATTAAAGTATCTTGTCCCTCAACAAAGGAACCATATGGAGTCATAGGTCAACATGGGCAATTAATCCATAGGGGGAACCTTGTTTCATTCATATTGGAAGTTGGATGGTGGTTGAAGAGTTCTTTCATAATACTATGTGGTTGATACACTTGTTGCACCGCCCTTCATATTTTATCCAATAGTTAACTTATCTGCTATCCCCATCTTCTAAAATTCCAATTTGATGACCCTGAGATCAATGCTCTTGGAGAGGGATAAAGTTAATAAAAATTTCTCATGACAAGAGGCATCAAAGGAGAAAAAATGCCATATGATAGGTTGGAAACAAACAATTATGCCTAAATTGGAATGAGAAGTAGGGATAATAAGACCGATACACAAAGCTCCATGTGTTTCTCTCTGGCAAACAGATTAACCTTATCTAATAGTTATCAACCGTGCCCATCTTCTAAAATTCCAATCTGTTGACCCCGAGATCAATTCCCTTGGAGAGGGATAAAGTTAATAAAAATTTCTCATGACAAGAGGCATTAAAGGAGAAAAAGTGGCACCTGATAGGTTGGAAACAAATAATTAAGCCTAGATTGGAATGAGAAGCAAGGGTAAGAAGATAGGTAAACATGCTTCAACTCTGACAAAAAATGGTCTTTATGTCAAAATTTTAAGGAAAAAAGACACATGGGGAATAGGGAACTTGTCCACCTTGTGGGAGTCTTGAAATGATGATCTCCTTAAATTAAGCATAAGGAATAATATGATCCAAAAAAGTTTAACAAGTAGTTGGATTTCCCAAGATGTCCAAACTGGAGAAAAGGAAGACTTCTGGGAGTATGCATGGGTTGGACACCAGCCTCTCAGAAGCATCCAAGCTCTGGACAGAATCAGGTCAATTTGGGGTGAACCAAAACAAAGGATTATTGGATCAGTCCCAACAAACTATTTGGGTTCTATCGCTAAAATCAAATGGAAACATCCTTTAACATTACCAAAAAATGTCTTGACTCTGAACTGATGAGGCAAAGGCAATCAAGGAGGCTCTATGATTTAGACTCACTAAATTCCAAAGCGAATAAGATGGCTTGTGTTGAAATCCCACATCAAGAGGATCCTAATCACTTAAAGAAGGATATGGCATGGTTCTATTAGAAGAGAAGTAGATTCTTAGATTAAAGCCTGGAAGAAAATATGGAACCCAGGAATATGGCCCAAAGTTGCAGCATTTCAGTGGATAACAGTGAAAGGGAAAAATAATTACACAAGAAAATGTGAAGAGAATAAGTGTACAGTGCCCAACCAGGTCTAATGGATGTTAAAGGGATGAAGAAACCTATGATTACATCCCGACACAATGTTTTTTTGCAAAATAGGTATAGGCATCATGGACTGAAATGTTTATAATTGTTTCCCCTTTGAAATAATGAATTTAGGAGCTAATTTGAAAATGACCAGCCCCACATGGAAATCATAGGTTATCAACAAATTATAGAAATGTATTAAAAAATTCATATTATATGAAGTCAAATGTAAATTGGGTTTATTTCAGGTGGTTAGGAGGAATGATTGTTATCCTCCCCGCCCAGGTTCAATTCCCACAAGTGATATGATGAGCTCATATCAAGTGTATTGTTGCAATGGCTTCAAGCCTTCTTGTTGAATAGTCTTGAGCCCTGAAGAATATCTTACCCTTTCTACATGCTGGAGGGTGAGATGTTTTGTTACAGAGAAAAAAAATTATGGGAAGTCAAACAAAGAAATAAGGAGCCTTACCAGAGGTAGAAGCCTCCTCAGTTGAGGGTATAACCCTAATCAAATCTTAAGGATTCCAAAGGATTGAAAAATAAGACAGACTCCAAATTTCTAATTAACATCTTGAACAGGACAGACAAAGTCAATAACTAGTTCATTGATGGTAACATATGCTAGATTATGAGGGCTTTACAATGAATATAGGTTTCCTTCTAAGTTCCAAGTTCTCCCACACAAATAAGTTTGTGGATTGGATAGCCAACCAAGTCATTATCAGAGAATCGAGCCTTGAGCTTATTAAGATTAACAATGCTATTAAGGAAGTGAAGGGCCTTAAGTTCCCCCTCGCCTCCTTAATGATGGAATTTATGGAAATGTGAAACACCTCTCTTACAAAGATGAGATTAATAAATCCACTGCAAGGCGAGGATTGCTCATGTAGGGAAAAGGCTGGGAGAGGTGCTAGACACAAATTAGGTAGATGGAATTCATTAACGGAAAGGTAACCAAGATAGAGATTAGAGGTATAAACATCTAGATTTCCTTCATTCAATATCAGTATGAAGTGGTATGAGAAAGTAGAGTGATGGAGTCCTCACCATCATGCCATGGACATCCAAAGAAGTTAGAAGGCAACCGTTGGAACTTTCCAAGATCAAATCATTTTCATGTTGGGCATATACAAGCATGTTTGAAAGTTGTATGCACAATGATTATAAAACTTAGTTAGCGCTGAGTTTTGTACATTTTGAGAAACAAATGGATAAAAAGAGGTAGGAAAAATAACCTTAGAAAGGCAAATAGCTTATCACAGATGCTGTATCAACTATGCTGACTTTATGGCAATATAACTATTCATTATCCAAGTAAAAAAAATGGAGAACCGTTGAGTATAAATATATTATGAATTGTCCTCGATTTCATTATATGGTAAGGCTAATTGGGACTTTCTCATAGAAAAAATTCATGCTTTTGGATTCAATGAGTGTGGTGAACTGGGCTTTTGAATGCATCTCAATTGCTTCATGTGTACTTCTGGTAGTAGGAAAACCACACCTTGAGATTGATCAGGAGAACAACACGTGGATCTCATTCTTATTTATGATGCCGGTGGCTACTCGTTCAACCCTCCCTGGCCATACATACATATTGCAATGGTTAGGCTCTTATACCGCATTCTATCGCCATTTCAATTAATCCACCAGCCTAATATCTAGGGTATGAGTTAGCGAAGTACTTAACTCCCAAAAGGGTTAGCCCCATACCTTTTGAATTCATTATATTATATATGTAATTACGTAATTGAAATTAGGGGAATTTCAAGTGGTTTTAAGGTCACTTTGAGTCATTTGAAGGAGGGATTTGAAATGAAGAACATTTCAATTTTGACAAAGCATTAAGAGGATCAAGACATAGTTGCCTTTTGTCCCCACTTTATTCTCATTCTCGCAGATACTTTGAGAAATCTTATCAAAGAAGCAAGAGAATGAAGTCTCACCTGAGCCATTTCAATGTTTGATCTCTTCAATTTTTTCTTTTGCCACTCAGCGACAGTTTGGGGATGGGGATGTCATATTCCTATTAGGAGAAGCTAAACAATTTATCAATACCATCTAGATTCAAGCATAGTTTGGGCCGGTCTATCAACAAGGAAAAATATAGTCCTATTTTATCCTTTAATGTCAATTTGAGAATAAAAATAAGAATTTTGCAGGTTCTAGCATTCAAAGAAGATGTGCTCCCTTTCCTTCCAATTATCACAAAAGGAAAAAATTAAAATCACCTGGCATTGCATCGAGAACATCATGCATGATAGCTACTCTAAGCTTTACATTTTAACAGTCCTAAATGTGCCTGGAGTGATAATTTTGTCCATACCTTGCTAAGATGTTTTTCAAAGTTCATCAGATCGATCTGATGTATTATGAAAAAATCATTGTTCTTTGGAATCACCTTCTTCCCCGTTATTTAAAATTCACAAGACTTCCCATTGTTGTTATCACCGCCCTTCTCACCTTCCTTTTCGAGGTCTTGAACCTTGTCCATTGTTCATAGCATTGTCCTTCTCACCTTCCTTTCTCTCTGAAACTTTTTCCATGTTGAACAATCGATCCACACCTTCCTCCAAAATTTGGCAGTGAAATCCCTTCCTCCTGTTGAATTTTGCAGTGGAATCCAATGTAGAAAAAGCATCGAAAGTCCTCTCCTCTTGCAACGGAATCCAAAGAGTATCCAACTGTCTTCAGAATTCCTGAATTCTGCAGTCGAATCCTTTCGTCCTGAATTTTGCAGTGTAATCCAATGTAGAAAGAGCATTGAAACTCCTCTCATCTTGCAGCGGAATCCAAATACTATGGAACTCTCTCCCAAACGTGAGAAACAAAGGAAAAAAATAGCGGGAAAGCCAATTTTAATAGGCTAATCCGAAAATGTCCCAAAATGTCAATTGTAGTGAATCCAAAGAAAATCGAACTCTCTCCCAGCGTGAGAACCAAAGGAAAGGAAAAAAATTAGCGGGAAAGCCAATTTTAATAGGCTAATCCGAAAATGTCCCAAAATGTCAATTGCAGTGGAATCCAAAGAGAAGCGAACTCTCTCCCAGCGTGAGAACCAAAGGAAAAAAATAGTGACGTGATAACCAAAGGAAAAAATAGCGGGAAAGTCAATTTTAATAGGCTTGTCAATTGCCATGGTAGGTTACAGTGATATTATTGAGGTTAATTTTGTCTAGTTGAGAATGTTGTTAACATTTGGGTTAATTTTAGATTTTTTTTTTTTAATTTTAATTTTAATTTTTGAGTAAAAATATGTAAGTTATATGGAGTAATAATTTTGAAAACCCACATATCAATTATTAAAGAAAAAGAATAAGTTATATTTAATGATTTTGAAAATTTATATATTGATCATTAAAGAAAAGGAGTAGGGGGAAAGTAAATTTTAATATGTTAATTTTAGATTAGTTGAAAATGTCAATTGCTTAGTAAGTTATGTTGTTATTATTGAAGTTATTTTTTTTCTTTGAGCATGTTGCTAATATTGAGATTAATTTAATTTTAATTTTAATTTTAATTTTTGAGTAAAACATGTAGGCTATATCTAATGATTTAGAAAACTTATAGAGTGATCATTTTGGCGTGATGGCATGAATAAAAATTATTGAAGAACTCCTTAATATAAGCAAGTATGCTCATATAAAGAGGGAAAGGGGACATGAGGTTTGCACATAAAGGTAATATCTACTAATCCTTAAAAAGGTGGAAAATATATTCAAATGTATGAATAATGTTATCAATATTTTCAAATTTATGAATAATGTTATCAATAAACTCAAGTAGTTGTAGGTAGTCCATTGTTTTCCGTAAACTTCACTTAGAACTCATTAACACACTAGTAGAAACTAGTCATAACTTAGTTTAAATTAGTCACTCACATTAGTCATTTTTAGTTGTATTTCTTATTAGCTAGTCGTATATTTTAGCCCAAGACTAAATTATTCATTTATGTTAGTCGTTTTTTAGTTGGATGACTTAATTGCTCATTTTTTGTAGTATTTCACTTAGAAAAGTTGCAGTGACTAACTTTTTTAGTCACTAATTTCTCATTTTCTACCAGTTATACATATCAAGTTGAGACCTAAAGATGCCTCGGAATTAATTAAAAATGACTAGCATAAATCCAAAGTGAGACAATTAAAAATGACTAGCATAAATTACAAATCATAAACTTGTTGCACTAGTTAGTTGGGCATATTTTTATTCTTTGACTATAGTGTTCATTTTCGTTAATCATTTTTTATTTTTTCACTTATTATCTAGTCATATATTTCAGTCCTGGACTAAATTAGACATTTAAGTTAGTCGTTTTTAGTTTAGTCATTTATTATCTAGTCGTATATTTTATCTCTAGACTAAATTAGTCATTTAAGTTAGTCATTTTTAGTTCAGTCACTTGAAATTGCTCAAATTTAGTAGTAATTCACTTTAAATAATTGCAGTGACTAAATTTTTTAGTCACCTAGTCATTAATTTCATCATTTTTTACTAGTGCAACAAGTAAAAAACCATCCAGAGCTAACAAGACTATTTATCATTAACCTACATGACAAGAAAATCAATCTTGCTGGGGTTACATTTGAGATGTCTACAATGCTATTGCAGAAGCTACTGGGATGCCTAGTGTGGGTGAGAAGTGGTTCAAGCAAGCAAACCTAGACATGAGTTACTTTGAGCCCTACCTAAAACCTAGGTATAAAGATCATCACAAGTCCATCTTCCCCTTTTCTCATTTGCTTGATATATATGCACCCATGATGAGGATCATAATGAATTATTTCACATGTGAGGGAAGGTTTTCCTACCTCTACTAATACCACATCCGGCTTCTTATGAATTTCACCAGAGTTAGGATGCTACATATACCATATTATCTCTTCCGTAGCATTGATAAAATGGCCTACATAGTGCAAAAGAGAGATTGTCCTCAGAAAATGTAGAGCTTATTTCACCACTCACTCATCAAGATGGTTTTTATGCACCAAATATAGCAAAAAGGCATTCCATGGGAGACCTTCATTTCCAATGAGGTTTTTACTACTCCACAAGACCATCATCAGCAATATATACCTTCCTCATCTCATCCTCCCATTCATACTTCTCCATCACTTCCTGTTGTTCATACATCTCCACTCACTTACATTCCTTCACCTCGTGATGACCCTTCCACATCACCATCCACTCACATTCCTTCATCACCTTCCCACAACCCCTCACCCTCATCTCATGACACCAGAGCATCCAACAGTGAAAGAGACAGTGAGACAGATGACACTGAGATGATTGACATTCAGCCTTTTCCTTTGACCTACCAGAGGGGCTATAGGCATGTGTTTGCTGCACTTGAGATGCAAGGGGCCATGCCTTCTACATCAACAAAACAACTTGATAAGGGTAAGGAAAAGGTTGCAGAGCAGATCATTATTGAAAAGGAGGATGAACATGAAACTGAACAAGAGTTTCAGATAACTGACCTTGAAAATGAGGATGAGGAGAGGATCACCAATATGCTGATCAAGAGCAAGGATGCCAAGATTAGTGAGCTACAAGCTAATCTTGATAGGGAAAAGGGTGTGATTAACTATCTTGAGCTAGAGAATCAGAAGTTGGAGACAGAGAAAGCCATCAGTGAGGTCAGGGCAATCAGAGCTCATAAGGAGGGCAGAAAGGCCAAGGCTATGCTAGATGAGACCTTGGGCACTTTTGATGACAATGAAGATGAGTAAGAACAACTTCCTAGGAAGAGGCCAAGGACAATTGGGTTGAAGAAGGATTTAGCCTGGGAAAGAGAGAAAGAGACAGAATTGGCAGAGCAGCTCACTCCAAGTGAGTTGCTTGCCATGGAGATCAGATATGATAGAGAATCTTGGGCTAGAGAATTCCAAGAGAGGCACTGACATGCAGAGGAAGATGCTAAAGCATTATGCCATGAGAAACATGATTGCAAGGGCTAAGCTCAAACAAGCCCTTGAAAATATTTAGGCTCCGAATGAGGCAAAGGAAAAAGAAAAACTTGACATCCTTGTTGATGTATCCCTCTAATCCTCATAACCATGATCAGCAAAGAAAAATCCAATTTTGACACATTTTTTCAAATTTTGAGTTTTTGGCAGTTTGGCTAGCAGAAAAAAGGGCCAAACGTGCAGCGCCATTGGTGTTGTGCTCTTTTTTGGGGCACTCAAATGGGAAAAGGCTTACATATTCATGTTCCTCATTCCAAGGAAATCATCCTCATAACATTTCAGACCATTTGGAGCAAAACTAGTCCCTCAAAAGGGCCAAAAACTAGCAAAAAATCACCTTTCTGCCCTCTTTTCAGCACTGGCATTATGCCCTTAGAAGTCTTGGTAAAAGTGGCTTTTTAATAATAAAATGGGCACCAATATGGAAACTGAAGGCATATCTGGAAACTAGACAGGATAGGCTTTCCAATGAGCTATCATGGAGTTGATTTGGACATCGGGAAGGCCTCCAAAACTTAGTTGCAAAACAAGTTATTTTTCTAGTCTTGGCGCTGCGCGCTTGGCTTGGCACTGCACCCTTGCCTGAAAGTCAAAAAAACACATCAAAAGTTATTGAAAAAGGTATTTTGAAGGCCTTGAAGACAAATAACTCCAAAGTTAGCTTAGAAGCTATGTTAGAAGTTATTTTTGCATTTAATGAGTTTTGGATATTTTGCCTTGGGCCTTGCATGGTCTCTAAGGTAAAGATGCATTAAATATGTAATTAATGACATGTGAAACCCTAGCTAGGGTTTACCTCCTCACTTGAAAGATAAATACTACATGGAGGCTTCATAATTTTTTGATTGATTATTGAGAGGAATATTACATAGATTTTTGTGTTGTGAAGAAGATGGTTTTAGAGCTTTGTGACTGACTTGGACTGAATGTTAATGGAGCAAGCCTACATTCATAGGATTCATGAACCTGGTTAATGGTGATTTTGTTCTAATTTAGTAATTGTTTCCTTCTGTTTCCATGATTGTTCATCTTTTATCTTGCAATAGAACAAAAAATTTAGATTAAGATATGCTGTTGAGAGGCACCTTAAGTCTGTCTGCTCTCTATTGTTTTAATGTTTTCTTCTGCTAGGTCTTATTGAAGAATTCTTAATTTCTCTTTGATTCCAATTATGCTTGTTTTCCTTGAAAATTATTTAATGGAGCCAAGCCAAAGAAGTTTATGGTATGCCCCGTCCTTTAGTGTAGCTTAAAACATTGTTTTTAAGGCCTTTTCTTTGGAGTTTTCTTATTAGGGTTTAGGCTAAAGAAGTTTATGGTTTTCCTTGTCCTTTAGTCCAACCTTTAAGAGTCACTTTGAATGTATTTATAGTCTGATTGATGAAACTTAGGAGTTCCCTGCTCTTTGATCATCACTTATGTGTTATCTTGAATGCTTTCTTTCTCTGAAGGTAAATACCTAGAGAATTTAGGAGTTCCCTGCTCTCTAGGGTTTGCTAGATTGTTGTTTAAAATTTCACTTGGTAAAGTTTGGTCAAAGAAGTTTATGGTGCGCCATGTCCTTTGATTCTTTCTTAAGCATAGTACTCTTAAAGACTCTTCTTGTTATAGTATATGTTAAAGGATTCTTAACAACCCTTTAAACCTACTAAATTCACCATTTAATGTTCATTTCACACCCACCTAAGCTATTAAGATCCATTTGGCTTTGTTAACTTGCCCTATGAAACACCCTTGATTCATTTTTGTACTTTTCAAGCCTTTCACAGACCCCATAGCCCAATGGTTTAAGTTTCTCTTACTCTATCTATTCTCCTTGACAAGCAACCCAACCAAACAAAACAAACAAACAAACCCTATCATTTTAACTAGCCTAAAATTAGTATCATAAATCAATTAAGTTTCATCTTTTACACAAATATAGAGAGAGCCCTCTCTGATTCCATGAAGGCTAGGTCCTAGGGCTCCAAATTTTGTTTGATGCTACCCTTGTCTATTTGGTCTTGCTAATTTGAAAAATTACAGGGACCCAACATCCTAAACCACCTTGAAATGGAATAAGGGGGTCTAAGGACAGTTGCAATGGTGTGATAATGGATGAATGCTTATGGTTGATGGTGCATTGCATCTAGCATTCAAATTATTATTTATTTTGGCGAACAAATTCAAACACATAATGTTCATACTCTCATGGGGTGCAATGGCGATTGCAACAATGAAAAGTATTGAAGTCATCTCAGATTTATCTTGTAAATTGGTAAAAGGTTATGTGTCATTGAGTACCAAATTGTAAATCAAGAGGAACACTCCTTTATTTGCAATTCAATTTGTAAAAATATTTTAATTTGAGAATACCTACCCAAAATTCATTAAGGAGGTCAACTCATTGTAATCACACTTTAGGATGCATGATCAATAATACTCGACACCACAACGTGACACAAAATCAAGTGAGCGTGGCACACAAGCATAAAAATCAAGAGAGTGTAACAAGCAAGCATGAGAAAAATAGGTAAAGTAGAAAAGTATTTAGAAAATGCCTCTCGGGAAATTAAGGATTTGCAATATTACAACAATGCATTCCAAAATTGAGTTAAAGCACTCAAGTGGAACTTACATCGAAAAAGAAGCATAATTGATCACATGGTCAATACACTACAGTTGGAAAATGATATTGAAAGTGAACTTGATATGAAGGATCAATTGATAGATGCACTTCAAATAAAATCAAGAGAAAAACAAGATCAAATTGATGACATGCTTGATGCAACATCTAGTTGGTGAAATTTGTGACACAGAGGATCTCATACAAAAGGTTAATGCAATATGTGATGATAATGAACTCATGTAGAAGGTTAATGTAAGTTGTGACATAGAGGAGCTACTAGAGAAGATTGATGCAACATATGATGCATAGGGTCTTATCCAAAAGTTTTTTGCAACATCTGATACAAATGAAATCATGCAAAACATTGATGTAAATTGTGAATGAAATAAAACTACGAGAAAGTGAGATCAAATTGATGACATGCTTGATGCAAAATCTACAATCAAGGTCAATGCAATTTGTGACACATAGGATCTCCTACAAAACTCTAATGTAATTTTTGATACAAATGAACTCATTAAGAAGGTTGATGTAAGTTGTGTCACATAGGAGCTACTAAATAAGATTAATATAAGATATGATACTAAGGATATTATTCAAAATTTTGATGCCGCATGTAATACAAATGAAATCATGCAAAAGATTAGCGAAACTTATGAAAAACAAGACATAATACAAGTGTCTTATGCTCATTGTGGTACATGAGACATGATGGATATGAAATCATACAATGAATTGATGAAGGAAAAAATGATCGAATATGAATAAAAAAATGAAAACAACAATAGAAGAAAATGAAAAAAGAAGAAGCAAAAGAGCAACAAAAAAACTTTCCGAGATGCTTTTTATACCTTGGGAAGAATTATCATTCAATAGAAATCGACATGGATTGGGACATGACAAAGGAAACAACTTGCATATTTTGGATTATGCAAACTAGTTTAGTTTGTGAGTGTAGGATTTCTTTAAAATGTTCATAATCTTGAAATCAAATTCCAACATTGTTAAAGAGTTGGTTGATGGGCCTCTAAATTAGACATAAATTAAGGTCCATCTAACCTTTCTTAGGCCCATCTATATCTCTTATGCACATAAAAAGATATATTAAATCTCTCCTTCTACACATAATAATGTTTTCTTATGCTTTAATATTTTCTTAGGAAAGTTTAAAGGTAATTTCATATTTGTGCCTAATATTGGTTTTTTTGTAGAATATTGTGAGAATATTGGGCAGATTATGCAGATTTGGAGAAGGAGATAATTTAGGGACTTGCTCCCTCCCACTGGAAGATCAAGAGTGAAGAATAAATGAGCACAATATCAGGAAATTAGGGAGAAATATCAGAGAGATTCAAGGGGGTTTCCCACCCTCCTTAACTCTCAAAGGTAGCCAAAGATCCTCATGAGATGCCCTCCAGCAATTCAAATATCAAAGGTAGGCAATAAAATCAAGACCAAGTGCACTCAAGCCATACTTCACTTGGAGTCAAGTGGACTTATTACCTATTTTTTAGGGAGCTGTTGGTAGCTTCCCTTGAGGATAAATAAAGTTTATCAAGAGCTAATTAGGGTCAATTCTGGAAGATTCTGGTCCATTCGATGCAGTCCATTCCATTCCATTCCATGCCATTCATTTTCCATTCTATTAGGCTTTTGTTGTTTAAGACCTTCGAGATGTAATAAGATTGTATTTTTAATGCAATGAGTATTCAAATGAATTTTTATTGATTTAGTTCCAGAGAGTTGGGCTCGTGGGTTAGGGCCCAACCCATGTGCCTCAGTTTCTCTGCTATTTTTATTCTTTTCTTTCTGCCATTTAGCTAGTTTTCTTTCTGTCATTCAATTAGTTCTGCTTCTAATAGTTTCATTGCTGTGTAGTTTTTTTGCTTTCAATTTGCTGTTGTAGTTCTTCATTTGCTTACGAGAGTAATAGAGTAGAGGAAAAATCCAAAAACTGTGGTCAAGCCTTCCCCTCTCATCTTTGTCAATAGAGTTTGAGCAGGGTTGACCTTCCCACATGCAAAAAAATGCTTTCTTTTCATTTTTTTTTTTTTTTTTTTTTGGAGCAGGGTTGACCTTCCCACATGCAAAAAAATGCTTTCTTTTCATCGTTTTTTTATCACGTTTTTTTTTTTTTTTTAGCAGGGTTGACCTTCCCACATGCAAAAAAATGCTTGCTTTTTATTTTATTTTATTTTTGGTCGTGCATGAATTCGCAGGTTTGTTTGCAAGAATAAGCATAAAAATCCCTAGAGACATTATTAAGCCATTCCGCTTCATTTTCCAGTCCCTATCCATCTCTGTGTTACGCTTCTGAAGCTTGCTTTTACGCCTCCATTCCCTCCTATTTTCCGCTTATTCTAACTGCTGCACCCACCTTTTATTCCCAAAAACACTTAAAATATCCAGCCACCATATTCCTTTGCTTTCATGTGTCATGACCACCGCACCTTTTTAACACAAACCACTTGAAAATCCATCAAAGTTTGACCTCTGCCTTTTCTCCTCGAACTTCTCGCTACCGTACATCGCAATCACATTTCGCAACATTTTTCCATTTTCCCTTTAAGACTTACCACTCCAAACGTCGATTGCGATATCGCTTCGTACTCTGCCACATCGCAAATCGCAAATCGCAAATCGCACTTCACAATATTTATCCTATCACAAATCACATCCCATAGTTTTTATCCCCATCGCAAATCAGAAATCACACTTTGCAATCTTTATCCTATCGCAAATCACATCCCGCAATTTTTATCCCCATTGCAAATCGCAAATCACATTTTTTTATTTTGTTTCCGTTAACACTTACCGCTCCCAACCACCAATTGTGACATTACCTTAGCACTCTACCACACCATCCCTATAGCAAATTGCATTTCACATTTCACAAAATTTCCCTTTTTCTTTTAGGACTTACCGTTCTCGACGTCGATTGCAATATTCTCCTTACTCCGCCACATCATAAATCACAAATCATAGTTTTAATTTGGTACCCGTTAACACTTACCGCCTCTGACGCTGATTGCGATATAGTCATCGCACTCTACTGTCGGTCCTACCGTCACGTCACCCATCACATTTTGAAAATTTCAGCCTTACTGCAATCGCATTTCGCAACTTTTCCCCTTTTCCTTTAAGAATTATCGCTCCAAACGCCGATTGCGATATCGCTCCGTACTCTGCCACACCGCAAATCACAAACCACATTTTACAGATTTTATCCCCTTGCAAATCACATTTCACAATCTTTATCCGCTCCTTGTTAGAACTTACCGCTCCTGTCTGCCGATTGCGATATTGCGATATCTCATATTACAGATCGCAACCTTTTCCCTTTTTGAAAATCGCATTTCGCTCTCGCTCCCGAACTATACTCCCGCTTCTCGGCCATCACACTTTTCAAATCATTCTGCTCCAAAGGTTTTTTGAAATATTATAAGTTTTAATAAGGTTTAAACCCATCTTTCCACCTCTAAGCCTTGTTTCATGTGTTTATCTCTCCATTAGCACCTTTACCCCTTTCTTCTCCGAACTGCAAGAAACACCTCTTCAAATTAGAATTAGGTCATGAATAGCTACATAGATAGGAGCATTATAGATAGAGCAGGGTGTGTTTAGTCGATTGGCCAAGTTAAGTGCAATTGAAATTAGTTTAATTTCTGCCATTTCCTTTCTGAAAATTAAATTAGTTTCATTTCTGCCATTTCCTTTCTACAATTTAAATTAGTTTCATTTCTACCATTTCTCTACAACAAGATTGATTAGTTTCCTTTCTCTCATTTCCTTTATGCAATTTATTTTAGTTTCATTGAAGTGTGACAGACTTCACTAAGAACCCTAGAAGTAGCACCCATTCGTAGAGAGGAAGAGGATGACATGAATATAATGCATATGTTGTGTATATAGCACTGTCACCTCCAAGTTTGTATGAACCCTGGGTTGATAAAGTAAAGTAGGGCAACCCCTGGGAGTTGCAGCACTCTTGGTGTAATACCAGGGCTCACCACTTTTTGGTGCCGTTTCCAGGGAGGTGTCTAGTAGATGCTTTGATTATGTTTTAGCATTCTTTTCTACTTTCCTTTTTCATGTTGTTTTCGAAATATTAAAAAATACAAAAAAATCTGATTTTCATGCCTCATAGGAGTAGGGATACTCATATTTTTTATTTATTTTTTAAATACTTCTCCAATACCAACCCCCCACTTGATCACGTGGTGTAGTAAAAACCAAATCACCATAAAATTTTGAAGGTAGAGGAGACGGATGGATATGATGACAATGAAGAAGATTTTATTGGGTTTCCCATTCAAGATATGGACATCAATGTAGATATGAAGAACATCCCTCCATATTTCCTTCCCAACTTCCATGGTATGAGGACAGAGGATCCAGAAAAATTTCTCTTTGAATTTGAGATACTTTGTAGATCTTATGGCTACTTATCACACACTCAAAAACTTAGATTGTTTCCTGCAACATTGAAGAATAGAGCTCTTAAATGGTTCATGAGTCTAGGTACTAATTCAATAATATCATGGAATGATATGAAAAAGATATTTCTAGAAAAATATAAATATCGTGATCTTAGAGAAGAAATTTTTAGAATTAACCAAGAAGAAGATGAGAGCCTTGAGGATATAATAAAGAGGTTCATGTATAATGTTAAGAGGAAAAAATTGCATCATCTAGGATTTGACACACTAAAAACCCTCTTACTTAGAACAATTAGGGATGAGTGGATTGATCTCCTTGATATCATGAGTAGAGGATATGTATACCAATTGTCATTTGAAGAAATTTGTGAAACATGCAAGTTCATATCAAGAGGAAGGGAAAGAGTAAGTAAATCAGCATCAACATTGGTAAGGCAAGAGGAACTTGGAAACTAACTTGATGGTTTTAAAACAAAAATTCTTAGCAATCCAGGTGAACAAGTAGAAATGTCAAGAATGCAAAATGAGCAAAAAGAAGACGTTGATATTTTTGTTATCCATGCAGAATCATATGCTACTAAATATTGTTCATCATTCCCCAGGTTTAAAGAAGTTTACCAGGAAGACAATGGAGCAAGGAAATCACCAAAGAAGCTATGTTATGTAGCTCCAAGGATACCCTGGCAGCCTAGTCAACAAGATATGATGCAAGGACCCACTTCACAATTTCAAGCTTATCCAAATCCATTTCAAACTAATTGGGACACACTCCCTCCTTGGCAACCTTGGCCATCTCAACCTCAAACCCAATATTGGCAACATGGGTGGCAAGGAATTTATTGGGAAAATCCTCAACATCCTCAATATTTCCCTCAACATCCTCCATACCCAACTCCATCCATCCACATCCACCACAACCACAACCTCAATCACATCCATCTCATATATTGATCCCCACTCAACTACCCGTACCACCATTTCCAAACCCACACCATGAAGTATCTCAGCCCACTTACAATGTTGAGGTACAATACTACCAAACATATCCTCTTGATCTAAATGGTCTGCATCTTAGTTCAAGAAAGGTATTACAAAGAAGAGATTTTCTTAATGTCATTGAAGGACAACATCAAGAAGAAGAAGATACAAATGAGGATATCAAAAGATCAAGGGTTACACTTGATGAAGAGCCAACATCAGAATCAGATGTTGAGAAAGTTTCCTCGTGTTTACCAACATTTCCTCCATGTGTTCAAAAGAAAAATCAACAAAAGGAGGAAGATTTGAATGTCATAATAGAAGAGAACATCCAAGGTGATCCAACTCAGCAAGTGGACTAGGGGCATCAAAACTATAATTACATATAGTTCCAAATAGTCATTAAGTTGCAGAAACACACTCTTCTCAAATAGTACTTGATACAATCCCAGTCAAAGCAATTCATCTCTTATATTCAGGTACATGTCAGAGCATGTATTCCAAGTGTGCACCTGATTTTATCTGTCATCTTGATGTGTACATGTCTCCATTGGAAGTATTCCTATACTTGAAAAAGGTTTTTTTTTTTTCAATTAGAGTATGAAAGTGAAAAAGAAAAAGAAATAAAAAAGGAAAAATAATAAAATCTAAGTTGAAAACCCCTTTTCAGGCATTTGAGATTGGCCCACTAATTGAAAACCTCCATGAGGTGGTCATTGGGTTGAAAAAGAAAAAAATATCCTAGGTGAAAACCTCCTTTGAGGCGCCTAGGCAGACCTACTAGTGGAAAACCTCATTGAGGCAACTAGTAGGCCTTAAAAAAAAAAAATTGCATTTCTTCATGTATCTATCTCTAATGAATGCAGGTGCTCTCCAACCTTTGCAAGCAAAAAAAAGCAAGTTGGCACAACAAGAAATTTTAGTCAACACTTTAGTCAAAGGTAGTCAAACTTGGAATTCCTCCTCATGTGCTCAGATGCTCCAAAAGGACCTCCATCAGATTGCCACATGTAGCTTCAGTAGCAGCTTCAGCAACATCTTCAATATCACCTGCAAAAACAAATCAATGGTAAGGCTCAAGTATGCAATCATCTAACCCTTTCTTAGAATCTATTTTAGCTTAATAAAATATTAAAAAGTTTGAGAAGAAAAGTTTTTAATATAGCCAAAATCAGTAGCAGAGCAACCTTAGCCTTATCTAGCAACTAGCCTCACTTTTCCACCAAGAAGAGGAATAAGAAAAAAGTAAAAAGGACTTGAGAAAGTGGGTAGTAAGAAGTTCACGTAATGGAAGACAAGGAGTGCCAAAGGGCTAACCAAGGGTGAAATCAGTTCACAGAAAAAGAACTGTGTGTTTATTCTGCATGCAATTAAAAAAAGAAAAAAAGAAAAGAAAAAAGAAAACAAAAGAAAAAACAAAATAAAAGGTGGATCCACCACCTCTTAGCATGCAAAACATATTTTATTAAGGCATCTGAGGGCCTCCATGAAGCACCTACGAGAAGAAATGCACGAAGAATAACAAGAATATTAGTACGAGGAGCAGCGCATGGGCCAATAAGACATGGAGGAAGAGCCATAAGGCTTGGAGGATGAATAGGTTGCTCAGAGGATGAGCAACAGTTTCAGTAGGGGGTGATGATGGGCCTCTAAATTAGACATAAATTAAGGCCCATCTAACCTTTCTTAGGCCCATCTACCTCCCTTATGCACATAAAAAGATATATTAAATATATCCTTCTGCACTTAATAATGTTTCTTATGCTTTAATATTTTCTTAGGAAGGTTTAAAGGTAATTGCATATTTGTGCCTAATATTGGTTATTTTGTAGAATATTGTGAGAATATTGGGCAGATTATGCAGATTTGGAGAACGAGATAATTTAGGGACTTGCTCTCTGCCACTGGAAGATCAAGAGTGAAGAATAAATAAGCACAATATCAGGAAATTAGGGAGAAATATTGGAGATATTCAAGGGGGTTTTCCACCCTCCTTAACTCTCAAAGGTAGCCAAAGGATCCTCATGAGATACCTTCTAGAAATTCGAATTCTAGAGGCATCCAAGCAACTCAAGACCAAGTGCACTCAAGCCATACTTCACTTGGAGTCAAGTGGACTCATTACCTATTTTTTAGGGAGTTGTTGGTAGCTGCCCTTAAGGATAAATAAACTTGATCAATATTTAATTAGGGTCGATTCCAGGGGATTCTGGTCCATTTGATGCAGTCCATTCCATTCCATCCCATGCCATTCATTTTCCATTCTATTAGGATTTTTCTATTTAAGACCTTCAGGATGTAATAAGATTGTATTTTTAATGCAATGAGTATTCAAATGAATTTTTATTGATCTAGTTCTAGAGATCTAGGCTCGTGGGTTAGGGCCCAACCCATGTGCCTCAACTTCTCTGCTGTTTTTATTCTTTTCTTTCTACCATTTAGCTAGTTTTATTTCTGTTAGTCAATTAGTTCTGCTTCTGATAGTTTCATTGCTGTTTAGTTTTTTTGCTTTCAATTTGCTGTTGTTGTTCTTCATTTTCTTACGAGAGTAATAGAGTAGAGGAAAAATCCAAAATCTGTGGTCAAGCCTTCCCCTCTCATCTCTGTCAATAGAGTTTGAGCAAGGGCCTTACAAGCAAAAAATTGCTTTCTGTTAACTTTTTTTTTTTTTTTCTTGCATGAATCTGCAGGTTTGTTTGAAGGAATAAACATCAAAATCCCAAGAGACATTATTAAGCCATTCCACTTCATTTTCCAGTCCCTGTCCATCTTTGTGTTACGCTTCTGAACCTTGCTTTTACTGTTGAACCCTTAGTTAAACTGAGAGGGGGGGGGGGATGAAGCAGTTTAACACATTCATGGACTTTTAAAACTTTCCTTTAAACTTGTTTATACCTTCATTTCATGATCAACTTATTACATAATGTAACAACAATCTTAATATGTGAGCAACAAGTATTAAGCAGATTAGATAAACCATGTCAACACATAAACATCATGCACATAGACAACAGATATAAGTGGAAACCCAAAAATGGAGAAAACCACATCTTATTATTGTTGTGATGCAAAGGCAAGCTCCAACTCCCTCTCACCACTGATTTTCTGTAGGCTCCAACCCACAAGAGGCTCCTACCTCAATTCTGCAAGCTACAAATTGCAAGGAAGCTCCAACTCCCATCTATTTTCTGCAGGCTACAACCTACAGGAGGCTCCTACCTCAGCCATCTACAACTGACATCTATCAAGATACAACTTGATATGGAAGCACCAAATTCCTCACTCTTTCAAAAAAAACACATACTGATTTACCTGGATATCAGCTCTGTTCTGTTCCTTCTTCACTGCTGTCCACCAACCTTCATATCTGTCTTATATCATCTCTAAATCTTCACAGCTTCTCTATCTGCTCCTCCTTCTTCTTACCCTTTCTGCCTCATTTCTCCATTCTGTAACTTCTAATTGCATATCTATGTGATATCATTTATAGAGTTCACCACATGACTGTTTGTATTCCACAGGGAATTCGAAATGAACAACCATGACTCTTTGACTTCCGCCTTCTCATTTCTTTGTCCAACTCATTCAGAGGAATATAAAAATATGTATACATTTCAATATTACAGTGGGGTATTTCTTTGCCTACAGAGACTTGCCTTTGCATCACAAACAATATAAAATTAATCAAAACATTTACATTTACATTTGCAACAGATATATCTCATTCAACCCTTCCAGTTCTTGGCTCACTGTGAGTTTTTCTTTTCTACTGCTGTAGTGTAATAGTTCTGCATATTCTCCTGCTTTCTATGCATGTACCCCTGATTTTTCCTCAAATCTGGTAGTTTAAATTAATGCTGAAGATTTTCCATCAAAGATTAAAATCTCTGTTATAACTCAATAATGCAATTTCATTTAATTTGAAATGCTCAAATTGGAAAACTCAGTTTCGAAAGTCCACCTTTAATAAACTATGAAAAAGCAATCAACACAGTTTCAACCCAGCAACTCTAATGCGGAAGTAGCTCTTCATCTTATGCGCTATGGTAAAAAATCCACTTTTGTGACTTCATATGCGAAGGTTACCTTTTAAAACTTATGGTTTGAAACCATATTAAAACCCATTGCATGCATATTTGAATTAACATTCGAATAGCCCAAAGCAATAAACTTCGTTCTCAACTTATAATTCTTGAATGCATATGTTGCTCACGACTTTATCATTACACATCCAACATAATATTTAATATATATAATGTCTTTAATCCGACGTTATGAAACCTTTGTAACAAGAATTTGACCATCGCACTCACCATCGAATGTCACCAGCACTTATATTAAATGAAGTCTTCGGGCCCACAACATATATTAATATATGTATCAATATTTTACAAACCTAGACAGATATCCAACTCACTTAAACATTGGAATTAAACAAAAACGTGACTTTAGTTTAAAACCCAATGCACCAGCAAATACATTATATTTTCCACAGCTTATCAACTCACATATAATCAACGCTCCAATGCGCTCACCATCCATCAATATACATTGCCATATTAATGCTCTAAACTTGGGTTTAAACCCAAATATCAACATAATTGATATGGCCCCAATTCAAATGTTAAGAAACATTTAATGAGCCCCAACATTAAATTCATTGGTCCCACATCATTTCTTACCTCATCAACATTAACTAGAGAAAGGCACGCTCACCATACCTGCATTAACATTCCATTTCATATTTGAATATCAACCGCCATAATATAACCCCTTTCCTTTGGATTAAAAACTCGGCATATCATAACGCTTCACATTATATGTTGAACCATGCAACCTATATCACCCAATAATCCGCAACATATTTGGGTCCATAATTCATTAACCCAACATTTATTACCAATAAACACTGGCCCGTAACATTTCCACGTTTCAGCATCAAATATCAACTTCGAATTTGATTTAACCGAAGTAAAAGATTTATATATATATTAGAGCTCTCGGTCCCACCTATTGACCATATAATTGAACCTCACAAGAAATTTAAAATCCGAAATTTAATTAACACTCGGGCCCATAGGGTTTCATACCTTCATTAACTCTTGAATAGATCTAACGGTCAATAGCTTCTCGCGTTCCAAAACTCAATTGAATGCTCATCCGACGATCATCGTGCAAATTAGATGCATGAGTTTTACTTCTCAGAATTTACGTGATAAAAGTGGTTTTAAACTTACCACTTATGCCATGTGTTGGGCAGTGAAAGAGGTATGAAATTATTGTATATTTACTCATTATTTACCATAAATATACTCTTGTTTGCCTTGAAAAGGTAATCTATCATAGGAATTACAATAGAATTGGAAAGGTTTATGTTTAATACGAAAAGGCAACTTAAGGTTACTTTTTGATTGACAAACAGGAATTCGGAGAGGTGAACAGCTATACCAAAGGTGGGGTTGAGAACAATTTAACTACTGCTCCATCAGCGCTGAATCATGTCCAGTCAAGGGCAAGGAGATCTAAACGAATAGCCCAGAAAAGACAGGGAACAACTTGGCCTCAGTCAACACAAACAGAATGATAACTAAACATAGAGGAGCGAATCCCTCAGGATCTTTCGATCCTGAGGGATTGCTGTTCAAAATTATCTTGTTCTTTGATTGGTCTGTCGAAGATTTGATATATAAGACCACGTCCTTTAGTGACGGGGGGACAGATCGTTATTGTTATGGGGAATCGGTCGAAAGACTTTGCATTTTCTCTGTTATATTAACTCTCTGTTTGAGAGAAACCTTTCTGTAAAACTTTATGTTGGTTTAATACAAAGCACGCGTTTTATTTACCTTTTGTAGTTCTGAATTAGCCCAGCAGTATTTCACTGGCGCTAAGGGCCCGGCTCTGGTGGAATTACTTCGCTCTTTGTATTTTAATCTTTGTTTACCGTCGTGTGGAGTGCGTTTAATGTTTGAACTGGTTTATTGCTGACTGGATCAAATACATAGTCATTGTTGTTTCATTTCTTTACACTAAGCACAATTCATTGTTCGATTATTCTGATGTTATCATAAAACTTCACTGACGTGTATCTGATTTGAGTTGTTGTTCCTTTACTCTATAATCTGTTATAATTGGTGATTGTGTGATGAGAAGCTGTCGACATAATTGAAGTATAGAAATCTGGTGCCTTGAATATGTTAGAATTGTAATTGCTGTTCAATTCGCATTTCTGTTCCATTTCTGTTCATTACTTATTTATAATATTTGACTAGAAGACAGAAGATTTGTAGTCACATGTTGTTGTTCCTTTTCAGATTGCGTTTTGTTTAAGTTACTTTCATCAAATCTGCTTTCGGTTTGATTACTTTAAGATCTCCAACTGTAGAGGATAGAGGCTTTAGCTTCCCAGTCCCCAGATTGGCCATCTTGCATCGATTTCTAAGGGAAAGAGTTACTGCTACTGCATCCCTGATCGATGTTCTACAAAGATTGAAGTAGTTTAATATTTCCATTCATGTCATTGTAATTAGGTTTCTTTTCAAGCATTGGTTACTTTTGTCTTTGTTATTTTATACTACATCTTCACAGAATTGCTCTTACACAATTGCAGCCTCAGACAGAGTACACTCTTGGAATAAAAAGACGCTCCCGGATTGATAATTAATGTGAGATAAATAGGTGTTTAAAAGATACATTTTTATGCCTCGACATTTTGGCGCCGTTGCCGGGGAGAGTGTATGTCATTTTAAAGGAGTAATGCACAACTGATTTTATTTTGCTTGCGAAGAATTGGGTATTAAAGATGAAAGGTAAGAACCTGCGCATTGGGCAAGAAACACACTTGCTCGTAGCCCGCTTTACAGCAGAAGTAGGTAAGCTTCTTTCTTTAGGTAGGAATGAAGGTTTGTTTCTTTGAATGAATAAATCAACTAAGCGAAACAAAATTCCTCCTAAAACTAAAAAACCTAAGGGATCGGTGACCCTTGGGCGCACAACCTTTATTGACGAAATCCTTAAAAGAATTGAATCTCAGCCATCAGTAGGATTTAAAAGAACTACTTCTAGACAACCTACTAGTTCCCTTTAGGCTACAGAATCACCATCTGAAGCCTTTGCTGAGATACACAGTCAAACAGAGGTAATTGAGCAATATTCCCAAGAAATTGATAATCCTTGCACAGGTTTCCTTCACGAAGGGAACACTAGCAATCTCCAAGAAGGAGAAGGGGAAACAGGAGAAATCACAAACTTGGAATCTCCTATTGAAACTGCCCAAACAATAAGCAGCCCAGATAAGGGAAGTGCTGTTCAACTTATCTGGAACCAAGGTTCTAAATCACGTCAAACAGTAAGTCGATAGGAAAAAATTATTATCCCAGATAAAGGGAGTGTTGTCAAAACTATTCCTGCCCCTACTCATCAACCTAGAAATTCCTTGGAAATCCCAGAGGGATATTGGCATATCTTCGATCAAATGGCCCAGAACCAAAACCAGAATCAACAACAGACTTCTACGCTGCAATATCCTATAGTAGATATTGCAGTTAATGCACCCATGAAAGCTATTCCTCTTCAACATATTCCCACATTCCACGGCTTAACATCAGAGGACCCAGATGTGTTTTTATTTGAGTTTGATGTGTTGTGCAGAGGATACGATTACACCACCGATGCCCAAAAACTAAAACTATTCCCTTCTACATTAAAAGGGGAAGCACTACGATGGTTTATGGGATTAGGTGGGGGTGTCATAACTGATTGGGATCATATGAAAGCTGCATTTTTGAAGAAATATCAAGATTACTGTAGGTCTCAGGAATTAAAAGATGAGATATTCCAAATGACAGCAAAACCAAATGAGACCTTGGAAGAGTATGTGGAATGGTTTCAATATAATCTTCAAAGATCCCCTTATGTATCTTTACCCTTACCTGATAATGTTTTGAAAACCACATTAATTAGGGGAATGAAAGATCAATGGGTTAAAACATTGAATATTATGGGAAAAGGTGATATATATCAGGAGAATTATCCTAACATCATTGATTTGTGTATCACGTGTTCGAGGGGCAATACGAGGTTGAAATCAGCAGAACGTGATACGATCACAAGGGAAAATAAGACCTCTAATGAAGGTGTGACTTGTGTAGAGATTGGAAATCTGCTAGAAGACTTTAAGACAGACATACTTGGGACTCTAACAACACAATTCGATATTATGCAAGCCAAACAGAAATAGGAAGAAGCAGAGCAGAACTTGGCAATATTCTGTCCCGGATGTAGAAAGAAGCATAGCCACAAAGAATGCCCGTTGGATGTGGTTAAAGTCTGCGCCATTTGCACAAAAGATCACCCCACAGAAGGATGTCCCTCGCTTCCTGGCCTAAAAGCAGTTTATAAGGAGGCAGAAGAAGAATCAGAAGTGGTATGTCTGCTTAATCAGCGCTGAAAATGGCAGCCACGACCATCAGGTATGCAAAATGATCCATTTTCTTTTCAAACTCCTCAATATAATACTCAACAATATAGTGGGATGTGGCAGAATCAACCATCCTTTCCTAATTGGTCACAACAACCATTTCCTCCCACATCTTGGCCAAATCAAACAAATCAAAATAATTGGCCTAGCTTTCCTTTCTATCCACCTTTCTAGCCGACGCAATGGTCCCCTTCTACTTCTCAGAGTCAGGCCTGGCAGTCAAACTGGAAAAAACCTACAAATCAGCCAACTGGATCAATTCCTCTCTCTCAACCTACACTGCTAGCTCCTTATACAAACCCCCATACCAATTTAAGACCACAACTCCCAGCCCAACCCAACCCAAACCCAAACAATAGGCCAGTTTAGTCTGTTCAAATCATGGAACCCCCAGAAGTAGAAACTAAACTGAGGGAGTGTAATGATTTTCAATTAAGGTCTGGGCGTATAGTCGAAACAGAGAGGAACAATGATGTCCACATTGAAGATCCGTTACCTATAGAACAAACAGAACAAAGGGAGAAGGAAGTCCAACAACAGAACCAACAACAAAATCAACAACAAAATCAACAACAAATAACAAGTTCCTCTCCACCATTCCCAGAACGATTAATTATACCTCGTCCATTAGAACAACCTAATTTCGATCTTCTGGGAGAATTAAAAAATTTGTGTATAAAAATCCCTCTCCTCCAAGCTATTCAAGATATTCCTATATATGCAAAAAATATTAAGGAATTATGCATAAAGAAGCCGAAGAGGAGAACAACAACCAATCCTACTATCCAAATAGTCGGTACCTTTCTGACTTATTATCAGGAATAGAAACACCCATCAAGTATGAAGACCTAGGAAATCCTATAGTGACAGTGCAGATCAATGGTCAATCATTTCCAAATGCCTTAGTTGATTTGGGGGCAGCAATCAACATTTTAACAACCACCACCTGTCAAAAACTTGGCATTACATCACTGGAACCAACAAAAACCTTGTTGGAATTGGCTGACCGATCAGTAGTCAAACAATAAGGTATACTGCAAGATGTAATGGTATCTGTAAATTCCTGGGAATACCCTGTTGACTTCCTGGTTATCAATCCAAAAAATCGACTAGATGGACATCCGTTAATTCTAGGTAGACCTTGGTTGGCAACTGCCGATGCTTATATTGGATGCTGACAAGGCAACATGACAATTACAAGGGGAAATTATGTTAAGAATTTAGCCCTATATCCCCCAGCCCAGCTAAGTCTATCAATAATCAAAACAAGAAAACTACTTGCATCATATCTTATGGAGAATATGAGATCGCCTCTAACTATAAAAAATGCTCTTGATTTTAAAGATCAAATAGAGGATGATATCATTAATAATTTTATTAATAAGTCACAAACCATATCTCATTTGCAATGTCACATGATCAAAGCAGCATTCGATAATAAATAAGAAGAAGATCCTTTCAAAGATATTCCTGATCAAACAATACCTACTACTTCTATGAGCAATAGCAAGGTTGAGCCGGGAAAAACTTTAAATATTAATAAAAATCTCACTGCTGAACAAGAAGAGAAATTGGTCCAATTATTACGAAAATACAAAGCATCCTTTGCATGGGATTACCCCGACATGAAAGGAATTGATCCTCAATTGTGTACTCACCACATTTACATTGAAAAATATGCAAGACCCATTCGCCAACCTCAAAGGAGACTAAACCCTCACCTTAAAGACATTGTCAAAGATGAATTACAAAAACTATTGGATGTTAATTTCATCTACCCAATATTTGATAGCAAGTGGGTCTCCCCACTAGTGGTAGTACCAAAAATGAATGGGAAGTGGAGGATATGTGTAGATTACCATGAACTTAATAAAGCAACACAGAAAGACCACTTTCCCCTTCCTTTCATTGACCAGGTATTAGACACATCGACAGGAAAGAAATTATTTTCTTTCCTTGATGGCTTCAGTGGGTACAATCAAATCCAGATTGCCCCTGAAGATCAGGACAAAACTACTTTTACCTGTCCATGGGGGACATTTGCCTACCGAGTCCTACCTTTTGGCCTATGCAATTCCCCTACTATGTTCCAAAGGGAAATTCTCAGCATTTTTGCAGACTTAATAAATGAAGGCCTCGAAGTATATATGGATGATTTCACACCCTATGGGGATGACTTTGAGCCTGCATTATAAAACATAGAAAAAGTACTGCAAAGATGTATTGACACTGGACTTTGCTTAAGCAACGAAAAATGTCTTATGATGATGACCGAAGGAGTTATCTTAGGGCATTATATTTCGACAGCAGTTGGAATTCAAGTAGACCCGAGTAAAATTCAAATACTCTTGTTAATTCCTACACCTACTACACAAACAGAGGTACGTAGCTTTCTTGGATTTTATGGTTACTATAGAAGATTTATAGAACATTATTCTCGAATAGCTGCACCTTTATATGGACTAACTGGAAATGTTGATTTCACTTGGACAGATAAATGTGACAATGCCTTTAATGATATGAAGAAGCTTGTTTCAACAGCCCCAGTACTGAGGGGCCCAAATTGGAATTTGCCATTCCAAATCTCATCTGATGCTTCAGACACAACAATTGGAGTAGTACTTGAGTAGGAGGAAGACAAGAAGCCATATGAAATTTACTATATTAGCAAAAATCTATCCCCTGCTGAATTAAATTATACTATGACTGAGAACGAATTTTTAGTTGTAGTTCATGCTATAAACAAATTTAGACATTACATAACTGGGTATCCTGTAGTACTATATACTGATTACTCTGCCATTAAATTCTAAGCAAATAAACCTGTTACAAACGGAAGAGTGACAAGATGGTTAATTTTACTGCAGGAATTCGACATCACAATCAGAGATTGACCTGGGAAAGAGAACCTTGTAGCTGACTTTCTGTCAAGAATGCCAAAGCCAACAGATATATAAGCAGTTGAAGACCATTTTCCAGATGAACATCTCTTCGCTGTTACTATCAGAACACCGTGGTATGCTGATATAGCGAACTATTTGGCAATAGGTAAATTACCTAAACATCTATCTCTTAATGAACATAAGCAAATAATACATTGTAGTACCCGCTTCTCCTGGATTGGAGGCTACCTATTTCATTCAGGTGCAGATATGCAAATAAGGAGATGCATTAGGGAGGATGAGGTATTTGACATCTTGAAAGCCTGCCATGATGGACAATGTGGCAGACATTTTGCAGATCGTAGAACTACCCACAAAGTTTTACGAACATGCTACTATTGGCCTACTATATTTAAAGATGCTAAAAAATCCGCGCAGGCCTGTGATAGCTGCCAAAGGGCAGGTTGACCTGGGCAGTTTGATGAAATGCTTCTGAACCCCCAACTAGTGATTGAACCGTTTGAGTGTTGGGCCCTCGACTTTGTTGGTCCTATTAACCCCCCATCAAACCAAAAAACATACATCCTAGTTGCAACTGAGTATGTCACCAAATGGGTTGAGGTAGAAGCTCTTTCAAAAGCTACAGAAGACTCTGTAATACAATTTCTTTTCCAAATATTTGTCTGCTATGGCCTCCCAAGGGACATAATCACAGATGGAGGACCACAGTTTGTAGGTAACAAATTAGCCGAAACATTGCAAAACTACCACGTTCAGCACAAGATTACGACTCCATATCATCCACAGGACAATGGCCAAGTAGAGAGCACGAACAAAGTAATCAAATCTATGTTAAAAAAAATAGTTGCCTCTCATCGACGAGATTGGGCCTACAGATTTCTAGAAGCATTGTGGGCATATCGAACAACGTGGAGACCTACCACAGGATATTCACCATACCAATTGGTATTCGGAAAGGAACCCATATTTCCTATAGAATTCGAGATTCAAACATTAAGAATAGCTCAAAAGGTGGGTCTAGATCTAAATGAAGCCCATGCTAAAAGACTGCAGCAAATGAATCAGCTGGATGAAATTAGGCTCTCTGCTCTTCAACACACAACATTAATTCAACAACAGAGAGCCAAATGGCATGACGCCCATATCAAAGGAAAGATCTTCCACGAAGGAGATTGGGCACTCCTATATGATTCCAGGTTCTAGGATTTCCCAAGAAAACTCCAGACACGATGGCTTGGACCCTATGAAATACAGAAGGTGCATGATAATGGCACTATTACATTAGTTACCATTGATGGATATGGATATTCCTTTAAGGTAAATGGTCATCGAGTACGATTGTATCATAAAACGCTCACCTGGGAATCCTTTTACCAACAGTTTCGGGAAGATTCTACAATAGAAATTCTTGCTGAAGGGGAGAATTCCTCCTCGGCACCATTTTGATAAATCACTTCTTTCTTTTAATTTTTGTACATAAAGCATTTTTCAGTTTCTTGATTGTTGCTTTGTGGAATTTGTTTTTAGACATTCAGTTAATATTATTTCCTTACTTCTTCATCGCTTGTTTCGTGAAATCCGATTTCTTTGAGAGAAAAAAAAAAGGTGAAAAAATT
Organism: Pinus albicaulis; assembly: GCA_034641835.2. Taxonomy (NCBI): domain Eukaryota; kingdom Viridiplantae; phylum Streptophyta; class Pinopsida; order Pinales; family Pinaceae; genus Pinus; species Pinus albicaulis. The sequence continues at coordinate 754,025,084 of CM076583.1, read as the reverse complement.
TCTGTTTATTTCGTTTGTTTTGTTCCTTTCTAAAGGAACAACACTCTGCTGTTCCTTTTGAAAGGAACAACAGTTTCGCAGAAACACCCTTGCTGTTCCTTTCCAAAGGAACAACACTTCCGCAGAGTATTTTCTTGCTGTTCCTTTCCAAAGGAACAACACTTTCGTAGAGTATTTTCTTGCTGTTCCTTTCGAAAGGAACAACAGTTCCGCAAATTGTTTTTGCTATTCTTTTTAAAAGGAACAACACTTTTTGTGTGGGTTGTTTTTTGTTTTTTGTTTTAAGCCAGCATGTTGAATTTTTGATTACTTTTCTGAAGGCAAATATATCATTTATATACAATCATACAAATTAAAGCTTATTGTAATCAACAAATCAAAAGAAATCGTCATCTTTTCAAGAAAATTGTCTAGTAATGATAAGAAAAAAAGGAAAAAGGGGCATGATCAATAACATAACTTTACTATTTTATTACCATTGAATTAATCTGATCGACTATTTTTATCATGATTGGTTCTTTCCCACATGCTATAATTTTCTTTGATGTTTATCTACGGAATAAGAATAAGGGCATATTCTTTTCTATTGAGATGTTCAGACTTCTTCCACCATCCCTACTCTTGAGGAGTGATGAGCCATCCCTTATGATTAACTGAGGAAAAGTGTTGTGTGTAAAAGAAGAGAAGAAAAAATATATATTTCATTAATAATGATTTTGCAGATGGAGGATAGGGGGTCTCACCAAGAGCCAGCTACTGTGATCATAGGGAAGGTAGTGAAGTGGAATTCCCATTATGGCCACCAAACCAGGGAAATGGTCCAACAAACAAATTGAAAAAAATCAAGAAGTCCTTGGAACAGGAGGTCTCATCATGAGCCGACCTGCCCACCTTTCACTTCTTCCCAGTGAATGAAATTGTGGTTTATCTGATCACCAAGCTAGCACAATGGCCTCCGTCATGATATTCAATAAAAAGCACTTCCTCATCATACATAAAGGACAATGGTTCCGTGGGTAAGAAAGCAACTCTGTCAAGGTTATGGACACCTGTGGGCAGCAGAGCTCTGCTGATGGTATTGGAGTCACACTTATACACATCAATAGTTATATTTAACCCTTTTCCTATTTCTTTATTTAAATATCAAATGAAAATATGAATCCCTTACCTTTATCTTCGAACCTATTACACATGAAAATCATTATAAGTCGATCATATTAATCCAAAGTGGTAAATAACGCAATTATACTTATGGTTATTATATGCTGTCCCTTCTCCTTGTATTTAAATCATTACAAAACAATTTTCTATTTATTAATGATTCATTACATGCATTGATTTCAGTAATTGCTGCAATCTGATTGAACGTATCATAATTACGACCGCTTTTTACTGCTGTACTGTTGCTGTGCCACACATGCTATTCTCAATTGACGGTCGAGGACGACCTTTCATTCATTCGGGGGGCGCGGATGTCTGCATGCAAATCAAACTCCAAGATTTCTTTATCTATACTCGAACCAAATCCCTGCATTTTAGGAAATAGCAAATTTTCAACGAATTGTGCTGTGCTGTTCCATTGTGATTACTATGTGTTGAAAAAATTAACAGAACGCAGAAATGGGAGGATGACCAATTCGCAGCGAACCACAAGTATTGATCGTCTCTGATGCTGCACGAAAAATCTTAGAAAGACTGGGGTGGATTACATACTTCTTGAGAATGCAACAACCCCATGAAGCTGTGGCCACCGAATTTTTATTAAACCTGCAGGAAGGATCCTCCATGGTTAGAGGGAGGCAGATAGCTGTATCCGACGAGATAATTGCAGAAGTGTCTGGCATTCCCGTGCAAGGGACTGTCTGGACTCAGAAGAAGATTAGGATTCGTGAAGCCATAATTTTTTTTCAAGATGACGGTCAGACGTTAGTCATCAAAGGTAAAGGAGTCCAGCCAGCGTCATTAGGAGAGCCATGGACAGAGTTAGCCAAAATTGTGCAGGCTTACATAACGTGCGACGGAAGAAAGGATGTGGTAAGACCTCGCCACCTTAAGCTGCTAGCCATATTAAAACAGAAATGCACTATTAATTTGCCTGCATTTTTAAATTCTTTGTTGCATGATACTGCTCGTGGTATAAGAAAATCCCAACATGCAGATATGGTGGTCAGCCACCATTGTTTAATTCGTTTAATAGTGAGTCATAGCCTCGCCCAGCAACAGACCAGCTGGGAAGAATTAATATTTTCCATTGATGGAGGGTTGGCTCTACCTACTCCAAAATGGAAGAGGATGGTCGGCTCAATTGTTTAGCCTTCTACTCATAGACATTCCCGCCAGTTGAAACTAATTAGAAGGATGGTGGAAGAACTTTCGGGCAGCAGCCAGCCCCTGGAATTACACAGCTCAGAGGAGGAAAAACCTCCACAATTGGAGAGAGTAAGCCCTCGCACTGACGAAGAAGAGAAATTAGAGGAAGTAAGCCCTCAGACTGATGAGGAAGAGCAATTGGAAGGAGAAATTCGCTACTTGGATGAAGAAGAAATAAGTCGCCAATCCAGTAGTGAAAAACAACCCAGTGCAGAGGAAGGAGATAATGAGGAAGAAGGAATCAAAGGAAATTCTGAAGAAGAAGAAGTTGAGGGAGAAATTCGGTATTCAGATGAAGAGGAAGGAATTTATCACACCGGTGCAGAGGATGAGGACAATCATAGCAGCAATAAGGATGAAACAGAGCTGCCCGAGAATGTTATCGTAAGCCCTTTACAGGAAGATCAATTGGCCTAGATTTTGGCCAATATGAGTGATTATGCACGACCGCATAGTCCCTTGGACCTCAATATAGATATTAATCAACTACCAGAATACTATGCTATTGAAAAAGAAACAACTGGAGAAAAAATGAATGAAACAACAAACCCTAGCGAAGCTAGGGTTGCTTCTCCTGAGGGATGCGAGCAGGAGAACGAAAATGCTGAAGTTGGAAGCCCCCAGGGGACCGCAGAGTTAGCTGAGAATATGATTCCAGGAGAATTGACCCAAGGGCACATGAATGTAGAAGAGGAGCCCCAAGGAGAAGAACAAGAAGAGAATTTTACTGAAGACATGGCTGATATGGGCCAAAATTCAGTTGAGAAAATAGGGTCTGACAAAGGAACAGATGTTCCATTAAGAAAGAAGAAGAAAAAAACTGAGATTGAGAAGCTTCGAAGGGAGTGGATAAAACTTCATAAATTAGTTGAACAACTCAGGTAGACCATTAGGGTTCTGAGAATGAAATACATGCCCAAGCGAGCCCCTAAGAAAATAAGCATTGCTATCAAAAGAAGCTCGAAAAAGAGAAGAGTGACCACTGATAGGAACCCCCAAATTACAGAAGAAACCATACCTGAGCCTAATTATGAGGATGCGGAGCAACAAACAGCTGTTGCAACACAAGTTGTTCCAGAGGAACCGGTTTTGAGTGAAAATATGCAATCTAGCAGTCAACACACTTTCAATGAGCCAACATTGCTCAGACTTCAGGAAGAATTGACACAGGCTCGAATAGAAAGGCAGAGACTGGAGGAAGATACTGTCCCAAGAACAAGATATCAGGAATTGCAACAAAAAATGAGAATTATTCATGAAGTAGAAGTTGAATCTCATGAAAAACAACGGAAAGCAGAGGTAAAGGCTGATAAGGTAATGAACCAACTAAAATTAGCCTACACTCAAATCGACACTCTCTGCTCCTTGTAAACTGATGTCTTAGCCTGTAGATGCCCCGCCAAAAACTATGCTGTGTTTTTAATAGAAAGATATTTACAATTAAAGATCAAGGCAGTTAGGGCAGGGAAATACATAAAGCTAAAAACAATAGATGACTTGATATCATGCTGCAAACTTTATGGGATCAAAGTACAATGCTTATTATGTGAGTTTTATTTGCATAATCTAATACCTGAAAATGACTGTGAATCAAACCCTAGCCCTTTTATTGGAGATGTTCAGTTTCAGGCACTCATTTCCTTTGCTGTAAACCAATTAAAATGGCTTAAATCTTATAACGCCTTTCAAAGATAGGAAAATGGATTAGATCTATGGGTCAGAAGTGAACCTCAGAACCCACTTCAATTTTGGGCTAGACAGAAACACTTGATGACAAGGGAAGGCGTTACCCAAACTCTGGGGCCTGTCCATAAATCGGTCATTTTGAATGGAACAGATTATTTTTCATCCATTAGGAACCAAGCCTACATAGCAGCCGAAGTCCGGTGGAGAACCTCGAATCAGAATGTGCAAAATAGGGAACCATTTAATTATAGAAACTTTGGGCTAGCTGCAGACCGTCTCATTCCTATAGCCATCTTGTTTTAAAAGAAGGACCATATTGGTTAGGATGTAGATTTCACAGCCCTATTGTATGGTACCCTGCTTTGGATTACAAAGCTATTTATGAACTTCTTGAAGGACAGACAAAACATAATTTTTAGGAATTAGCTACACTCCATGGTTTTAGGCCTATGGATGACAAACCTTATTCGGCTTATTCTTTGACTGCTCTCCATGTGAACTGTAGTTTTCATGAGGGCATGAAAATGATTAAGCAGGGGGGTATGTTGGGCAGTGAAAGAGGTATGAAATTATTGTATATTTACTCATTCTTTACCATAAATATACTCCTGTTTTCCTTGAAAATGTAATCTATCATAGGAATTACAATAGAATTGGACAGTTTTATGTTTAATACAAAAAGGCGACTTAAGGTTACTTTTTGATTGACAAACAGGAATTCGGAGAGGTGAACAGCTGTACCAAAGGTGGGGTTGAGAACAATTTAACTGCTGCTCCATCAGCGCTGAATCATATCCAGTCAATGGCAAGGAGATCTGAACGAATAGCCCAGAAAAGACAAGGAACAGCTCAGCCTCAGTCAGCACAAACATAATGATAACTAAACACAGAGGAGCGAATCCCTCAGGATCTTTCGATCCTGAGGGATCACTGTTCAAACTTATCTTGTTATTTGATTGGTCCATCAAAGATTTGATATATAAGACCACGTCCTTTAGTGACGGGGGGACGGATCGTTATTGTTATTGGGAATCGGTCGAAAGACTTTGCATTTTCTTTGTTATATTAACTCTCTGTTTGAGAGAAACCTTTTTGTAAAACTTTATGTTGGTTTAATACAAAGCACACATTTTATTTACCTTCTGTAGTTCTAAATTAGCACAACAGTATTTCACTGGCGCTAAGGGCTCGACTCTGGTGGAATTACTTCGCTCTTTGTATTTTAATCTTTGTTTACCGTCGTGTGGAGTGCGTTTAATGTTTGAATTGGTTTATTGCTGACTGGATCAAATACAAAGTCATTGCTGTTTCATTTCTTTACACTAAGCATAATTCATTGTTCGATTATTCTGCTGTTATCATAAAACTTCACTGACGTGTATCTGATTTGAGTTGTTGTTCCTTTAGTCTATAATCTGTTATAATTGGTGATTGTGTGATGAGAAGCTGTCGACAGAATTGAAGTATAGAAATCTGGTGCCTTGAATATGTTAGAATTGTAATTGCTATTCAATTCGCGTTGCTGTTCCATTTCTGTTCATTACTTATTTATAATCTTTGACTAGCAGATAGAAGAGTTGTAGTCACACGTTGCTATTCCTTTTAAGATTGTGTTTTGTTTAAGTTACTTTCATCAAATCTTCTTTCGGTTTGATTACTTTAAGATCTCCAACTATAGAGGATAGAGGCTTTAGCTTCCCAGTCCCCAGATTGGCCATCTTGCATCGATTTCTAAGGGAAAGAGTTACTGCTACTGCATCCCTGATTGATGTTCTGCAAAGATTGAAGTAGTTTAATCTTTCCATTCATGTCATTGTAATTAGGTTTATTTTCAAGCATTGGTTACTTTTGTCTTTGTTATTTTATACTACCTCTTCACAGCATTGCTCTTAGACAATTGCAGCCTCAGACATAGTACACTCTTGGAATAAAAAGACACTCTCGGATTGATAATTAATGTGAGATAAATAGGTGTTTAAAAGATACCTTTTTATGCCTCGACACCATGCATCCTTCGAATAATGATATCACGTTTTTTTTTTCTTGATACCACTTACCAGTTTTAACTCGCGCGAAACCCACATATGGATTTGGAAATCCACCTTCACTGTTTACAAATCATGGTTCCAATTTTAACTCGGGGTTCCACCAATTATTTAGCGCCTTTACTATATATATAGCTCTACCCTCGCTCTTCTTATTCACCCTTCACCACGGTTCCATTGACGCACTGTTCCAATGTTCTTGGTTCTACACAAACACATTATTCATTCTGCCATTTTACTGATGGCTCTACCTTACCCATGATTCCAGCATTGCTACTAATGTTCATTCATTATATCTTTGTGTTGAGGCTTCATACAAATAGAGTTCTCTGTAATTTAAACACGTTCAATTGCAAAATTTAAACTCCGACTACATGGGAGCCAGACTCCACCTGATCTCGTATCAGAATGCAGATTCAACACAGGATTAAACACATCGCCTGCGTCCTCCATAGAAAGGACCCAAAAACTCATCAATTCTATTTAACCCTTCACACAGGACTAACACATCCAATATTCAGTCTTCAACGAATTTCTAGATTGTGGTTTAAATATAAGAATCGATTATGTGAATCGAATACACCAATCCCTTACACAGATGCTGGTATATTTTCAAATATCGAATGTTGTATTGAAATTCAATATAAACTTGATATATTGAAATGTCGAGTTCTATAGTGGAACCTCGAATTCGACCCTGTGTCATCATCCCTTGCAGTGGTCGATGACTGCAATCTTCTTGTCTGGCTCAATCTTCAAAATCAAATGGCCCTTCTACAATTGCTCGTAGGCTTACAGGAACAAACCCCTGTTTGCCCAAATCTGAAACACTCACACACTCTGCAGCTCTGAACAACTCTTTTGCTTCAATTCACTGCCTTTGCTGCCTCTGTTTCTTGTCTAATGCTGCTCCTTGCTTCTCTTTTGCTATCTCTGCTTCCTTTGCTTCTTTCTCTGCTTCATTTGTTTCCCCTGATGTCTTTACTGCCTCTATACCTTGGTTGCTGTTGTTCCTTTATGCTCCTTTGTCTTGATGATAATTTAGGTGATAATCCTGTCTTCCCCTTTGCCTTAGTGATAGTTCAGGTGCTACTCCTGTCTTCTCCTTTTCCATCAATGACAATATTTCCAACAGTCTCCCCCTTTGGCATTGATGGCAATACTTTAATACTCTTCTCTTGCTTGCTTTTCCTCCCCCTTTGACATCAATGGCAAAGGGTTGCACATATCTCAGTGTAGATTCTATCTTTGCATTTCCTCTCTCTGATTTGTGTTTAGGCCCTTCTTCTTTTTAATTTATACCTTGCTGCTCCAGACTGGTGTACATGAGTTGTTGAGAGAACACTTTTGAGAATTATTTAACTTGTATATACATAGTAAGTTGATACCATCCAAAAGCACAGACTCCTTGCACTTGTATAGAGTGTAGGTGATTATAGAAAAACCATATATAATCAGACTTATATAATCAAAGATGCATCATTGGACCAAAACTAAAATACCGAGAATCCTTCAAATATACTTCAGTCGCTAGTATGATCTTCATCAGAAATACATATCTGTTGAAGAAGATTGTAGATGGAATATGTCTTCTTCTGCAATACACATCTGCAGTACAACATCTTTTCAATTATGATGATGCCAATATATCTCTTATAGTTGTGGTTCACCTTTCCTGCCTGTTGGTGGTGATATGAGCTAGGATGCTGACAAGGATATTATACTTAATAGCTGAAAGGTCCTTATTACTGATGTGAACAATGAATCAACCCAAAGCTTACAACTTATTGTGAGATTAGACGATATCTTTCAATCTAAGAGACCAAATGAATTTACTGCTTGTAAAATGTACTTCCAAAACAAACCCTTGAGGCTAGATACATTTAATGTATTAGTCAGTCTCATTTATCAACTATGCAATTTTATTTATGACATAAGGGGGGTATGTCTGTCAACGATCAACCTCTCTTTAATGGTGAAATACCAGCAAATCCTTTCTGCTGAAGTATGATTTTGATGAATCAATAACAGACTTTTGAGCTTCAACTGTAAAATTAACACAACTAGTCTTTCATACTTCCGATACTTTAAATGATCTATCATGATGATCTTTAGCAAAACATCTTCAAGTTGTTTAATTGAAATCTCAGCAAACAGACTTCACACAGTTTTATGAATGATCTTAAGAAAGAGGCCTTGAAGATATATCTGTACTGACTTGAGGAAGGCATGCAGTTATATCTAGAAATAGATACCGCTTCAATGCTCAATATACTACTTCAATTGTAAACAAGATAATGATCCTTTTACACTGTTATTGACCTCTTAATGCTTTAGTAATGCGGATAACGCTGGGAATACTACCTTGATGTACTTCTGATCTTGAGGACCTGTACCATACCACTGCTCTATTGAGGACACTTGGTATTCTGCTGAGAGGCAGACTGCATGATCCAAATACCAATTGATACTACTTTGATAAACCAAGCAGTAATTTCACTTCAATTCACACATGCCCCCATAGTTAATACAACCTTCATAGTTTCTACTATTGAGCTTTCCACTGTTCACACCAACAATCATCAATATACCGAATTTGATCTTGGCATCATTAACCTTTTTCTTATTCTGTCATTATGGTTTAAAATAATGTCACTGCATTTTCCTTTCTAGGACTGCTCCAGAATCATTGCTGCTTTATATACAATTCAACTGTTCTAACGTAATGATCTTCGGGAAGACATCTTCAATTTCTATACTAGGAATCTTCATGGGCAGATCACTCAGAGATTTATCACTCACTTAACTACATTCCTCCAAGGGGAATTTTCATAGATGAATGATGTAATGATATAATGATGATAGGCACTTCTCTTACTCATCCTTCTTAATGTGATTCATTGTTAATTCTAGCAGTATGATGCACAATGTGGTCATCCTTTATGGGTCTTTCCAGTTCTGTAGCTCGTAACATGATTTTTGTGACTTTAACCATTCATCACTTAATGTGATGATTTCTTAGCTTACATGTTCATGGCTGATGTTCCCTCTACCACCATGGCTGCTTGCTGCCTTATCTCCTTCCATCAACCTATTGGCTATTGTGTGCTTCAGGTATTCTTCTTCCTCTATAGTTCTCTGTTAGAGAAATTGTCCTCTCCCTTCCTGACCTTTTAGCTATTGTTATTTCATGGAGCTCTTCTTAGACTACTTTTGTGTGGACTATTTATGAACTGCTCTCCCCCTGGGATGTTGCTTCATATCTATCACTGGTTCGATATTTGCGTTGCTTCCTAGAGCAGCTCCCCCTGAGACTATGATGGTTTCATTATGTTATTGAGGTAACGGGCTCCCCCTTTCTCTTTTCCTTCCATACTTTATTGGGGTTCTTCATAATGTCTGCACTTCTTTTTGATTCATAGTTTTGTTTGATTTGATTAGATTCCATCATCTGTCTAGAGTTCTTTAATGTATATGGCAGTTTACAGTCTTTTGCTTTGTGACCAATCGAGGCATACATAACATCTTATTTTACCAAGGTACGTTTGAGATGATGTATAATATTTTATGCTCCCTTTTGAACATAATTTACATTCAACAAGTTTATGTCCAAAATTATTGCATGCATAACAATAGCCATGGACATGATTTATGTACCTGGTGAGTGGTTTCCCTTTCTATTTGTTTGCTTGAGGTAGTCTTCTCATTTGCTGCATCTTTTGCTGGTTAAACTTGATATGCCTTGTCTTACAATGTGCTGCAATATGTCACGGTTTATGACAAGAGAAACATGTGATATTTTTCATAGGAGGAATGAACCTCCTTTGACATCTTCCGAATTTGTTCAATTCATCCTTAGGAGCGTATGAGCCTTTAGCAGTTGATTGTTTCATCCTCTTATTCTCTGTCCTTTCATGTTGTTGCTTGTTTCCATTTGTTTCTTTATAAATCATGTTCTTGCTGGATTTTGCTTCTGTAGGAATCTTCTGAGCTTCTTCATTATCCTTTACAACTTTTACAAAAATGATGTTCCTGTTATCTTCTACCTTGGTCTTACTTGTTTCTCCTTCATAGCCTATCCCAGTCTTTATGAGAGGAGACCTTTGAGCATTTAGAATTTGGTCCAACTGTCCAGAGCTTTTCATTTGTGGAATATTCATAATTAGTTCAATTTTGGCCTTTTCTAATTTCATCATTAGGCTTACCACATCTTCTTCCAATCTTCCACATTCCAGACTTTTCTCTGTCATTTGTTGCAACAGAGTGTTTTCTACTTTCCTTGCTTCTTCAAGTTGTGCCTTCAGGCCAACAATTTCTTCCTTATCTTCATATTCTCTCTCATCACATATTTGCACCAATGTCTTAAGGTCTTTGTTTTCATTCTTCAATCTTTCTATTTCAGTCAAGGCTATGTCAAGTTTGGCTTTTTCCTCAACTGTAATTTCTTCATGGTACTCACATCCATTCACCCTGGCAAGTATCTCATTTGATTGAACATTTTCCTTTTGACATGAATTTTTCTTCTTCTTAATTCTCTTCTCCTTCTTGACAATGCAGCCCTTAGTGTCTACTTCATGCATGAAATCCAATCTATCCCAGATTTATTTTGCAGAGGTTAGATCCATTATTAAATCAAGATCCTTGTTATGAAGACTGTTATATATCACACATTTTTCCTTGGCATTCCGTTGTTGTTCTTGCACTAAGGGAGAGTCTGTGCAGTAACCATCACATACAAGTTTCCATACCTCAGGTTCATAAGCCATTAAATATGTTTTAACCTTATCTCTCCATTCAGGAAAGTTTGTTGTATTTAGCACGGGTACATTTTGATAGTCCATGACTTAACCAGATCTCCTTCAAGCTATAAGGCTTACACCAAAGGAACCCACTCTGATACCAATTGTTGAACCCTTAGTTAAACTAAGAGGGGGGGTGAATCAGTTTAACACATTCATGGACTTTTAAAACTTTCCTTTAAACTTATTTACACCTTCATTTCATGATCAACTTATTACATAATGTAACATAAATCTTAATATGTGAGCATCAAGTATTAAGCAGATTAGATAAACCATATCAACACATAAACATAATGCTCATAGACAACAGATATAAATGGAAACCCAAAAAGGGAGAAAACCACATCTTATTATTGTTGTGATGTAAAGGCAAGCTTCAACTCCCTCTCACCACTAGTTTTCTGTAGGCTCCAACCCACAGGAGGCTCCTACCTCAATTATGCAAGCTACAACTTGCAAGGAAGCTTCAACTCCCATCTATTTTATGCAGGCTACAACCTATAGGAGGCTCCTACCTTAGCCAGCTACAACTGAAATATATCAAGCTACAACTTGATAAAAGCACAAACTTCCTCACTCTTTCAAAAAAAAACACATGCTGATTTACCTGGATATCAACTCTGTTCTGTTCCTTCTTCACTGCTATCCACCAGCCTTCATATCTGTCATATATCATCTCTGAATCTTCATAACTTCTCTATCTGCTCCTCCTTCTTCTTACTCTCTCTGCCTCATTTCTCCATTCTCTAACTTCTAAATGCATATCTATGTGATATCATTTATAGAGTTCACCACATGACTGTTTGTATTCCATAAGGAATTCGAAATGAACAACCATGAATCTTTGACTTTCGCCTTCTCATTTCTTTGTCCAGCTCATTTAGAGGAATATAACAATATGTATACATTTCAATATTACAGTGGGGTATTTCTTTGCCTACAGAGACTTGCCTTTGCATCAAAAACAATATAAAATTAATCAAAACATTTACATTTACATTTGCAACAGATATATCTCATTCAACCCTTTCATTTCTTGGCTCAATGTGTGTTTGTCTTTTCTGCTGCTGTAGTGTAACAGTTCTGCATATTCTCCTACTTTCTATGCATGTACCCCTGCTTTTTCCTCAAATCTGGTAGTTTAAAGTAATGCTGAAGCTTTTCCATCAAAGATTAAAATCTCTGTTATAAATCAATAATGCAATTTCATTTAATTGGAAATGCTCAAATTGGCAAACTCAGTTTTGGAAGCCCACCTTTAATACACTATGAAAAAGCAATCAACACAGTTTCAACCCAGCAACTCTAATGCGGAAGTAGCTCTTCATCTTATGCGCTATGGTAAAAAATCCACTTTTGTGACTTCATATGCGAAGGTTACCTTTTAAAACTTATGGTTTGAAACCATATTAAAACCCATTGCATGCATATTCGAATTAACATTCGAATAGCCCAAAGTAGTAAACTTCGTTCTTAGCTTATAATTCTTGAATGCATATGTTGCTCACGGCTTTATCATTACACATCCAACATAATATTTAATATATATAATGTCTTTAATCCAATGTTATGAAACCTTTGTAACAAGCATTGACCACCGCACTCACCATCGAATGTCACCAACACTTATATTAAATGAAGTCTTCGGGCCCACAACATATATTAATATATGTATCAATATTTTACAAACTTGGACAGATATCCAACTCACTTAAACATTGGAATTAAACCAAAAGGCGACTTTAGTTTAAAACCCAAGGCACCAGAAAATACATTATATTGTCCACAGCTTATCAACTCACACATAATCAACGCTCCAATGTGCTCACCATCCATCAATACGCATTTCCATATTAACGCTCTAAACTTGGGTTTAAACCCAAATATAAACATAATTGATATGGCCCAATTCAAATGTTAAGAAACATTTAATAAGCCCCAACATTAAATTCATTGGTCCCACATCATTTCTTACCTCATCAACATTCACTAGAGAAAGGCACGCTCACCATACCTGCATTAACATTCCATTTAATATTCGAATATCAACCACCATAATATAACCCATTTCCTTTGGATTAAAAAATCGGAATATCATAACGCTTCACATTATATGTTGAACCATGCAACCTATATCACCCAAGAATCCGCAACATATTTGGGTCCATAATTCATTAACCCACCATTTATTACCAATAAACACTGGCCCGTAACATTTCCACGTTTCAGCATCAAATATCAACTTCGACTTTGATTTAACCGAAGTCAAAGATTTATATATATATTAGAGCTCTCAGCCCCACCTATTGACCATATAATTGAACCTCACAGGCAATGTAAAATCCTGAACTTTAATTAACACTTGGGCCCACAGGGTTTCATACCTTCATTAACTATCGAATAGATCTGACGGTCAATAGCTTCTCGCATTCCAGAACTCAATTGAACGCTCATCCGAAGATCATCACGCAAATTAGATGCACGAGTTTTAATTCTCAGAATTTACGCGATAAAAGTGGTTTTAAACTTACCACTTATGCCACGCGTCCTTCGAATAATGATATCGTGTTTTTTTTCTTGATACCACTTACCAATTTTAACTCGCGCGAAACCCACATATGGATTTGGAAATCTGCCTTCACTATTTACAAATCATGGTTCCATTTTTAACTTAGGGTTCCGCCAATTATTTAGTGCCTTTACTATATATATAACTCTGCCCTCGCTCTTCTTATTCACCCTTCACCACGGTTCCAATGACGCACTGTTCCAATGTTCTTGGTTCTACACAAACGCATTCTTCATTCTGCCATTTGACTGATGGCTCTACCTTACCCATGATTCTAGCATTTCTACTAACGTTTCTTCATTCATTAGATCTCTGCGTTGAGGCTTCATATGAACAGAGCTTGCTGTAATTTAAACATGTTCGATTGCAAAATTTAAACTCCGACTGCATGGGAGCCAGACTCCACCTGATTTCGTATCAGAACACAGATTCAACACAGGATTAAACACATCGCCTGCGTCCTCCATAAAAAGGACCCAAAAACTCATCAATTCTATTTAACCCTTCACATAGGACTAATGCATCCAATATTTAGTCTTCAACGAATTTCTGGATTTTGGTTTAAATATAAGAATCGATTATGTGAATCGAATACACCAATCCCTTACACAGATGCTGGTATATGTTCAAATATTGAACACTGTATTGAAAGTCAATATAACCTTCATATATTTAAATGTCGAGTTCTATAGTGGAACCTCGAATTCGACCCTGTGTCATCGTCCCTTGCAGTGGTCGATGACTGCAATCTTCTTGTCTGGCTAGATCTTCAAAATCAAATGGTCCTTTTACAACTGCCCGTAGGCTTACAGGAAAAAACCCCTGTTTTCCCAAATCTGAAACACTCACACACTCTGCAGCTCTGAACGGCTCTTCTGCTTCAATTCACTTCCTTTGCTGCCTCTGCTTCTTTCTCTGCTTCATTTGTTTCCTCTGATGTCTCTGCTGCCTCTCTACCTTGGTTGCTGTTGTTCCTTTGTGCTCCTTTGTCTTGATGATAATTCAGGTGCTAATCCTGTCTTCTCCTTTGCCTTATTGCTGGTTCTTCTTTGCTCTTTTTCCCTATTGATAGTTCAGGTGCTACTCCTTTCTTCTCCTTTTCCATCAATGACAATATTTCCAACATTTACGCCTCCATTCCCTCCTGTTTTCCACTTATTCTAACTGCGGCACCCACCTTTTATTCCCAAAAACACTTAAAATATCCAACTGCCTTATTCCTTTGCTTTCATCAGTCACGACCACCGCACACGCAAAACGCTTGAAAATACATCAAAGTTTGACCTCCGCCTTTTCTCCTCAAACTTCCCGCTACCGTACATCTCAATCACATTTTTCAACATTTTTTCCTTTTCCCTTTATGACTTACTACTCGAAATGTCGATTGTGATATCGCTCTGTACTCCGCCACACCGCAAATCGCAAATCACACTTCGCAATCTTTATCTTATCACAAATCTCATCCCACAATTTTTACCCCATCACAAATCGCACTTCACAATCTTTATCCTATCGCAAATTGCATCCCACAGTTTTTATCCCCATCGCAAATCGCAAATCAAATTTTTTATTTTGTTTCCGTTAACACTTACTGCTCCCAACTGTCGATTGCGACATTACCATAGCACTCTGCCATGCCATCCCTATCACAAATCACATTTCGCATTTCGCAACCTTTCCCTTTTTCTTTTAAGACTCACCGCTCCCGACATCGATTGCAATATTTTCCATACTCCACCACATCACAAATCGAAAATCACAGTTTTCATTTGTTACTAGTTAACACTTATCGCTTCCAACGTCGATTGCGATATCATCATCGCACTTCATCGTTGGTCGTACCACCGCGTCACCCATCACATTTCGTAAATTTCATCCTTATCGCAATCGCATTTCACATTTCGCAACTTTTCCCCTTTTTCTTTAAGACTTACCACTCCAAACACCGATTGCAATATCGCTCCGTACTTCATCACACCGCAAATCACACATCGAATTTTGCATTATTTATCCCATCAAAAATCAAATTTCGCAATCTTTATTCGCTCCTTGTTAGCACTTACCGCTCCTGTCTGCCGATTACGATATTGCGATATCACATATCGTAGATCGCAACCTTTTCCCTTTTCGAAAATCACATTTTTCTCTCACTCCCGAACTGTACTCCCGCTTCTCCGCCATCGTACTTTTCAAATCATTCCACTCCAAATTTTTTTTGTGATATTATAAGTTTTAATAAGGTTTAAACCCATCTTTCCACCTATAAGCCTTGTTTCATGTGTTTATCTCTCCATTAGAACCTTTACCCCTTTCTTCTACGAACTGCAAGCAACACCTCTTCAAATTAGAATTAGGTCATGAATAGCTGCATAGATAGGAGCATGATAGATAGAGCAGGGTGTGTTTAGCCGATTGGCCAAGTTAAGTGCAATTTAAATTAGTTTCATTTCTGCCATTTCCTTTCTGCAAATTAAATTAGTTTCATTTCTTCCATTTCCTTTATGCAATTTAAATTAGTTTCCTTTTCTACCATTTCTCTTCAGCAAGATTGATTATTTTCCTTTATGTCATTTCCTTTCTACAATTTAATTTAATTTCATTGAAGTGTGACAGACTTCACTGAGAACCCCTAGAAGTAGCACCCTTTCGTAGAGCAGAAGAGGATGACATGAATATAATGCATCTGTTGTGTATATAGCATTGTCACCTCCAAGTTTGTACGAACCCCAGGTTGATAAAGTAAAGTAGGGCAGCCCCTGGGAGTTTCATCACTCTTGGTGCAATACCAGGGCTCACCATTGGTCACATGGAGAGTCAATGTTTTGATCTCCATCCTTATCTTCATTATGGGAAGGCAAATCACATATCAGAAAAACTTCAAAAGCATAAGAAGGTTAAGAAGATAGTTCCTTATGGAAGGATAAATTCTTGGAGATGGAATATATTAACCCTTGAGACAATTCCCAGGTTGTAGAGGAATCAATGAAAAGGACATTAAATTTGTGAATTGATTTAAAATGTTATTGATTGGGAAAAATTGTATTCATTCCTCTTTGTTCCTCTAAGTAATACATTCACCACACAGTTTCCTTTTCCAAAGTCAATTTGTATAAATTTATAGTTATGCTAATATAATTTGAAAATAAAATATATGTTAGCCTCTCTCACAAAACAATAATAAATCCAAAACATAAATTAATTAATTAAATATTCCAAGTTAGGAATATGTGCCTAACTCTTGGGTTGTTCCTCAAATATTGGAGTTTGTTTAGTAACTCCTATATTGGTGGGTTTTTGGTGAGAAATTATCTCAACCAAAGGAGTCTAAGATAGCACGGACTATCTTAAGACATTGTCTCTCATCTATTTAAATTGTAACACTAAAATTCTTTTAATAAGTGAGAATGATGAGAATACCATGAGGCTGAAGTCTCTTTTTCGCCAATATTTTGTGTCTATTTTTTGTATGTGTGTTTTCTGTAATATTTCTGAGTTAATTCATTTTCTACATGTGGTATCGGAGTAGATGGTTAAGGGCCTCATTTTTTGTTGTACCTCTATTAATGTATGAGTGTCAAAATTTCTTGCGCAGAGGAGGAATGAGTTTATGTTTTTTTTTCCCTTGGAATTGTTTTTGAAATGGCACAGATGTGATTGCTCAGTCGATTTGGGTGATGAGCAAAGCTTGTGGAAAAAATCGTTTGGAAACTAGAGAGAAGTTTGCTAAGAAATCCTGTATTGAATTGAGGGACCGGTGACATCGCATGTGAATTTATCCACGTGGAGAATTCCAGGCGGACCAAAGACCAGAGCTTAAGAGCTTGTTGGCATTGAAGCAAACCATCGCTCGTTGCAGATGTATGGAAACTGAGATAGTGGACAAGACCGATTAACCAAGTTGAAGTAGCGTTGAGGGAGCGTTGAAGCTATGTGAATTAGTGCAGAAGGTTTGAAGGTATGAAGCGAATCGATTTTGATATTAACGCAATAGTTGAGAGTAAACAAAGTTCTTTATAAATCTGGAGATGCGATCTCCCAAAATCACCAAGAGATGTTGACAATCTGGTTTCTAAAAATGTTTTGTTGAATGATTTTAAATGTGCAATGAATTGAGTTCAAACGAAGACATTTTCCTTCACGAACTGCATTTCCGAATGCTAAGAACTTGAAGGCAGTCCCCTCTATTGTAGAGATGACAGTAAAGAAAGAAAGACTCAGCATTGGCTTTTGTCATATGAGGATTGCATTGGTGCAACACCCATCCTTGATTTTCGCATAAGATCATCTGCCAATCTAACAACAAGATTCCTTGTATCCTCTGTGTCATCGTCCCCTTCAGATGTAGCAGATGCAGAAACACAATATGTCATAATAGTTTCAGAACCACGATTTTTTCTACCAAATTCAGAAGCCTTAGCGTGGAGTTGAAGAATTGTGGGTGAATCCAGAGAGAAATCTACATCGGTAGCATTCGGTGGTAAAGCTACATGGTTGAGCTGCGTTCTATCTAACGTAGGTGCCCATATTTATCAATAGTATTTGAAAACGGATTCCTGAAGCCAAAAGGAGGCAACACGGTTCCCCACGCACACAAAATAACAATCTGCAGAGATATTCATTCCACTTCTAGGAGGGACGAATCTCTGCCAGTAAATCGAAAGCACCGACCTGAAGATCCCCGGTAGTATGTGAACATATCCCCGAAGACCAAGAGGCAGGACATTTCCAGTCCGCGAATTGAAACTAAGGTGAGAAACAAGTTTAGAAAATGCAACAGCACTGTGTAGCGGAATCAATGACTTTACGCAACGCTGTCGAAAGCTTGGACTGTCATTTCCAAACATATTATTGCTCCTGTGACTTGCCGAAGCAGGTCTGTTAGTTGTTGAGGAAGTTCGCGTTGATCTTCCATTTGACATCAATAGATTTCTCGTTGACCTTGATAATGTGCCGTAAGGTGATATCATTAGCTCCCGTGTAAACTGCTCAGAAATACAGTGATGAGAACCATCCTCCTGGTTTTGTTGATTGATGGAAGTAGAAGGTTGGCATTGTGGAGGATGAAGCAACGTGTGACATGGAGAAAGTACCATTTGAAACTGTTGTGCTATGTCATCTCTTCACCGATTTTTTTTTTAAGCATGATTTAAAATTTCAAACCATAAACAACTTTTTTGAAAGTGATTTTATAGACCTTTTAAATTTTTTTTTAAACCAAAAAAAAGAGGGGAGGATTAAAAAGTTTTGTTGTTGTATTATAAAGGGTTTGGAAAAATTTTGAAGGTACTTTTGTTAAAAGAGTAGACTTCATTTACTTGGGAGAGATAAGGAGTGTGATTATTTTTTTTAAGTGTGAAGTGATAACGTAAATATGGAAGGTTTGAAGTGATTTTGTGAAGTGTAAATTTGAAAATTTTACACAAAAAATGTTTTTGAAGACATAAGGAGTATTTGGAGAGATAAGGTGTGAGTGATCAGTGCACACGTTTTTTGAAGACATTTGTTTCCAAAATTTGCGAGCATGAAATTCTCATTGTTTGAGAAAGCTTCAATACCAATGTTGTAAAAGATGAAAGGTTGATGATCTCAATACTCAATAAAGACATATTATTTATGGTGTTCAAGTATCCTAGATCCGCCCGAAATTGAATAAGGGGATCTTAGGTACACCATGTGTGTTTGTGATGGCGAATGTTTTTTATGGCTTCATGTTGTTGCTTTTTGATTTGTGTCTAGTTGTGACACATCAATGATTTCATTTAATATCGCATACATAACGTTCAATATCAGCAAGCACAACACATGTAACGAAATAGCTGCAAGGGAGGGAAATTAAACTCAACACATGCATTTGTGCCACTTCAACAAACAATCAAAGTTGTCAAAATAAAAATTTTACATCAACAAGAAAATTCACTCAATACAATCAAGTTCATGAATCTAGAAAATCCAGTAGCAAAGTCTACATCAGCAAATTCATTTAAGAACTTGTCATCAAATTCATTGATTTAAGTGAATCATTAAAAATTCATTGCTAATGAAGTTTTAAGAGGACAAGGGAATTCATTGTTTTAAGTGAATCATTAAAATCATTGTAAGGTTTCTTGGGTGCATTTTCGACAGTGTTCGACACCCTTCCTTTAAGCAAAATCAAGTGAATGCACGATTTTTTTTTAGCTCTAACAAGCAAGCGTGAGTATTCATTCAAGAAATTTGCATCAAGTCAGTATAAAGTTCAAACCTTCAAGCGAGCCAGCGTGAAGTTCATTGCAACAACCATCAAAGCAACCAAACAAGTTCAAGTCTAACACCAATCAAGCAGGTTGAGATCGACATCAAGCGAGCATGGCTATTCATTCAAGTGAGCGTGAAGTCATCACGTAAGTCAAGTGAGCACTTAAACAAACACGATCATCATCAAGAGAGCGTGAATTCCAGAGTTTAAGCAAGAAAATTCTACAATTCTAGCAAGTGTTCCAAGCAAGTGCAATAAGAAAAAAATCAAGCGAGCATGCCATTCAAGACAGATCGCAAGTGAGCCTGTCATTCAAGTACCAAAATCAAGTGAAACAGTTTAAAGCATGACATCTCTGACAAGAGAATCTGATTTCAATTGAGCAAGTTTAGATGGCGCAACAGATTCAGTTGTTAAACATTCTTCACAGTTTGATCATCTCCAGTGATGAAGACATGGTGTACATCAGTAAAGAAACTCTTGTTGATCTTTCACGACATCTACATTAAACACATGAAACCATTGAGTTTCTTCAACTCGAGTCGCAACTTCAAAGGAATGAATTGTAAGAAAAGAGTGATAATTTCAAGTTTTTGAACCATCCAGATGATAAGTCATTCCTTCAAACAGCTTCGAGTGTCGAAGTTGTTCCAGTTCCAATTTCTTCCAAGCCCATCATCAAGCCCTGGGAATAAATTCAAAAGAACAAGAATCGACGAGGCTTAGGATATGTCAATGATGACACCAACTTGCACATTCCATATTATTCCAAGCCAATTAAGTTCATCAGTGGAGGATTTCTTGCAAAACTCACCTCAGCAAGTTCTGGGAAAGTTCCAGACACCCAACAATGCACACAGCCCAAAGTTGCAGCCAAATAGAATTGCACGCAACCTAAAGTTGAAGTCAAACCGAAATGTTTTCATTGTCAAAGAACCAGTCACATTGAAGATCAATGTTTTGATCTCCATCCTTGTCACCATTGTGGCAAGCCTAATCATTCATCAGCAAAATGTCGCAACCAACAAGAAACAACCAGATTGAAGATACATTATGAATGGATCGACCCTTGGAAATGGTCATCCACAGTCAAAAGATTGTCTCAGTTCTACAACCGAATTAAATCACACATAGTGCAGCCAACAGTGAAAAGGAGATTGTACTCTCATGTAGTTGAACGAGGGAGTACTACACCAGTGTAAAACTCCTACACCTAAAGGGGGGGAGTTCAGGAATACTTTCCAAGAGAAGTGTCTCTCCTTTCAGCTGATAAAGGGGGGAAAATGTCAATGAAATTGACAGTGGTTGTTAGACTAAAAGTCTCGACAAAACCAACAAAAGTAGCCAGTGGGCATCTTCAACAGCTAGTGGGAATCAAAAAATTTTCTAGTGGGCAGCCAACAGCAAAGCAGTAGTGAACAATTTTCAACACAACAAAAGCAACAATGAGTTGTTTTTTGACATCATCAGCCAATGGGAATTCAACAAATTTTGTCAGAGGACAAGAGATGTTGATTTCACGCAAAGGACAGATGGATCCTTTTGCAACTTGGCACTGGATGGAGTTGTCAAGCGAAATTTAGAGATGAATCAGACATACAGCTGACTCATGGTCTCTTCAGATTGCAGTTTTTCAGCATCCAGCTTTGGTGGTTTTTTCAGGCAATGTTTTTGAGGATCAACATGAGAACTTGGAAGATGGTTCCTCGTTCTTATTTTGGATTTATCATTGAAGAGGGGAAATGTTAGCCTCTCTCACAAAACAATAATAAATCCAAAACATAAATTAATTAATTAAATATTCCAAGTTAGGAATATGTGCCTAACTCTTGGGTTGTTCCTCAAATATTGGAGTTTGTTTAGTAACTCCTATCTTGGTGGGTTTTTGGTGAGAAATTATCTCAACCAAAGGATTCTAAGATAGCACGGACTATCCTAAGACATTGTCTCTCATCTATTTAAATTGTAACACTAAAATTCTTTTAATAAGTGAGAATGATGAGAATACCATGAGGCTGAAGTCTCTTTTCCGCCAATATTTTGTGTCTGTTTTCTGTAATGTTTCTGAGTTAATTCATTTTCTAAAATATATATATGAGGAAAATAATATTTAAAAAAAAAATCACCAGAAAAGAAGAACTTGTTGCAATTTTTTGAAGCTGGATTTTTTAAGAAAGGGATCCAGAGCTTTATTATTTTCACCTTAAGAATGATTTACATTTTTTTTCACTCGCCCCCCCCTTCCTCCCATGAACAAAGAAATCCATATTATTTGGATCATATCCATTGTGCTTTCTCATCATTTTATGAAGGCCTTTTCCTTTGTGATTGTCCATTAGACAAAGTTTTGCGTGATGATATGGATCGATCAAAACTCTTGCAGGTACATATGCTTCTCCTTCTTTTGAATTTTTCATAAGAGTTTTAGGAAATTTAAATACAAACACAATGGATGGTAATTTTCATTCATAATTAACATTCCTTTCAATATGAAAAATCAATTCTTCTTTGGTGATACATCATCGTTGGTCTTGACCATTACATTGTCCTATTGGTTTCTCCCACTATGAAGCATGTATTGTCACTATTGAATTGTGAATCAACTATTAGCAATGTATGACCAAAAACTTTGTTGCAACAATTCCTGTTGTAACCCTTGGTGCTCAATGAACTTTCCATAACAATGACAGTAGCAAACCCCATTTCCAGAGAAAATTTTCCCTACAATTTTTTGTTACAAGATATAGCTCCATCCAGGAATTGTTTCTAATTGTGAGACACAAAATAACCATAGACCATGTGCATATTCGACTAGCCTATGGAGTCAAATCTGCAGACTATATTCGATCACACATGAGAAACTCATGAAATATGAAGATGAAAAACCGAGAAAAAATATTATTTCATGAATGCTTTCTCCTAGACCTTTGCTTATTCAAATTTGAAGTTATTTGTTCATCTATATAGTACAATATAAAATAATCCGCTCTCTCTAAGATTATTTATGTACATTGGGTCCTACTATAAATAACTCAAGTCATCTTTTGTCATGTGAAATCAGATGACAATGATACCTTAACAACTCTTGTTGTTGGAAATGTTGTCATTGATGGAAAAGGAGCAGAAGGGAACAACACCTGAACCAACAATAAGGCAAAGTAGAAGACAGGGAACAGAGGCAGCAGAGGTAGCAAAAAGAGAAGCAAGTAGCAACATCAGTCAAGGAGCAGAGGAAGCAGTGAGTTGAAGCATAGACCTGTTGAGGGCTGCGTAGAGCTGTAGGAGAGATCTGGAGAGAATAGGTTGCATAAGGGCCAATTGGTCGAAAATTTGACAAGTTAATTTTTGTGTGAGAATGTTTGAATCCCCGTGTTCATTGTATGAGTGGCTTGCACTTTAGAAGCCAATGTAAGAGAAGTGTGTGACAAAACCCTGTGTTAAAGTAATGTCAGTATGTTGATTCTTTGTGAGAAGCAACATAAAGGTTGCCCATATAACATGATGAGAGTTCCTGGTTGGAACCACGAAGGTGGATGATTTAGTTGATAATTGAAATCGAAGGTTGAAGGGGTCGAAGTCATGTTCGGCTTTACGGTGAGATCAAGTCCTGACATGAAATTAAAAACGCAGAGTTGAATGAAGCCTACGCAGAATGACGATTCAGTGGCAGAGCGATGAAGGAAATAGAATAAAAGGTGGAGCTATGTATCAAAGGGAGAAGAACCAAAACGAGAAGGTATAAATCAAATAAATGAATTTTTGATAGTACGTAGGACGAAACCGTGTTCAAACCGGAACCGTGAAGGAACAATGACAGTGGTTTTGGAACACCCGACGGTTTTAATCACACCGTTTTTTTTTCGATAAGCTGTATTCCCAATTCGAACGTGAACATGGCCATCGGCTGACACGTGGCCTTAAGCGGTTTGGAGAACTTGCTCTCATCGCGAGTTAAATCCCGTGCATCTAACTCGTGCGATTGCCGTAGGATCAGTGGATGAGTGCGCGATAAGCCTACAACCGTAGGATGAGAAGGGAGTTAAGTGTTGGGACCTGCTCCATTGCGTGAACTCGGAGAATTAAACGACGTACACCTTGGTTGCGCGATGATCATCGGATCATCGAATGGTATGCGGTGAAGTTTGCAGCCGTCGATTGAAGAGAGTCACAATTCGGCTTTATGTAAAGTTATATAATACATTCAGAGTGATGGTGAAGTCCGCAGACCGTTGGGACTAATGGCTATTGAATATTGACCGAAGATCATGAAATAATGTATGGTGTGATATGTCAGTTTTTGACCAAGGTACAAAGTGTTAAAGTTACGATGGTAGTATGAACATCTGGCCAAACATAGTGTATGTTGATACTTTGGTAAGTTTTATCAAAGTCAAAGATAATAAAGCGCACTCATAGATGATGGTTTGATAAAGGGGCACATTATATACATTGGGGTTTTTATAACCCTTTGAAGAAATAGGTTCCGCACAGTATTTAAATTGCCAGCTTAGGAATTAAACATTGTAGGTTGCTAGATTGTGGATTTGTATTGGAGGCAATTCTTGGGATGCATTTTTAAATACATAGAGAAAGTTTAATGTGAGTTGATAATGCTGTGACCGAATATATCTATGTATTCAGATAATCATGTGTGAGAGCTCAAGTTCGTGCAGGATTCAAATAGTGGATTCGAAAATTTCAGAAAGTGAAGTTAGCCTTCGATTAAGAGTTGGAGATATAAAATTGACTATGGTTTGAATCATGAAGTAATAAAAGCTTCCACATGTAAGGACTGCCATATTGTGGATTTATTTGGGCCGTGAATTTGTAAATCAGTTATATATATATATATATATATACACACACACACACAGTAGGTACACAATTGCAGTGAATAGGTGAATATGCACAGGAATGAAAATGTGGGTTTGACAGGTATACACGCACAGATGCATAGAGTTGCAGTAAACAGAGGTATACATGACAGTTGCATGATAGTGACAGAAAGGATAAAAACAGAAAGCCAAGGGCTGAGTGAAGTTTATATACTGTAACTGAAAATGTAAATGTTTTATTTGTTTTATATTGTTTGTGATGCAAAGGCAAGTATCCTAAGGAAAAGAAAAATGCCACTGTAACATGGAAATTTGTACATATTATTATATTTTTAATGAGTTGGAAAAAGGAATGAGAAGATAGAAGCCAAAGAGTCATGGCTGTTCACTCCAAATTCCTTGAGGAATACAAACAGTCATGTGATGAACTCTATATATAATATCAACTTGATATGCATAGAGTGGTTAGAGAGAGTAAGGATAGAGAATGCAGAGTATAGAAGATTGAGGCAGAGAAGATAAGGAAGAGAGGAGAAGAAAGAGATGCTACAGAACAGAGCTGATATCTGAGGTAAATCAACAAACATTTATTTAGATAAATTGAGGAAGTTGGAGCTTCCCTATCAGGTTGAAGCTTGATAGCTGTCAGTTGTAGCTGACTGAGGTTTGAGCCTCCTGTAGGTTGGTGCCTGCAGAAAAATAGTGGTGAGAGGGAGTTGGAGCTTGCCTTTGCATCACAACAATAATAAGATGTGGTTTTCTCCCTTTATGGGTTTCCACTTACATCTGCTGTCTCTATGTGTGTTGCTTATATGATATGATCCACTCAATCTATTTAATTGTTTGCTGCTCTCACAATAAGGTCAATGACACATTAATTTAATACTTGCTGCAACATTTTAAGACTGTTCACATATTGATCTATAAATAAGTTTGATGAAAATTTGAAAAGCTAATGCATGTGCTAAACTGATTCACCCCCCCCTCTCATTTTAACCAAAGATTCAACACTTGCTTGCTGGATTTCGTACCATCCTTCCTTTGAAATTTGAAAATAATAATAAGTAAAACTAAAAGAAATTCATAATTTAGCCTTGAAACATACCTAAAAAATGATGTAAGTTTCATACTATTTAATGTCTTCATATACTCTGATACCGGGTCTTTAAAAACATGAGAGAAAATCATATTCAATTCATGTTGTTGGTCTTAGAGAGTTTCATTCTTAAAAATAGATTTTATATCTTGAAGAAAACTTAGCAGGTCCTCTTTCTGTATCAACAATGCTTTGAGAAATTCTGTTGTTAATTCTCCTTCATCTTCCTCTGCCTTATAAATTAACTTGCCACAAACTACCTCTACAACATCATAAAACAGTTGTTCCAAACACGAAGGCTTTCTTTTTCTCAGATATAAAGAAATATTAGTTTGAATATAATCCAGATAATACAATCTAGAAACTGCTTCAGGTCTTATCTCTATAGGTAAATCATTATAGGTACTTTCAAATATTTTGTTAAATATGGTGATAGATTCATATTTCTTTCTTTTGATAGCCTAGAATTCAACATGATATTAATCATGTGTTTTTACTTCAACCCAATTTTTTAAGAAAATATCATGAAAATCAATCCAATAACCTATATAATCAACCGTCAAAACTCTAAACCTTCTCCTTACCTCCCAATCCAAAGACTGAGTGAACAATCTCATGAATACATCTTCGTGTTAAATTTCAAATGAATTCGTGAAGTTCTGGGAAGCTTATAGAGTTTCTCTGCTAAAATAAATCTTCTCCATTGAACCTGTGCATATACTTGAGATAGTTTGGGGGTAAATCATGAAGATAAAATGAAAGTCTTAAAGTCATGTATCTCTTTAAAACCCATGGATTCAAACTTGTATATTGGTTATTAACTATTGTAGCAGAAATAACATTCTTTTGTTTAAGATGATCCAAAAGAGATCGTCATTATTTTCAAAGTACGAAGAGGATTTTTGTGACTGAAGAATATGAGAATAAATTACATTTGTCTTTTCGGGAAAATGAAATAATTTTTTGAATTTACCATTTATTATTTGTACATGATTGAAGAAAATCATCTTCAACTGCATAGGAAGGACTAGCAATTGACCAAGTAACAGAATCAAGATTTCTTGAAGAATGGACATTGTCTATACTTGTTGTTTGTGCTCCATTTTATCAACAAAACTTACTGTCTAAAACAGTCTTGGAAAATAGTGGAGTTACCAGGTGAAAATTTAAATAACTTGTACCTTATTCCTGTTAACCTAAAAAATCAGATCTAAAAATTCTCTAAATAAATCGAGGAAAAAATTTAACTTTCACTCCTCGACAATGATGACAATTTAATGTTGTAACCCTTGATGCATTTCCCAATCTATAAAGGAATCAATGCCAAGGACATTAAATTTAGGAATTGATTTAAAATATTATTGACTGGGAGAAGTTGTGTTCATTCCTCCTTGTTGTAAATATTTTTCTTTCAACCATTCACCAAGGGCAGATCTTCAACAACTTGCAAATCCAAACTTTAATATGAAATGGGATAAGATTAAAAGAAGGAACATTGTTCATTTAGATACACACATACACACACACACACACAAATATATATGTATATATCTGTCACAATTTACAAACTTATACTATGTAGACTTTATTAATACCTCACAGGAGTGTTCAAAATATAATTAATTTCCCACTGATCTTTGAGACTTACATTCATCACACAGTTCCCTTTTCCAAATTTGATTTGTACGATTTTATGGTTATGTTGATATAATTTGAAATAAAAATATATATACGAAGAAAATAATATTTGAAACATAAAAAATCACCAGGAATGTTGTAATTTGTTGAAGCTAGAATTTTTAAGAAAGGGTTCCAACGCTTTATTATTTTCACCTTAAGAATGATTTGTTTTTTTTTCTCACTCATAGTCCCCCCTTCCATACACAAACATATACATACATATTATTTGGATAAGATCCATTGTGCATGCTCATCATTCTACGCAAGGCTTTTCCTTTATGATTGTCCATTAGAATAAGTTTTGTGTGATGATATGGATTGATCAAAACTCTTGCAAGGACATATTCTTCTCCTTCTTTTGACCCTTTCATGAGATTTTTAGGAACTCCAAATACATACACAATGGATGATAATATGAATTCAAAATTGGTATTCCTTTCAATATGAACAATCCATTCCTCTCCCGTGATCCATCCCAATCGGTCCTGACCCTCGATTTTACCCTTGGTAATCAATAGATTTTCCATAATAGTGAAAATAACAAACTCCATCTCTGGAAAAAGAATTTCCATGCACTTTTTTGTTACAAAAAAAATCTACAAGTAAATAATTTGTATAAGTATTATTGCATAGTTAATACAAATGCATTGACAAAATACAAAGGTAATAACAAAGAAAAAGAAGAAATGAAAGAAGCATAAAACTATCATCATATGATTTTGGGCATGACCTAGATCTACTTCTATATCTTCTCTAAAGTCAAAGATGGTACTCTCCACACCTCAAGGGGGAGCGCAATGATAAAAAGAAACTATCCTACACCTTTAATGCAAAAGTAAATTGATGAAGTGAAAATGGTTATTGGTAAACAAAGAACCACCACATCATTCAAATCAAATTCTTTAGCGATCATGCAAAATTGCCACATTACTCAAATCAAATTTGTTAGTGGTCATCCAAAACAACCACATTGTTTAAGTAAAAAGTGGTTAGAGGTAAACGATAAACCACCAGTATAAAATTAACTTGGTTAGTGTTCAATAAGAAAAACCAACAAATAAATTGAATATGATCAGTGGTCAACCAACAAAACCACCACATAAAATATCCAAAGCTCTAGTTTGGATCCTTTCAAAAAAATTATCACCTTGCACATGGTAGGGGGAACATCAAATGCCAATAATGATAATCAGGTTTCATGTTTTGAAGTTGTATCAATCAACTAAAATTCAATCAACATTTGTGAATTCCAGCATAATAATTGGACTCCTCGACAAGCGATTGGAAATTATTTCAATTATTCATTAGGAATGTTTAGACATGGCAGTTGTTTAGTTCCAAATAGTAATCAAAGTTTTAGGCAATATATCATCATTGAAGCTCATTTCAATAGTTTGATATTCAAGAACCATTTCAGATTGAAGATAACAAAAAATATTGGTACAATTATTCTGAATTGGGATTGGGGGGAGATGTTAAACAGTGAGTCCTAGACAATCACAAAGTGTGAGACCACATAGATATGAGATATAAACCTTATCTTTGATGATATTTTTCATGATCCCTTGATAATTTTTTAGTGAGATCTAGATCTAGAATGGTCCAATTAATGTACTTAATTTAGATCTTGAGATCGTGCAATGAGTTGAATATGGCATAAAGCAGAGAGAGAGAGAGAGATGGATTCCATACAAATTTTTAGGATATATATATGAAAATTTTGAGAAAATTGACATGGAATGCACTGGTGATGTGGACTAACAAGGTGACATGGAGGTGTCAAGGCACTGCTAGGTGGAACCAATTTATGTAGGTGACATAGTTTGTGGGTGTCCACATTTGCAAAAGAGGTTACAATTTTATGCAAGGATTTTTTGCATCAATGCCTTGGTCACCTGTAATTGACATAGGCATGATACATGTCCCCCATGTAAAATTAAGTGTAAGAGGTCACTAGAGCTTAAGGTAAAATTAACTTGAGTGAAAAATGTCCCCCTATAATAAAAATATAACATAGTTGTGAGAATTACGAGTAGTGACATGTGCATTGGTTGATGCATGACATTGATGGGATCCCTGTCCATTGCATTGGCTTAAAACTGCATGCCATGTGTAAGGTTTTAGGGCAGAACAAGTTGCCTTATCCCATCGATGGCCTAGATCATACTAGGTTGGTAGAAAAGGATAATTGGGATCCCTATGTAGTAATTGATGTGTGTAATATATGGAATCCCTACCCATGATCTAGGTGGATATCGGTGGCTACCCACCTATTCCATTTGGACCAGCACCATCAATTCCTGCAGCTTTTCACATTCAGCACAACTTACTATTTTTAGCAAGTTTTCGAGTCCTCCACTCCCGCAGCCGTTTTGGGGCCTTAATGATCTAGTTGGATATTGGTGGCCACCCACCTATTCCATTTGAACCCCCACCATTGGTTCTGTCAGTTTTCAAGTTGCAACAAAACTTACTATTTTTAGTAGTTTTTTGGGTCTTGAACTTCCGGAGCCGTTTTGAGGCCCTAAACAACGTTTTTTTGGGAAAACAGAGAGAAACATGAGTCCATGGATTGATGATGCTCGTTCAAAATTTGTACTCCTTGGACAGATCTTTCTAATGAGCTATTGAGCGCGTCAAACGAGGATCAGATGCCAAAGTTACATCCCCAGGAAGTTGAACCACCAATTTACCCAAACGGGGCCCATAGTTTTGGCGCTTCATCTCCTAGGGTTAGGTTTTTGGAAGTTTAGAGTTATCCATTGTTTCTTAATAATAAATAGCTATCGATCCTCATTGTAACACAGTTCAGAGGTCTGTAGCCATCACATCTCTTCTCAGAGATTCGCTACTAGCACCCTAGCCATTTTATTTCCATTATGCCTGCAAGCATATTTCTGTTATTTGATATTAATGAAATGAAGCATTATTTCCGCTGCATCTCTATGTTCATGGTTATTTTTGTATTTTTTTTGCGTTCCTGCATAAAATTCGGATCAGTGGTATCAGAGCAAGTCTGCTCTTTCTTTGTTTTTTTTTTTGCATGTCCCCAACACGGTCAGGGTATAAGGAGTTAGGGCTCGATCTGGTTGAACCCTTGCAAGATCAGCCTCACAAACCCTGACAACCTCCCATGGCAGAAGAAAAGAAAGACGAGGGAGCAGGAGATCCTATCAAAATACTGCTCGAGGATGCCCTCGAGAAACAAAGGAACGCGATGATGGATAACTTTGCTCAAATCCTTCAACGACTGCCCACATATGGCGCATCTGCATCCAACAGCCACTCTGGAGGCGCCACTCCCTTCAAGGTACAGGTAAACTTTGACATTCCTATGTTTGAAGGAAAAATAGATGCAGACGCTGTAGACAGATGGTTAAATTTGTTGGAAGGGTATTTCTCGGTCCATGACTTCTCTGACCGAGAAAAGATTATTTTTGCACTCCTCAAAGCCGCCCCCCATGTCAAAGACTGGTGGGAAACCTACCGTGAGCAAGAGGGCGAAGAGGAACCCTCTCTTTTCTTAGCCACACCCGCCGGGTCGTTCCAGAGTAGCGTAAGGAACAATATTAAGATCTGAGAACTGTGAGGACAAATACATCCAATGGACCATGCTGCGGCAACAAAAGGATCAAGATGTGCATGAACTGATGAATCTGTTCCATACCCTGCGCACAAAGTTGGGTATTAAATATTCAGAGAGACATTTGGTGCTCAAGTACCGTGGCTGTCTGCACAAACACATTTATGAGGAAATGGAGCTCCTCGACATTACATTGCTTGGCACGACATATTGCTATGTCGCCAAGATCGAGCAAAAATTTAAGCAGAAGAAGCGAGACTTTGGATCTGCGAATCCGAAAGGTGCCCCCAAACCAAAGAAAAAGGGGCAAGGCTAAATAAATGCGACTCAGAACAACACCACAAATCCAAAGAAGGACACAGGTAAGTGGTGTGAATTTCATAACAACCCCACTCATAGCACAAACTAGTGTCGGGCCAAACAGTCTTTGGTGGCCGAACTAAAGGAACCCGAATTAGATGCATTTTTAGATCCTAAGTTAGAACCAGATAAAGGAAATGACAAAGGGAAGCAGATCATTGATGCGGATCCCAGTGCCATTGTTGCCACCACCAAGATCCAGAAGGAGGGCCTAGAGGATCCAGAGGAGGGGGAGCGCCTCTTCCAGTCGTAGATGTGGGTGAAGGGTTCTCCGCTGCAATTTCTCGTCGATAACAGAAGCCAAAGAACCTCATTTCAACAGAGGTCATGAAGCGGCTCGACCTACTGACCATAGCACACCCGCAGCCGTATACCATTGGGTGGCTCCACCCAGGGAGAGATCTCCGCATCCGCCAGCAGTGCCGCCTTCCGTACAGTATCAAGCCATTCACAGATGAGGTATTGTGTGATGTTGCTCCTCTTGATGTAGCTGATGTATTATTGGCCCAACCATACTTATGGAGGCGACATGCTGTGTATGAGTCTAGGCCTCGTGCTGTTATTATTACTTTGGGAAATAACTTGTATAGGATACTGGAGGTAGTACCACCTCCTATCATCTCTTTGACTACTGCAAAACAACGCAGTAAGATTGTTTCCCAAACCAGGAAATTAATTTTCCTTACAACTCACTCACAGGGAAAGAAGAATATTGTGGCCACAACCTTGAAACAAGGCTCCCTTGCACGGCTGCAACAAATGGACAAATTCATGAAGGAATACGAGGACATTTTCTCCTCACTCATAGAGGTTCCTCTACACTGTCAGGACAAGCACTCCATTGATCTGACTCCCAACGCACCACTGCCTGATGTTGCCATACATCCTGTAACTACACATACAAAATCCAAACATGTACTGTCTGAGGCTAACAAAAAAACCAAATTTACTAAACGCATCCAGCATGTCCACCCGCAGGTCCATGGCATCTTCAACACATCTAATACTCAGTTCAACAGAAATTGCCTCATCTCATGGAGGATCTCAACGCAATGGGGACCATTTCTTCCTAAGGAGGGAGGAATGTTCCAGGTGGATATCGGTGGCCACCCACATATTCCATTTGGACCAGCACCATCAATTCTTGCAGCTTTTCACATTCAACACAACTTACTATTTTTAGCAGGTTTTCGGGTCCTCCACTCCCGGAGCCGTTTTGGGGCCTTAATGATCTAGGTGGATATTGGTTGCCACCCATCTATTCCATTTAAACCCCCACCATCAGTTCTTTCAGTTTTCAAGTTGCAACAAAACTTACTATTTTTAGCAGTTTTTCGGGTCCTGAACTTCCGGAGCTGTTTTGAGGCCCTAGATGACGTTTTTTGGGAAAATGGAGAGCAAAATCGGTCCATGGACTAATGTTTCTCCTTCAAAAGTTGTACTCCTTGGACATATATTTCTAACGAGCTATTGAGCGCGTCAAAAGGAGATCGGATGCCAAAGTTATGTCCCCGGGAAGTTGAACCACCAATTTACCCAAACGGGGCCCATAGTTTTCGTGCTTCATCTCCCAGGGTTAGGTTTTTGGAAGTTTAGAGTTCTCCATTGTTTCTCAATAATAAATAGGCCCTCGAGCCTCATTGTAACACAATTTAGAGGTCTTTAGCCATCACATCTCTTCTCAGAGATTCGCTACCAACGCCCTAGCCATTTTATTTCCATTATGCCTGTAAACATATTTCTATTATTTGAAATTAATGAAATGAAACATTATTTCCGCTGCATCTCTATGTTCATGGTTATTTCTATATTCTGTTGCATTCCTGCATAAAATCCAGATCAACCCATCACACTTGGCTACAACTGCATTCCAAGTGGTAAGTTTTAGGGTAGAACTAGACCCCCTATCCCATCGATGACCCCTATCATACTAGGTTGCTAGAAAAGGACAATTGAGTACATATGGGGCCCAATTTAAATTAATTATGTAATATAGTATTGCAAAATAAAGCCAAGGAAGGTGTGATGTGGTTATGGATGATGATATCGCAGGCTAAGGAGGTAAGGGTAGTGATATGGCTATGTTAGGGGCTAACAACTGGAAATTAGTTTCACATTAATAGTCATGTGCCATGCCACTTTAGCATGATAAATGTATACTTAAAAAATAACTAGTCAAGAGCCACAAATTTATTTTGGCCATACCATAAGTAGAAAATCTCAAAACTAGATGAAATTTCAGGGGTAGGCTCACAATGAAGAGGACCATAAAAGTGCCAACAAGGGTAATTAGTTGATTTTTCTGTAAAATTTCCAAAAATTGTAAATTAGGGGTTCCTAAAGAACATGGTGGTGCTCCTTGATAAATGATTTGTTGTAAATGAATTTTTCGCAATGATTAAGGGGAAGAGACGTGAAGAAATCCCATGGAGCAATTAGCCAAATATGAAATTATTTGGAATGGGAATGTAAAAATATAACCATCTCCACCCCCTCATATTGTTTTGGGTTGCATATGTGTTAAAATTTTGACCCGATCTTCAAGGTCTGTTATGAAGATGGGGTTACATGAACGCATTTCTCAATTTCTTCAAATCATATAACTAATATGGCCATTTTTTTTAACTCATAAAGAGACTTTCAACGATATAAATTTTATCTCAAACCGAGTCCTTGATCACAATTTATGCTCATTATAAGTTTGGCTTATTAAGAGTCTATGTAATCACCTAGGCAACATGTGGCATCCATTTGGCCTAGATGGCACTGTCACACCATCATCGCAGGGTCCACAATGTACCAAGTTGTTGCATGTTGGGTTTTTTGTGCGTGACATAATTTTCATCACTAGAAAGAGTTGAAGTCCAAAGGTTTTCAACTAAGGTGGAGCACTCGAATCGACATCATACTAGATCAGGGCTTTGCGACCCCACTCTTTTCACATGATAGCCTCGTCAACATGGTGGCCTAAAGGCCACAAGCCTAATGGGCCCACCGTAACAGACGTCACATTAGATAGGGATGATCGACCTCCTCTTTTCTCACTCTATTGAAAACCCCAGCGTCTAAAGGCCAAGAGAAGGTGGGGTCCACCCCCAAGTCATGTCACACTAAATTGGGATACTCTACTTCTTTAATCCACTAAACTTAATTTGTGAACCTGATGTCATAGTCGTTTGATGGCAAGGTTCCACAAGGATTGTTTTTCCAACGGACTAGCCCGCTAAGCGATTATTCCACAAACATTTTTGGGGTCCCAGTGGCTTAGTTATTTAATGAAGAAGTTCCAACAGGTAAGATTCCACCCCAAGTCCACCAAACCTCTATTGTGTATGAATTACACTCTCATTCATTTAGTTTTTTCCACAGGCCTGATGGTTCATAAGGTCAGGGGGCACAATAAACTAGGGCCCAACTATAGAACTCCCCAAGCTACTCTATATTTTTCAACATGTTTTATCTAGTTAAATCGATGTCCGGGCACTAGTCAATTGAGATCAGACTCTGGCACAGGCAAGTGCATATTAATAATCCCATCCACGGTTTGATGATTGATAAGACAAATACAAGTTTAGGTGTATTTGAAAAATTATATGGGAGTGAATGTTTGTGCCCAACGCCCTTGGTGTATGATATGAGGCAACCATTCCATAGGCCTTAAATTTCAATGAGTGAAAATAATGAGAGGGGTGACTCTAGATTTCCAGTTTCCAGTGAGATGTGGTTTAAGGGACTAAACCTTGTCCCTTAAGATGTTGTTCCATGACCGGTAACAGGCATGGACCCTAAATACACTAGGTTCAGAATAAGAGGGGGAGCATGGCCCCAAAGGTCAATTCACACAGATTAGAATGATGCATAAGGAGAATCATACAAATAAATCCAACTATACTACCCTATTGTAGCCTAGTTAAACTTATTCACTGATAGGTGAACCATCAATCATCTCAACAAGACATATAAGTTTGCATAAGAACTTAAGAGAGATACAATCTATCTTATAAACTATATGAAATATCTAAGCATTAAAACCATTACAATCCTCAACCATAGCAATAATATTGATGTGTGTAAACCCACAATTTATCAAGTTATTCATGAATCGAATAGCTATCAATAGAGTATAGGTATTCATTATGTTCATAGAATACAAGATAGCTTGCAAATCATGAGTATGGAAAAAAAATTCACAGTCCAAACATTCAATGCAACAATATGAATATAAGATAACTTGTTAATCTTGATCATAACTTTGACCCTTAGGCATCCATTTGTGAACATATATGGCCATGCATTAATCATAAACACAATTAAGAATATAATAGTCCATAATCCAAATATACGTAAACAATTCTACTTATCTGTGTATGTTAAGATGGTCAGATACTAAAGGAGGGACTTCTACTATCCACCCAACCATAAGCCAAGTACACTGCAACTTTCTTGTAGCTGACCACCCCTGAGCTGAATCAAAAGTCTAAGGGGATGCTTACTCAAGGAAAATCCACACCAAAGTTTTGTTATCACTTAGAGATGGATTCCATTGTCTATATCGTTTATCAAATAACCTTTTGTGTTGGAAATATGGTAGCCATGGTCAGTATTTTCATCATGAATAAAATTGAAAATTTGAATTTTTATTGTTGCCTCAAAAATATTCAAGTTGACCTCATTTTTCTTAGGTTGGATGGGTCCCTAAGAGGCACCCATTATACCCCCACTTTAAGGCTATATAAATTATATCATCTATCCTCATTTAGGACATTGAGCTTGTCTTATCTATATTTGATCCAACGAAATTGGGAGATAAAGAAGGGGGTTGAAAAACTGAAGGAGAGCTTAGACACTGGCTTGGAACTTAACTTGTTCTTGGTTACCGGTTTAGCTATTATCTTTCCATGGTTATTTATGATGTATTGATGAATTTGGAACTCTCTCTCTCTCACAAGGAAATATTTTTTTGGGCTTTTCCCTTGTGGGGTTTTCCCTAGCTCCAGGCCTAATTTTTGTGTCTCTTGTCTCATGCTTTTATGGTTATTTTACTATTTCTATTTAATGTTCAATATATATATATATATATATATATATATATATATATATAGATAATATTTTTTTCTATATAACTACTTGAGGATATTGAATGAATTATAAGTGTAATTAATGTAAGTTAAATCATTGGAAGTATTTATTTGTGTGAGAAAATTGTTTCTAGGTTATTTTCTCTATAAATATCAACAACGTATTAGAGCGAGGTTGAAGAAGTGGATGAATTTCTAAAAGTATATTCGAATTTATGGTAAGGTCTGAGCATTCAAATCAAATGAAGAAGGTAGATTCTAGAGGTCCAAGCATATTCATGTGAGCCTCTCTGTGGATATTCTCTGTTATGCGAGCATACCTGTAAGCCTCGTTTGGTTTTCCATGAAAATATTTGTGGCATTATCCTTTCAAATTGTGTGTGATATGAGCTTTGTATTCATCTCCTTTATGAGGGCTCTATGGATTCTCCTATGAAAAGGTTGAAGGGACAGTTAAATATTTGTTTAAAATGCTTCTATGAATCAGGTCATTGATCTAAATCTTGACTATACCGAGTTTAGAAGGACTACTCCTTGCCGAGCCTCCTTTAAAGTTATGAATTAATTCAAGACTAAAGTTTGATCCTCAACAGGATTTGTCCCTATGACCTTTGAAACCTATCTTTCGATGGAAACCTTGTAGACCCGACACATTTTATCCCTATGTAAGAAGGGAAAAATTTAAAAATGCATTACACCAATTATGAACTATGGGACTGTACAAAGTTTGAGGATGCATCTGAGCTCCCTATGGCATCCAAACCTTCCGAGGTAAGTGTTATTTATTCTCTATAATAATATTATATGTCAATGTCGAACTTAAAAATCTGAGTTTGATGATAAGTGTGAGTATAGTTCAATAATCATTTTTGTTTAAGATTCTGGTCATAGGAAAATATTCTATGATAACAATTTGACTATGGAAAAGTGAGTTCTATGAGGGATGAACTGAAGTACAAGCACATTGATCCAATTTTTGAGAACCAAAGCTATATTTGTGTAATCCAAGCAC
Organism: Pinus albicaulis; assembly: GCA_034641835.2. Taxonomy (NCBI): domain Eukaryota; kingdom Viridiplantae; phylum Streptophyta; class Pinopsida; order Pinales; family Pinaceae; genus Pinus; species Pinus albicaulis. The sequence continues at coordinate 753,987,733 of CM076583.1, read as the reverse complement.
TGTGGCACATAAGGATCCATGAGAAATATGAGGTTATGTGGCTAATTCGATCTCTGTGATATGATATAACCTTTGTGGTCTAGCCTTGTAGTGTTGGTGGTCAAGAGAAAATAATTTTTGTGATGATTCTTGCCAGCCACCTGTGCACCTTATTTATGTGGTATTTTTATCTCCTATGGAAATATTGCGAGCTCTGAGAAAAATGACTTATAGGTCAAAATTCCTAAGGTTGACCATTAATGAATCAAATTGAGACTTCTTAGGCCAAACAATTTGACTAATGAAAATTTGTTTGAATCCTAAGGATATTGTTCTAAACCTCTTTGATATGAGAGTGTGGCATAGGTTGGATATATCTATGATGAATCCAAGTTCTTGTGATAGATCGTAAGTCTATATCTATAATTCAAGATCATTGATTGTATTTATATTGACTTGTTCAAATGTTTTGTATCATTGAAGTATGATAGCATCCAAGTCTAAGGAATTCGAATTCTCCAACTGATGTTAAGGTTCTATACATAAAGGAAGATCAAAAACTTCATTATAAAGAAGGATGACCTGATTGATCTACAAGCAAAGGAGTTGAATCTCCCATGATCCAAGATTGTGTCACCTAATTTAGAAGGAAAGTTTAAGATCACAGTAGCCCAAAGATCTACAAGAAAACCTCTGTATACCTTAGATCACTAGTATTTCATTGTTTTCTTGCTGAGTCTGTGACTTTATAGCCGAAATTGCTTATAAGAATTAGATCCCATTTTCTCATTTGCAAATATTTAATAACTTTTTCATTAAGTTTTGAATTTCACTTAAAAAACAATAATTGGATGTTTTTGAGTTTTTTCTGTTTTCAGCAAATAATTTCTTAATTAGATTACAAACTAAGCAAAACGTCCTCAAAATATTTAGAGTTTTGATTTTAGATTTAATTCTTAAAATTTTTAGATCTCGAAATTAGTGTTTTTAGTTTTGAGTGTTATTTCTAGAAATTGTAGTTTTCTTTTGGAGAATGTTTGATTGTAGTTTCGATCTTGAAGAATAAAGGGATTTTGTTTTTTGAGAAATTGATCATTTTGAGTTCTCATAAAGATTTGTTTTCATATATTCTTGTTTTGAAGAAAATAATTGTTTTAAAAAGATTTCATTTCTCAACTCTTTCTTTTAATAGGATTCATTGAAAGGAAATGAATTGTTTCTCATAATAGATGCATTTTTAGTGTGTTTTGAGTCGGGTTACTACATATCATCAAAGTTTCACTTTCGCACCTATTGTCCTAAGAAACAACCTATTAAAAGCAACGCTTAAATTAAAATCAATCTAGTAATTTTTATATTTCTAGGACTCTTTTCACCAAGATAGCTTAGGCTAGTGTCTTGGAGTAGGGAGTAATTAACTCTCCAAGACAGTTAAAACAAACAAGAAGTTAATCTTGCGGTAGGGAAAATCCAATAGTCACTTGTATGCTATGGGAAGCTCCTCCTAAAGGAGTCAAGCACGAGATCATATCCGAACCAGTGAGTTGATCAATTCCATCTCATTGGGAACGATAGAAGATGTGCGCGTATTAACAACGGTAATCCTCGGATTGACCATTGTCGAGGATCCTGGGGTAACTTGTTGGTATACCTTGGATTATGTCAAGGAGCCTTCAAGGGGATCGAGCTTTGTTACTCTGCCCTTGCGCATATATCGGATCGTAGACTGTTCCCCCAGGTATATTTGTTCCTATTGGTGACCTTAGTGGCCATAAAATTTAAGATTTTTTCCTAAGATGACGGTGGAGGAAATATCTCATTGTACCTAGAGCAGACGTCGACTAGACTCACTTGGACTCTCCACAGGGTTATCTTCACTCGAGATGGTTTAAGTGGAGAAACTTGCACCAGTCTGTTTCATTAAGCAGGTTGTCGGGGTAACTGTTCCAACCACCATTTCTACATTAAATACTACGATATTGGATTTCATCACCAACTAGTGTTTTTAGTGTGGGAATCTACTATTTGTGTGTGGTTTGATCTCCTAGATTTTGTAGAAATATGATCATTTGTTTGTCTCCTTAGTGACTTTAGGAATTTTGATTGAAATTTTCTTTGATTGCGTGTGATTAATAATTTTTAATCATAGCTGAATTACCAAGACAATCACGTAGACTTTAGGGGAAACCCCCTGAGTATACACCAAGTCAACTTGAAGGACTGAAAGCTCTGGTACCACACAATATCAGCAGAATTAGATCGACAAAACCAGGAGAATCATTTATAATTACTCATCCTGATTATCATGAAGTAAATCAATCAGAAACAATAGAATATTTTTTTTAGAAATAGAGGAATAACCTGTTTCGAATATTTTTTTATAACCAACGTTTTAGACTACCTAAGTGAGTCCATACCAGCGAGCATAAGCGTTTACCCTGATGACTACAACGTTTAATTTTTTTTTCAAAGAAGTATAAGCGTTTACCCTGATGATGGAATCACTTAGGTAGTCTAAAACGTTGGTATTAAAAAAATATTCGAAACAGGTTATTCCTCTATTTCTAAAAAAACTAATTTCACCTGTATGGACTCTCTTTTTAAAACAATAGAATATATTCAAGAGCCAATTTTAATTTCTGAAATCACTGACATTGCTTCTCCAACCAGTGAATTAGCTGAAGAACCTGAAATTTCTGAGCCAGACCCTGAATCTTCTGTGTTAGAATCATCTTCAGGATTTTTTACTCTGACTTCTAGTGATCCTGATTCACCTAGAGTACGAAATCGCATTACCAGAAATCATCCTTCTGATCTTATATGTATTGAAGAACTTGTTGGTCCAAAAGAAGACGTAGTTCTTCCCGAAACCCAAGAAACTTTAAATCTTAGAGAACGTGAATCAAAACGCAGGTCTTAATTATTCACCACCCCTGATTCCTTTTTACTCTACACCGAGAGGTTATCGACCTTCATTAGCTATGTCGAGTGAGTCATCCATGTTTTCTGAATCTCCATAAAAAATTTTACAAGGTGGTTCGTCTTTTCTTCCTGGATACCAGTCGCTCTCTGGTACCTTCTCAGGAGCAGCTCCTCAACCAATTGAACAAGTGTTATCATCTGGTACAAATGGAACAAACACTGGCACGTTGAACACAGAACAAATTTTTATGATGTCTGGCAATATTCCATATCCTCAACCTCAAGGAAGTCAGTTACCGCCTGGGGGGTAACCTCAAGGAAGTCAGTTACCGCCTGAGGGGCAACCTCAAGGTTGTAAATTACCGCCCAGAGGGCAACCTCAGGGTAATTTTTTACCCCCTAGAGGTCAAACTGTAGGACAATATTTCCTGCCTGGGGAGCAACCTCAAGGACAGTACATACCTCAAGGTCAATATCAACCTCAAGGACAGTACATACCTCAAGGTCAATCTCAACCCCAAGGACAGTCCATACCTCAATGTCAATATCAACCCCAAGGACAATACATACCTTAGGGTCAATATCAACCCCAGATTCTGTACATGCCTCAGAGTCAATATCAACCTCAAGGTCAGTACCCAGCTCAAGGTTTTCAACCTCCTTAAGGTCAACCATTATTACAAGGAGCTGGAAATTTTCCAGTTAATTATCAAAGTTACGTTCAACCTGGTTATAGTCCTTCATATGCAGAACCTTTTATGGGTCAATATCCCAGAATTAATATGGTGTGGGATCCATCTCAAATTCAACAGACTTATAGCCCAATGTGCAGTTACCTAATCAACCTGGACAACCCATCGGTTTTGGTCCAACCCATTAACCTATCCAGCCTACCATTCTAGTCTCACACCTGGTTCTATTCAGCAGCCTGGGCCTAGTACACCTAGAACTTCGCCTCAAACTGCTGCTGCTGCTGTAACTTCTGTTCAACCTACCACACCTATTTCTGGAGTATTTTCAGCTCTTGTTTCTACTACCCCTGTATCAGTGCAAATTCCTCAAGTATCTGTGCCACAGTCAGGACCTAAAATTCAGACTACGGCCCAAATGCCTACAAGACAAGCACAAGTATGATTTTCACTAGTCAACCACAATTTACTTATCAACCATACCAGGGGCAGTATTAATTTGGACATGCTACAAAAAATCAAACATACCAGTATCATCGGTATCCTGGGTATACTTATCAAGTACCTCAACAACCCTAGTATGGTCCGGTTAATCTTGGTTATCCAGGAGGTTTCACAATTCCCAATGCAAATCCAATTCCAGGATATCCTGGATATCCTCCTCTTGGAACTGGTTTGATCACACAAGGTTATCAAGACCCTAGCCGTCGGTTACCGTTTATAGAAACTTTAGATTTACCTGATTTATTGCGCCTTACGAATAATCCAATCTTTTATCTTCCGTATTGGTTGCCGATGCTTAATAAGTTGCCTAGTGATATTCCAAAGTTTGTAGTTAAGTCAGGAGAAGATCCATCTAATCCTGTTATGACTTCTCACCTCTGGTGTGCATCCAATTCACTAATCGATGATTTGATTCGATTGCGTCTTTTTCAGAGAACTCTCATTGGTCTAGCTGCCAAATGGTACATTGAGTTACCATGAGGCTCATTTAATAATTTTAATGCACTAGCTACTGCTTTCTTAACCCATTTTCAGTTACCTGTTAGATACTACAATGGTACAGAATTGTTGACCTCATTAAAAAAATCTACGTCTACGTACATATCTGATCACATTCATGAATGGAGACGTAGGAGACGTTTAGTGAAAGTCTTTATTCCGAATCAAATTTTGGTTGAATGATTTATCAAATTGTTATTGCCCAAAATTACTAAAGATGTGGCCAAAGGAGGCATTGTTACAGAAGAGCAAGTCATTGCTCAAGCTCAATACCTTGACCTTGTATATACACAGTCAGGTACTCTGTATGAAAAAATCCCTGATTTACCAAGACCTGGTCAATTAACTACAAATCCTTCAGGCTCTCATGTCGCTGATGGTGTAATTGGTTCTTTTAGCATTAGCAAGAGTAAGAAGAAATCTTCCAAGACGACTTCTCCTATTATAACTTTACCCGATTCAACCAAAGGAGATTCTTCTGTTGAAACTTCCACCGATATTCATGCTGTAGAATCATCTACAGCCAAACCTAAAACTGGTGGTAAGAAGAAGGGTAAGAATAAAAACAAAAAATCATCTTCAAAAGATAAAAACGATAAAACTGAACCAACTGCTGAAAAACGAAAACCTCGTTATCCTTGTCTAATCTGTGATGAGGATCATTTTATGAAAGAGTGCCCACATAGAGCCGAGGTATCAAAATTTGTTAAGGGTTTGTCCATACCTGCTGTCTTGAATGATCCCTTTCCTACTCAAGATAGTAACATGATTGGATCTTCCTCAAACGCGATAGAAGATATCTTGATTGTTGCAATGCGATCGTATGATTATGGTAGTAAAAATCCTGTTGGTAGTAAAGAAGCAGAAAATTCCAATTCAGCATCAACTACATCTCCCTCAGTTTCTGATCCGCTATAGATCGAGAAACCGAATCCTGACTTAGTAATCAAACCACCTGCTAAAGGTGTACTTCGTAAATCAGCTTTCAATCCACATGCGAGAGCTGCTCAGAACTACAATATTGTTGAAGACTTGGTGATTTCCCCTTCAGCAATGTCATCTTTGGAAGTGCTGCAATCATGCCCAGGCCAAAGAAAATTACTATTGTTAGCCATAGGAGCCGTAGACCTTCAGGATTCGAACCTAATGATCTTCGATTTATATAATTTTACACCCCGCCTACCCCATCAAATGGATTTTCAGATTCCAGTAATAGTAAAAAACAAACGTTGCTTTCGTACTGTTGTTGATGAAGGGGATTCTACGTGTATCATGTAGTTAAAATGTTGGAAATCACTTGGTTCTCTGACAATTAACCAATCGCTGACTATCCTCAAAGCTTTTGATGGAAGAGGTTTTCATCCGTATGATGTTTTAAAAGATCTACCAATAGAGGTCAAAGGAAAAACTATTAATCTAGATGTGGAAGTGGTTGATGCCCCTCTGGATTACAACCTTTTCCTGGGTCACAGTTGTTCTTATGCCATGACTGCTGTTGTATCATCGGTCTTCCGTCTCATCATGTTTCCTTGTTGGCTTGAGGGAACCTGACTTAGGTTCCGTGTGAAAGGTTTGCCAACAAACCCCTATACTACTGGTCCTTTCGGCAGCGACTTGCTTTCGCAGGTCACAGTCTCACCCGAAGTAGTATGGGTGGGTGCTAGAACCAAGTTTCCACACCCTGAGAAAGAAAGGGTAAAGCAAACAGAGATGCATTCTGTTTCTGTAATTCCCAGACCACCTTGTTCTTCGCAGGGTTAATTATGTATTTATTTGCATCCACGTGCACTAGATATATAATTATATGCTTTCTATAACATCAACACAACATTATATAAACAGAGCGAAATAGATCTAGATCCAAGCATTCAGTACACAAATATTCGCAGCGAAAAGACAAAAAATACACAACACAAAAATTATTAGCAATTCATACCACAGTACTCATAGATTCAGATCTCTAATAGTCCTTTGCATGCATTCATTCATTAATCTTTCCTTACAATTCCCTTCCCAACCTGCGCACACAGCAGCAGGGTCCGCACACAGCTAGACTAGGATCTCCGTGCACACAGCCAACAGGATTCTTTTCCCCAAAACCCAAATAGATAGCTTAAGCCATAGATTTCATCAATATCTCATTAATTCTTATCCTTTTCGATACAAAATACATCTCTATTTATAACAATCTAGCCTCGAATTTCCTATGGTCCACAACCCATTGTTTTCAGACCCCTATTTTACCCTTTGACCCATTAAAATGCATTCGGGGCTTTGACCCACCCCAAAACCCTTGCGCTATACTAAATATAATAAAAAATAATCAAAATGGACCAGTTTCGCAGCTTGTTAGGAGACCCCGTTCCAACATTCCCCCAACACAATCTTGTGACTCGTCCCGAGTCTCTACAGTGGTGCGGATTCTATTTGCGTGTGCAAAATGGCTAGAGTGTGGGCAAGTGGAGGGAGCACGTCTTGACTTTGGGCCACAGCTTTTTGCGCAATGTTGACCAGTGTCATAGAGGCAGGCCCATCTGTATCTGCAACAACCTATTCTAACAGCTGGTGGAGGTGTGCGATGGCGGACTGAGCATCGTGTGCGAGCTGGAGTGCTGTGTCAGACCATGGTTTCAACCATTTTCAAATAACCTACTTGGAGTGGCGAAGGTTCTCAATCCTGTCCATGGCGGCTAGGCGTTGCGCGGTGGAGGCTTGGACTTGATCCAGAACAACTTATGCCTGTTGTAATTCCTACTAGACATGCTGAAGCGTGGAATGGTGTTGTACTGTCATCCATAGCTACGTAGATGTTTTGACCAATTGGGCTCCCTACATAAGCTTCTCTTGAATAATACGCATTGCATCCATGACCACGACAATCCGCTGGGCTCATACTTCTAGAGGTATGTCATACTATTGTCGCCCGTCTCGGTCATGGCGGCGAAACTTTCGTAACACTTTGGAGGATAGTCCTTGTAGCTCTGTACTAGATAGCTACACTAAGTCTAGTTGAACGTCCCCAGTATTTGGGTCGAGAGTGCGAACTATGGCAACGCGAGGGAGTGAACACACATTGCTTCTAGTGGGCGTCGTTTGGAAGCGGCAGAGAAGTCGCAGCATGTCCCTGTATCGCAGTGTTCCTTCTGAGTGTGGTTCGTAGGAAATCCTTTCTATCGGAAGCCCGTGATCACTCCTATAACTGCACTCAGCATTCCCAGGTCCTCTTAACAATTCCTTTGGTGGGTTAGGGTCCATCTTTTTAACAGAGAGACGAGTGTTACAGAAAATATGGATGAACACAAAAAACCAGAATGCAAATAGCCAGATCCTATTGAAGGGTGAATAAATAGCATGACACGAAGTTTTCTAGCCATCCGCGCCCCAGCCGAAGCTATTTAATGGCGAAGTAGCTTGTGCGTGGCACGTACCCTCGATCTGTCGAACCGTGCTTATCATAAATGGCTGCATTGATGATATACCGCCTGTTTTTCGTGCTTGCAAGGCTCTTTTATTATTAAATCGGGATGTGCTGACAGTCATCCTTCGTGCCCAAGGTCGTGTCTATGGAATGTCAGACCATGGATGATGCTTGTAGGTCATTTGCATACCTTGAATGAGGGTTGACGCGAGGTGTATCTGCAAGTTGATCAACAGTCTTTTTGAGCCCTTTACTTTGCTCATGGGTGGGTTGTCCTTGTGTGAGAAGGATGCATCACATGTCCTCATGTCATTTATTACTTGAGACGCTCGTAGATTCTCCTGGATATATATGGTTGTAGACAGGTCCGTAATCCTATGCATGCTTAGGTCAGTGGTACCCTGGTAAGTCTGTTCGAGCAAGGTTCGATTGCACCCTTGAGTGTTGCACGTCAGCACGTATCCACGTGGGTCGACTTACCTCGGATCCCATCTGGCCGCTAGGGTTCCTATGTGCAGGATCACCCTACTCCAATACTTCCCCTGAGTAAAGAATACTGGTCCCTCCATAGGTGGTTCGCATTGGGTTAGCGGTAGTGCTTCTGGCCTATGTTCTGTGGGAATCTTAGGTTCATCAGGTTGCTGATTATCACCTGCATCCTCCTGGCAGGGCAAGGTCGTTTCTGTGGTAGAGATGTGACATAAATTCCTGATGGTTTGAAGGCTTCGAAGCGCGGAAACCTCATGCAACCGACCTTGCCAATTCTCCAGCTTCTCATCGGAGTCGGAAAAACATTCATTGTCCTTTTCCCAACAGAGCATGCCTTCATCCATGGGGTTAACCTGATCTTCATCCTGTGTAGTTATCTTATAAATGTGATCTAATTCCTCCTTTTCATAGGCTGGCTCTGTATACTGCGCACCTTCTACTAGATCTAGTGGTACTATGACATGCATACCTTTGTTTTCGAACACCATGCTGCGTTTCTTGAGATTGATGAACCCCCCCATGTCTATTGCCCAGTATAGCCTGAGGAGCGCAGGGTAGAGGTTCGTGTCTTCAACTATTTCTATTAATTCAAAATCAGCTAGGACCCTTACCCCTGCAATGTCAACCATAACTTTCAGTAACCTACCTAAAGGGATGATTTTCTGTTGATTTTCCATTTGCAGTTGGATAGTGGACCATTCAAATTTAGGCTCTCCCATTCGTTGCCATGTCTGCTTTGGCAAGACATTTGCATCTGATCCAAGATCTAAGATAACCCAATCCCTATCATAGTCACCGATCTGTGCAGTTAATCACATCTCTCTTCCAGTGCATTTCTTGTAGCTGTATAGCTGGTGTACATCCTTGGTCTTAGGGATAAAACTGGTCCGAGCTGCGCAGGTGTTTAGTAATGCTAGGAGATTTCCTACAGCCTACAGATTTCTTAGCAACTTCAGACATGCCTTCAAGAAGGGCTCAATTCCTTCTTATATCTGAGGTTGCGCAGGGGCTTCCAATGGTGCTTGTTCTTTGAAAGACACTCCTTCCCGAGAGGCAAGCCCTTCCTTAGCTCCTTGGGTGACCAGCCCACTACGTGTCATGACTTTTACACTTGGATCTGCCCTCCTTAGCTCGGCTTTAACTCTATGTACATTCTACGTAGGGGTGGGCTGCTTTTCCTGCATCTTGGCTATTAATATTGGGCAGTCTTCTACCTCATGATCCAGCGGTCTACAATATTTACATGATGGCCTGGTGGGATTGGGGCATTCTCTAGAAAAGTGCCCCATTTCTCCATATTTATAAAAAATTAGTTATCCTCGTCCTCGACCTACACTTCCTCCTCGACCTCCTCTACCTCGGGCCGGTGATCCTCCAAAGTGCGTAGCAAGTCTTGGCGACGCAGGGTCCGATTGTACCCTATATAAGTTCCCATGATCCATCATCAAGTCATATGTGCGACAATTCTGATTATCATGTCCTATTGATCGAAAAAACTTGCACCATTGTTGCTTTAGTTCTGGGATATATGCACCTAGCCAAGGGAAATGGTTCGTATCTTGTAGTCCTGCTACTCAAAAATCATCACACCATAGCGCAGGTCTGCTCGAACCTGGTCGTATTAGGATAGGTTCCCTACCTACCCTTGGGCGTACCAGACTAGGTCCTCCTGCTTGCATGTAATTGGTTAGCAGAGGGCACTGATCCTTCATATGGCCAGACACCTGACATCGTATGCACCAGAGATCTGCGGAACGTCCTTTCCTCTCTCTTTTCGCAGGTTCTATATCTCCATATGAATAGCCCCAAGTTGTTCCTGATTTGTTGTGCCCCTACTGATGTATCCTCTCGGGGGAAACTTCCAGCTTCATAGGGACTTCCACAGCTTTCTCCTGCGATTCAAAGGTCTGATGACTCATTGGCATGCACAGGTGAGGTAACAACATAGCGATGAACCACTCCGTCTGTTGCCTATCATCATATTCGAACTCTCCTTCCCTGATTGCCTTCTTCAATCACTGATTAGCCTCCCATACTGACTTAGACACACCTTGTTTGAAGTCATTTACCTCCGCTACCAGCTGGGAATAAGATTTTGGCTTTTAGAACTATTGTTTCAGAGCATCTTTGATATCTTGAATGGATGCGTTCCCGTTTTGGGCAATGTATCACATATACCAATCCAGGGCTCTGAATTCGAATGCTAAAGAAAGCTATGCCCTCTTTATCGTGTCACTTGCCACATTCTGCGCAGTCCAGACAGAGTCTGTCACGAACCAAAACCAGTCCATATCCTCATCCCCTATCCCATTGAAGGTAGGTAGTTTTAGATGCGCAACCATCTCATCGTCCAGGGAAGGTGGTGGTATGGGTGAGTTCTTACCTTTGTGTGGCCTTGGAGGCGATGTAGCCAGGGTATCTTGCGCATCCGGCTCTTGCAACAGATTATAGGTGGATCTTCCTCCGTCAAGGTTGGTTCGATAGTACTTACCACTGCGTGTTGCGCTTCCGTCTAGATCTGAGGTCATTCAGTCAGTATGACTACACAGAATGCTCTTTTCGCACAGTAATTTCTTGATCAGCAATGGTAGCGACCTTAGAAATTTTCCTCGGAATCCTTTGAAGAATTGACGTTCAGCCTCAAAGTATGATACAAACTGATCAATGGCAAATTCCGTCGCAAATACTCCCAACACATTATCCACCCAGTGATCCATCGTGCGTGTGATAGTATTATCAGTTTTCTCAAGTTGTTCGAGCAACTCTGGAGTCCACAGAGTGACTCACTCATCCTTCTAGCACTTCTGGAATTCCATCAGTCTAGCCAGCCACTTATGGAGTTCGATCGCGAAAGTTACAAAGAATATTTCGTAGCTTTCAGTAAGGACGTACCTATTTTTCCACCTTGTCCACCGTTAATTTCTCACTGCGATTCTCTTTTACTGCAAACTCCTGGATCTGTCTTTCGGACCAGTCCCCGATCTATTTTCTTTCAGGCTTCCAATATTCTCTTTTCATTACCCGATTCCTCTCTCAGACTTCTTTTGGTCCCGGTAACGAAACCATTTGTTGGCTTGAGGGGTCCTAACCCAGGTTCGGTGTGCAAGGTTTGCCAACAAACCGCTATACTAATGGCCCTTTCGGCAACGACCTACTTTCGCAGGTCACAGTCTCATCCGAAGTAGTATGGGTGGATGTTGGAACCAGGTTTCCGCACCTTGAGAAAGGAAGGGTAAGGCAAGCAGAGCTACCTTCTATTTCTGTAATTCCCAGATCACCTTGTTCTTCGCAAGGTTAATTATGTATCTATTTGCATCCACATGCACTAGATCTATAATTATATGATTTCTATAACATCAACACAACATTATATAAACAGAGCGGAATAGATCTAGATCTAAGCATTCAGTACACATAACTTCGCAGCGAAAAGACAGAAAATACATAACACAACAATTATCAGCAATTCATACCACAGTATTCATAGATTCAGATCTCTAATAATCCTTTGCATTCATTAATTCATCAATCTTTCCTTACAATTCCCTTCCCAACCTGCGCACACAGCAGCAGGGTCCGCACACAGCTAGACTAGGATCTCCATGCACATAGCCAGCAGGAGTCTATTCCCCAAAACCAAAACATATAGCTTAAGCCATAGATCGCATCAATATCTCATCAATTCTTATCCTTTTTGGATAGAAAATACATCTCTATTTATAACAATCTAGCCTCGAATTTCCTATGGTCTGCAAACCATGGTTTTCAGACCTCTAGTTTACCCTTTGACCCATTACAATGCATTCGGGGCTTTGATCCGCCCCAAAACCCCTGCACTATACTAAATATAATAAAAATAATCAAAATGGACCAGTTTCACAGCTTGTTAGGAGACCCAATTCCAACATTCCTCATAAAGGAAAGATTGTTAAAATAGATCAGCTCTCATATTATTCATCCAACCCAGCTGCTACTGATAGCATCCAACATGTCGGAAAATCGACTATCCCTTATAAAGATGTTAGAGTAGGTTTGCTTAAAGATTTTTCTTTACTGGGAACTTCTTCCCTGCCTGCTCCTGACGTACCGCCTCCTATTGCTAATATCAATATGATTACATCAAGTACTATTTCCTTTGATGATCCTTGGATAGTACCTTCATAATTAGAACTATATTCTTTTGATGGTGCGATGCCTTTGAGTCCTTTTGAATTAGCATATCAGACAATACAATCATTTTCTGATACTCCTTCAACGAAACTTGATCTAGTGGATGTGATCAATGAGGAATCAATTTTGATATCGAGCTCAGCTTTGCCATCAATTCTGGATCCTGTTCAACAAGTATTCAATACTGATGAGCATATTCGTGAATTTTTGTCTATAGAAGAATTACCATGGGAATATCTACATCATCGATCTTCGCTTTTTACCTGATCTCGATCATTTTGAAACTGATTTTTCCTCCATTTTTACTGCTGATTATGTCAATGAACCTCAGAACTCTCTTACGAATTCCGATTCTGAATTGAACTTAGCAAAAATTTCTACGACAGTTCCTATTGACATCTCAGTGAAACCAGGGATTTTTGAAAACGTTCATATAGGTGCTTCTTGTACGCTAGATGAAATCCAAGCATATAAAGCCCTATTTCAAGAATTCCGTGACATTTTTGCCTGTTCATATGAATAAATGCCAGGAATCGATCCATCAATTATTGTTCATGAAATTAAAACATACCCGGATGCTAAACCTGTCCGACAAAGATTACGTCAGATACATCTACGAAAAGCTGCCGCAATTAAAGCTGAAGTTGAGAAATTACTTCGTGCAGGTTTTGTTTATCCTATTCCTTTAATGGATTGGGTATCTAATATTGTTCCTATTAATAAAAAACAAGGGACGATACGAGTATGTATTGATTATAGGGATATAAATCAAGCTTTTCCAAAAGACAATTATCCCACCCCTTATATCGATCAAATTATTGACGATTGTGCCGGAAGTGAAATGTTTTCGTTTATGGATGGATTTTCGAGCTACAATCAAATAAACATACTCCCTGCTGATCAACCCAAAACAACTTTCATTTGTCCGTGGGGGACTTTTGCTTACTGCAAATTACCTTTTGGACTTAAGAACACTGACGCAAATTTTCAGAGAGAAATGTCTTATGCATTTCATGACATTAAACACATTATGAAACCCTATCTCGATGATCTACCTGCTCATTCATCGCGCAAAGCCGATCATCTTACTCATCTACGAGCTATCTTTATGAGATGTAGGTATTATAGGATTCACCTGAATCCTCACAAATGTGTCTTTTGTGTTGAATCTGGACGATTGTTGGGATTTGTTGTCTCAAAGGAAGGCATTCGTGTCAACCCATCGAAGGTTGAGGCTATCTTCAATTTACCTCCTCCTTCTACTCTTTGCCAACTCCAAAGTTTGCAAGGGAAAGCGAACTTTTTACGTCGATTCATTCCTAACTATGTCGAGTTAACCAAAGGTTTTACCAGGTTGTTAAAGCAGAATATTCCTTTCTTTTGGGATGATATCGCTGATCAATATTTTGATGCTCTTAAACATGCGTTGACCCATGCACCGTTATTGCATCCTCCCAATTACGACCATGATTACTTTTTATACTTAGCAGCCTCCAATTATAAAAATCCAAACCCAAACCCAAACTTTTTGGCCCGAAATTTCACGGTCACAACGATGAAAAATCCGTTTCCAGTCTCAACAATATCATATTGTTGGTGACACACTATATCGTCGTGGTGCGGACTTTGTTTTTAGACGTTGTATAACTCTTGATGAAACTGAAAAGGTTTTAAATGACTGTCATTCTGGAGCATGTGGCGGTCATATGTCTGGGTACACCACAACCCAAAGGATATTGCGCGTTGGATATTTTTGGTCGTCCTTGTTTAAATATTTTATTTTTTCTATCCAAAAATGCCACAACTGTCAAATATTTGATCGCAAGATGCATGCACCACCCACTCCTCTTCACCCTATAATTGCTGTTGGTCCTTTTGCAAAATGGGGCATTGAATTCATTACATGTAACCCTCACTCGGCCGGGGGGCATGGGTATATTATTCTTGCAGTAGATTATTTTACCAAATGGGCCGAGCTGATGCCTACATTTGCGACAGATAGAAAAACTGCAGCTACTTTCGTGCTCAATCATGTGATTGCCCGTTTTGGTGTACCCCAACCGATAATTACTGACCATGGGAGTCATTTTCGAAATATCATGATGACCGAACTAACTGATCAACTTGGCCTGCGCCATGACAGTTCTACACCATATTATCCACAGGCTAATGGTCTGGTTGAAGCCATCAATAAAGTTTTAGTCACCATGATCAAACAAATCATCGGAATTCATAAATCGAATTGGAATACCTTGATTTTTTCAGCACTTTGGGCGTATCGAACCTCAGCAAAACCATCAATAGGTTTTACCCCTTTTCAACTGGTTTACGGTTTAGAAATGATATTACCAATTGAATGCGAGATACTGTCACTCCAACTAGCCATAGAGTTACTACCAACCACTTCCGAAGAGGAGAAACAATTTTTGTACTTAGCTCAATTAGATGAGAATCGATGCACCGTTGCATTAGCTACTGAAAATCATGTGAAATGAATGAAAGTTCAGTATGATAGAAGTGTTACACCTCGTATTTTCTCAGAAGGAGACCTAGTCTTGGTTTATGATCAAGCTAATGACAAGCTAGGGGCTGGGAAATTTGAACCCATGTGGCATGGTCCTTATATTGTCTAGCGACAGCTTGCAAAAGGGGCCTATGAACTGATTGACTTTGACGGGGTCTCTTTAGGCAAACCCAGAAATGGGCTTTATCTGAAGAGATATTACGCTTGATTCTTGTGTGGAGATCTTCCCTGTATATTAGTTATTTTCATAAACTGGTGTGTTGTAGATTAGAAAGCGTGCCTAGTTTAAAGTGTGTTTTTACCACTATCCCTGCTTATCTGGGTCACTCTTGATTTTGCAGATGTCGATGTCCCTTCCAACATACATCGGTTTTGCTGATGGTGCTTGTCATAGTACATGGAACATTTCTTCACAGCTTGGGTTATTTATTCACCCACTGATGAGTTAGTATCTATGCACGGGGTAAGCCTCGGTCAAATGACGAACAATATTGCAGAGTATAGCGTAGTTATTGAGTTATTTTCTGAATCCATTTCATTTGGAATTCGAAGTTTGATCGTTAGGTTAGATTCTGAACTCGTTGTATTACAATTGAATAGAGTATATGCAATTAAAAACCCAGTGTTGTTAAGATTATTTTTGAAATTTCGTCTCTTGGAACGAGAATTTGATTATATTGAGTATCAACATATTCTGAGAAATTTAAACACATTAGCTTCTAGTGTTATTAGCATAAATTTTCAATAATTGAAACAAGTAGATCAAAATAACATTCGATAACATGTTAAGAAAAATAACTGGAAAGAGTAGTAATATCATAGCATATGTGTAGTGTTTTCAAAAAATATTACATCGTCCTCGATCATAGGTTCAAAATGCCTTATGATCGGAAAAAATTGATACAAAAAATGATACAAGTCTACAATATCAATCAACCACTATCCATGGCGATGATCACGATAAAACACTACAGCCCTTGCCACTTGCTCAGAAATATCCTGAACGATCCTGGAACCCCGATAACATATCTCTGTAAGCGGAGCGGAATGTCATCTGTTATCTCAAAATCTGACCCTGATAGGCTGATGATCAAGAAGACTCCAAGTAACTATTTCAAACCAGACTTTTAGTTGAGGCTTAGCCTCCTCAACCTGAGAGGGCTCTCTCAATAGGTTTATGATTTTCAAATAAGGATTAGATGGCTAACTCTATGAGTAAAATGGATAAAAATGGATAATTGGTTGTACTAATAATAAAAAAACATCTATTGGGCTTATGGAGTCAAGTGTGTTTTCAAAAAACATGAGTATCAGTTTCATTTGGAAGTCAGGGCATTTTAGGGTTTAGATGCATCAAATAACAATAGGACATAATATAAACACAGTTCATGAACATATGAAGGAAGTTAGAGCACCTTCAGTGAATTCTAAGTAACATACATTCATGCCACTACAAGTAATTTAAAGAGGAACACTATGAGAATATCACACAACCATAACCCTTTCTGAATCCTGTGTGATGAAACCAATATCCCTATATTAATATAAAAACACATTTTCTGCTACAACAAAACAATATGCTTGTTAATGAAAAATTCCAACCTAATGCTATTCGACTTCTTCTCTCTTATAGAGTCATCATTACATTTCTTGGATTCTCTCCACACACTTGAGAGAATTCGAATTTGCTAGCTTGACACCTATCAACTGCCAAAACAAACTTTAATTACATCTAACAGTTAGACTGTTTTTTCTAGAGTCCTAACACAACTAGGATTAAAACTCTTTATTATAACTTAAAAACCTTATCTAAGCATTAAATATTCTATCTAAAAGCTGCTACTCCTAAAATTCGACCTTGATGATGTCCATCTCCTTGTTGTTTGACTGTATTGATTTGCCTCTTATCTGCCCTGAAAAATAGGAACATGCTCCCTGCAAAATAACTATAATGTTTCATTTATGATTCTTCAAACCATCTGCTGACCAAATTGTGCTAAAAAACATGTGGAAATGTCTTATTGAACTTATTGAACTCATGTGACTTCACCCTTCCATCTGTGCCCAAAACAAACCTTTGAAGAAGTGCCAAAAACTGTTAACATTACTGCGCTATGAAACTGTCTGCTGTTTTCGTAGTGCAGAAATTCACCTTTGAAAACCTTACTTGGAATCTTCATTTTTCTTTGTTTTTCTATTAGATCTTCACTTATGGTCTTTATACATCCTTTAGAAGCATCAAGGTTTAATAAACATGCCTTTTTTCCCTTTTAAAACTTGCAAAATTTATCAAACTACATCCTACAGCAGTTTCGTAGCGCGCTATGAAATCGCTGTGTATGACACCTACAGCAGTTTCGTAGCGCGCTACAAAACTGATGTGTCTATCTTTTCACAGTTTTTTTCCAAAAATTTTAGTTTCCCACCTTTACTTCCATCCTTGAAGTTATATATAAGCTCTCAAAAATCAACTTTGAACTGTTTTCAAAAATTAAATCTTTCCACATAACCCCAAAAATGTGTTAGGAGCTGTCACTTACTGTTTACATTCATTTTTGCTGTGGTTGATCTTCAGGCTTTGCTAGCTGTATCTCAAGGTCTTAAAATTTCCTTTTAAGCCTTCTATTATTAGCTCTTAGTTTGGTATTAACCATCCTTATGAACTTTGCTTCCTTGATTGCAGGGACAATCCATATGAAGAATTGATCCTGACTGCTGATTGAATCATTGTTTGAAACCTTTTCTAGCTCCCACAGACCTTTCAACCTCTCAAATTTTGACCTTTCTACAACATGAATTATCAATTTCTTCCTCAATTTATCAATCTCAATGTTTGCAAGTCTGAGTTTGTCTTTAACATCCTCATAACTACTCCTTTCTCTTTGAGTATTAAAAACTATGTTTATGTCTTCTTCAAGTATTTGAGATGATGTATTAATGGGTTCTTCAAAACATTTGCATCCTCACCTCCTATTTGGTATATCTCCATGTCTGGTTGCTGCATTTTCTTAGAATTCCTAGTCAATGGTTTTCTAGGCTTAAAACTCTGACACCCCATCCTCAAAGTCTAATTTTTTGTATGTTTTCAATTTCTTTGATTTGCCACTTGTATCCAGCTTTATGAACCCTGCTTGAACCAGGGGAGACTCTTCAATGTCAATAGATTGTAATATATCATTCAAGTCACCTCTTAATTGCAAATTTTCATTTGTGACCACATCCTTACCCTTCTCCTTTGACATTTGAATCCTAGTCAAATTCTTCTGAAGTGTTTTACTAGTTTACTGTTCCTGAATTGTATTTTTGACCTGAGTTATCTTCTTCTGTGCAGATTGAGGAGTCCTTTGGATATTCAGTGATGTATTTATCATAGGTTCCTTAACTTGTTTCCGAGGCCTAAGCTTGAAAAACCTCCTTGATTTTGATTCTGTAGGTTTAGTAGTCTTAGATGAAGATGTTTCTTTGACTTGAGGGCTAGCACCTGTTCCTTCAACTCCTATTCCACTCAAAAAGAGAAATGTAGACCATTATCTATTCACTTTCTGAAGCTCATGCAAATCTATTAACTTGACTAAACCATGATGAAATAATGAGGTTTCACATGCTTGAGTTTTCATCTGAACTTTGTCTGCCATCTTAGCCAGACTTCGAAATAGAAAGAAAGGTAAGTCTAGAGAGATTATTCCTGTGAAATGCAATAAGAGTTTAAAGTGATAAGTGTACACCTTGTGGTATCTCCCTTCGCAGGTGAAGTACCTTTGGATATTGTAGAGAAGATTGGAAAATGCATCCTTGACATAACTTCTTGGCACAACTTTGTTCAAATCAGTATCCATAAACTTTGGTTTCAAAAAGTTTTTGCAGGGTTGAATTTCAAACCTAAAATTCTTAAACCATCTCTCCTCCCCTCTTGGAATTTCTGTGATTGTTGATATAACTTCTGGAGAAATTGGCAAATTGAGAAAACCAACCTTTGTGTTTGACCCTGTGAAGTTGGTAGCAAATTATTTGGTAACCTGATTATGTCCTCCTTGAATTTTTTCACAGAACCTCCAACAACCTACCTTCTTGAAGGCTTCTTCAAGAGATTTATCTCTTGTGAGAGTTTCTAAACCTTCGGGTTCTCTCCTCAGGCAGTGGCCAAACCAGTGATTTCTTTTATCTTCTATCATCTTCTTCCTGAAAACCTGTGTCTTCAGCAAATCTATAATCAACCTCCTTGTTGGATGAACTTTCTCGCTTGAAAATTTGTTTCTGCCTCGCTTCATTGAAGTTCTGCCTTGCTTGATTAGAAACCCTGTTTCAGCCAGCAATTTTTTTCAAACTCACTGGATTAGCAAGTATCTAAACTGCTAACATAATATCAATTGGGTTCAACCTCGCTTGATTTAAAATTCAGCCTCGCTTGATTCGAAATTCAGCCTCGCTTGAAAACTTTAAAGAGAGCTCTAGTTTCTAATCATGAGCTTCTCTTTCAACAATAGATATGCATGCATTGTTTTCTTTGCATGAGATACAATCAATGATAACCAAATCCTTTTCAAAATTTGCAAAGGACCAATGACAAAAGACCGCTAATGAATCTCATAATGATTTCATAACTTATTTGGATGGTTGCATGCGTGAAGGAGGATTCGTGGACTGACACCATAATCGTGGACTGACATCATAATCATGAAAATTTAACCCCAAGTTGATGGATATGACAGCTAAACCGAAAATTCCGAAACACCGGTTTCGTAGCGCTGGTAGTGTGATTTCGAAATTTTACGCTACGAAAAGACCAGCGTTTTCGTAGCGCAAAAGCAATTTTTTACACTGAGCGCGCTACGAAAA
Organism: Pinus albicaulis; assembly: GCA_034641835.2. NCBI lineage: Eukaryota > Viridiplantae > Streptophyta > Pinopsida > Pinales > Pinaceae > Pinus > Pinus albicaulis. The sequence continues at coordinate 753,967,704 of CM076583.1, read as the reverse complement.
CGTGGTTTCGTGGCTTATTCGAATTTTTTTGAAAATTACTTAGAATATGGTTTTCAAAACGTGGCATGAGACTTATAAGGAGTAAAGTAAGGTTTATGAACTTCATTTGGTGATGAAATGAGACTTGTAACCTATTACTTAGACCCTATAAAACATAAAAATGACTCAAACCCTATCTAATACCATGACTTAGGAGCAAGTATGAACTGACTAAGTTTAGAAAATTTTAATAGTGATAACATCATCTATGGTAGTCTCTGGAATATCTAAAGTCAATCGCTCCAGATGGCTTTCCAGATCGGTAAGGACCTCTGCTGTCTGATCCTGTGGTGGTGGTGGTGCTGCAACTGGTTTCCTGTCAAAAGGACGAAGAGTCGCTGGTCGACGTGGACCCACATTTGCATTTGAAATTTTTGTCATCAGTTTTGAACGATTCAAAAAATGAAATAAAAATTAGAATTTAGAACATGTCAAAATGATTTTTACCTGACTCATCCCACTGTGTCCCTGGAGGAAGATACATCTCTCAATCGCCGCGGAAATCTATCCCAGCATAAGGAAAATATTCTATCATGAAGACTTGATTCTCTAGCTAATGGAAATATGCTGGGGTAAAATGAACAACCTCGCCGCCTTCATTGTGACGGGCCATCAATGCAACCCATCGAACCATTCGAGGCTCTTTGACTCTACCATGACCAACTGCAATAAGTTGTGGGGCCAGTAAAGGAATCCTCTCTAGAGAAAATGTAACCATGATCATTCCATATTCGAAGTTTTTCAACTTCACATTTTTTGCTTTAGTTAGTTGGCCTTTGACATTGGCCAACACTGCCTCACACCAATTGAAAATGGTGCCTCTAAAGCAGTCAACGTCAGTTTTCATTTGGGATCTTGTAGAGACATGTGGAGTTGTGCTCCCACACAACCTGGTTACTGTAAAGGCAACCACTTTAAGCTTAGGACGAATAATGGTTTTTATGTCAATACGTTTATCCTTGGGGTCTGCTTCTTCATTGCAAAATTATTCCTGAAGGCTAGCGACAGACTGGCCACCTGCCCTAGCCCTAAACAAAGAGAGTGGCTCACTCCTCTTTGATAAACCAGTGAGGAAGTATATATCTTCCAGCTCAATTTCGAGCCGGTGACCTCCAATGAAAAAGCGTTGTTCCTGTACATCCCATTTGTTGACTAGCCAGGTAAGCAAATATACCTGAGCCCTCATACCTTGAATGGCCCAAAATTTGTACAAACCTCATTCTCTTAAAATGCGTAATGTACGTGGATGTAACATGGCTGCATCATCAAATTATTCATGCTCACATTTTCGCCACACAGGCATTGTAAATATCCTGCAATGGACAAATTGAAAGGTTAAAAATAATTTGAATGGGAAAATTTGGTTTAAATTGGGAGATTTGTTCATTTTATTTTTTCTTATGGCGCCTCTGTACTTTCACATAAAAAGCATGCGTGGATCCGCACGTATCTTATGCGTAAGGTGCGGGAGCACGACAATTTTCCCTTTGTAAAATTTTCGTGGTCCGCAAGTTTCATGTGTCTTACCTGCAGACCCCCGTGAGCGAATTTTTGAACCTATTTTCCGCCTTAAAAATCAATTTAAGCCCTAAAATGAGAAATTAAATGGACAAAAATGAAGCTAAGGATGATGTGGATTAACTGGAACTGACGGTTTTCAATTTTGACAGGCGAATCTTCCGCAATCTTTTCCGGAACGTTTTTTACCAAAGGCTCTCAATTTTCACTTTGAAATCAAATGGTAAAAATGATTTACAAAAACCCATTTTTATAAGAGTTTTTGAATAAATAAAATATATATTTTTTTAATTTTTCATTTTGAAAAGTGGTTTTCCAAATTATTTTTATTAATCATAAACAAGTATGTTTAATTTTTGAGTTTTTGTGCAGAATACATAATTTTTTGGGTGAAATGGTCATTTTGACAAAGGAGTATACTTTTTATCACTTTTTCGAGCTCGGTAAAAATTATGTAAAAGTGAATGAGTACATTTTTATTACTTTTTCAAACTCATTAAAACTTATAGAAAAAGCGAAACTACTGAGTACACTTTTATCACTTTTTCGAACTCTTAAAAATTACAAAAAAGTGAACTGTGGAGTTCTCTTTTAAGCCATTTTCAGGCTCTCTAAAAATGAAAAGATTGCCGAGTACTTGACTATTCGAACTCGTTAAAGGAAATGAATAGTCGTCCCTTCAATACAAGTTTACCCCTTTTCCGGACTGAAATGGACTATTTACGAAAAATGTATACGTTGACTAATCATGGTCAATAGAGTTCTCTCATGTATTGTTTTATCCCTTTTTGGGCCTGAAAGACTAAATTTACGAAAAAGTACACCCACAGAGTTTTCTTAAGTTTTCTTTAAATACAAATTGGCTGCGTTTCTCTGGACTCGTTAAATTTAACGATCAAGGACACCAATTACAAACAGGAACGAACCACTCCTTCTTAAGGTTCGATTTTAAACTAAGTTGGACTCATCCGAAGGATGAGCTTATATAACAAGCAAATGTTATCCTCCTCAAGCTTGTCAAAAATAAAGAGGTACTTGCCAGAAATGGTGGGGGAAAAGAGAGAAAACGAATCCGTCTGTCACACTTTGTTTAAAAAGCAGTTTACCATTCTTGAACATGACACTTTTTGTCACACTTCTACCTGGGTTGGGAAAATTCTTTGCCTATCAGTTAATAAAACCATATTGAAAGTCTTCAGCCGGTTTCTAGGTTTTAGCTTAGGTCAATTGTCACCAAACCATCAGTGTCTTTATGTGCTCAATAGGACAGTTCAAATAAACCATTCATTTGAAAACATATGTCTCCATTCGCGTTGACCATCCCTGAGTCAGTCCTTGCAAAATATTTCTACAAAACTTGATGTAATGGTTTCGTGTCGTGGGATTTCCTATGACGGATCACTTTCTATCGATGACAACTCATCATCTAGGAAGTTGATCTAGAATCCTTCAGTACCTTGGAATCTGCATGCCTTAATGGCAGGTTTCTCACCTTCGACGACAAGTTGCATCATTGACCTTCGATCAAACGATTCTATGAAATGTTCGACTTCAGATCATTTATTCACATTTCATGGATTGTACTGAGTACTTTGAGAGCCATTGTCATTATTGGTGGTTTCTCTCACACTTGTTAACAATTCACATCATTGACTAGTAATCAAGTGGTTTCTACCATGTTCGACTTCGACACAATCAATCGCATGGATAGAATCGTACTAGTTTGGGTAGCGGAAATCAAGACCTTGGATCTAGTTTCCACCATCCAGGCTGCGAGAAGTTTTATTATTCATTGTGCAGTAGACTATTCATAAACAAATGGCTGCATCTATACTGTGTCTACTATTGATGCAATATTAGAATCATTTCTATACCATAAAATTTTAGTTAAATTTTGATTTAGTTAGTTTTTTCTCTGAGTATGAGAATGCCTACCTCAGCGATGATATTTATATATATGTGTTTTGCATTGAGTGTTTTTACAGGATTCCAACGGGGGTGTCCACAAGCTAATCCTCGAAATGATAAAGCACATCACTCTTCGAATGGTCTCAGACTTTTCACTTTAGGGGGAAATCTGTTACACTAAAATTGTCACCATGACGTTTTACTGTCTGTATGGGTTCATCATTACTCATATATTACTCCCTTAGAAGTCTACAAACATCAAGTTCCTAAAACCAAACCTTGAAATTGAGAGAAAAGCTTATAAAAGTCATAAAAATAGTTGTACCGCACTTTCTCTTAGTATTACCTGCGGTGCCGCATCTGTTTCTTTTAGAACATGCGGAATCGGCCGCAATTTCTCTTCATTTAAGGTTCCCTGTAAAAGGTAAAGTGAAGGCGGAAGTAAAATTTAGAAGCCCAGCTGGTTGAATCTGGAAGCTTTTGGAAGAAATTATTCAGTGGAAAGTTCGCTCCTTTCATGTACATTCATCCCTCCATTAAAGGAGCCTACCCCTTGGTATGTGGAACTTAATCCCTTGAAAGAGGATTCTATCCCCTCTTATTTGGAGCTGCAACCTCTTCTCTTTTTCTATAAATCGAGGCCATAGTTCAGCCTCAAGGGGAGTTAGGCTTTGAGATTTTGAGGATAATTGCTGGAGCAATTCAAACTCTCTTAATTGATTATCATATGGGAATGTTTACACACTCATGTGTATGTTAGTCGAGAGAGTGCAAAGGCTTGTCAAAGTAGAGGAAACACTTGTTCCAGACCCCAGAAGGACCTGTATGACATCAAGGCGAACATGGTTGTAAGGCTCCTTATTTCATCAAAGATAATACAAATGGATCCTGTTTTCTCAATGAGTTGTTTATTTAAATGGCTTATTTCTTGAATTCCTTGATCATCAAGATAGGTTTATGGTTTATGAATTGATCTATATGATGCAGGTGCTTCTGATTCTTTCATTTTTTTGATTGCAGATCCCTAAAGGAGACGTATTCAAAGCGACAAGAAAGAAGACTATGATCAACGCTGGACTACAGGTAAGTCCTAAATCCTTCATTACAGATAATTCTAGATCAAATATAATCTAGAGAAAGTAGTTTGCATATGTCTGTTTGTTTCTAGTTATCGTAAGATACTAGGGAGATATGTCTTGTCCGCAAGAACGATTTATCCATCCAACAAAATGGCGACTCCACTAGGGAATGGATCTTGAACTTTGTTTTCTTTTATTTTTTGACTTGTGCAATTATTTTTCTGATTTTGAATGGTTGATACTAGCTTGGGTAATTTATTCCTGTAGAATCCCTGAAAAGTGCTTTAGAAAATTTTTTTCTTTCTTTAAGTTTTCTGGTCTCTGCACTTTCTCTTTAGGCACAGTGCGATCATCTCCACTGTTTTTCTGTATCCATAGTGTGGCACCGCACCTGTTTACACTAAAACCTGCAGACCTTGAGAAATCTTTTGAAAAACTCAAAATTCTCTTTTCTAGGATCAACATGTAAGATTCTCAGTATATACCCATACTTGTATTTTTGTCAGAAAACTTTGTGTGAGAGTTTCTTTCAGCTTTTTTAAGTTTTGAATGATTTTCTACAAGATCTTCATGTTATAAGTGATTTTTGCTTTGCCTTTGTGTCAATCAAAGATTATAAACCTCTGTATACCTTAGATCACTGGTATTTCATTTTTTCTTACTGAGTCTGTGACTTTATAGCCAAAGTTGCTTTATGAGAATTAGATCCCATTTTCTCATTTGCAAATCTTTAATAACTTTTTCATTAAGTTTTGATTTCACTTAAAAAACAATAATTGGATGTTTTTGAGTTTTTGTTGTTTTCAACAAAGAATTTCTTAGTTAGATTACAAACTAAGAAAAACGTACTCAAAATATTTAAATTTTTGATTTCATATTTAATTCTTATAATTTTCATTAAGTTTTGATTTCACTTAAAAAACAATAATTGGATGTTTTTGAGTTTTTGCTCTTTTCAGCAAAGAATTTCTTAGTTAGATTACAAACTAAGCAAAAATTCCTCAAAATATTTAAATTTTTGATTTCATATTTAATTCTTAGAATTTTTAAATCTCAAAATTAGTGTTTTTAGTTTTGAGTGTTATTTCTAGAAATTGTAGTTTTCTTTTGGAGAATGTTTGATTGTAGTTTCGATCTTGAAGAATAAAGGGATTTTGTTTTTTGAGAAACTGATCATTCTGAGTTCTCATAAAGATTTGTTTTCATATATTCTTGTTTTGAAGGAAAGAATTGTTTTAAAAAGATTGCATTTCTCAACTCTTTCTTTTAGATAGGATTCATTGAAAGGAAATGAATTGTTTCTCATAATAGATGAATTTTTAGTGTGTTTTGAGTCGGGTCACTACATAGCATCAAAGTTTCACTTCGCACCTATTTTCCTAAGAAACATCCTATTAAAAGCAACGCTTAAATTAAAATAAATCTAGTAATTTTTATATTTCTAAGACTCTTTTCAGCAAGATAGCTTAGGCTAGTGTCTGAGTAGGGAGTAATTAACTCTCCAAGACAGTTAAAACAAACAAGTAGTTAATCTTGCGGTAGGGAAAATTTAATAGTCACTTGTATGCTCTGGGAAGCTCCTCCTAAAGGAGTCAAGCACGAGATCATATCTGAACCAATGAGGTGATCAATTCCATCTCATTGGGAATGATAGAAGATGTGCGCGTATTAACAACAGTAAACCTCAGATTGACCATTGTCGAGGAGCATGGGTTCACTTGTCGATATACCTTGGATTATGTCAAGGAGCCTTCAAGGGGATTGAGCTTTGTTACTCTGCCCTTACGTGTATATCGGATCGTAGACTATTCCCACAGGTATATTTGTTCCTGTTGGTGACCTTAGTGGCCATAAACTTTAAGATTTTTTCCTAAGGTGATGGTGGAGGAAAGATCTCACTGTACCTAGAGCAGACGTCGACTAGACTCACTTGGACTCTCCAGAGGGTTATCTTCACTCGATATGGTTTAAGTGGAGAAACTTGCACCAGTCTGTTTCATTAAGCAGGTTGTCGGGGTAACTATTCCAACCTCCATTTCTACATTAAATACTACGATGTTGGATTTCATCACAAACTAGTGTTTTTAGTGTGGGAATCTACTGTTTATGTGTGGTTTGATCTCCTAGATTTTATAAGCATGTGATCATTTTTTTTTCTCCTTAGTTATTTTAGGACTTTTGATTGAAATTTTCTTTGATTACGTGTGATTAATAATTTTAATTGTAGCTGAATTACCAAGACAATCGCGTAGACTTCAGGGGAAACCCCCTGAGTGTATACCAAGTCAAATTGAAGGATTGAAAGCTCTGGTACCGCATAGTATCAACAGAATTAGATCGACAAAACCAGGAGAATCATATATAATTACTCATCCTGATTATCATGAAGTAAATCAATCAGAAACAACAAAATATATTCAAGAGCCAATTTTAATTTCCGAAATCACTGACATTGCTTCTCCAACCAGTGAATTAGCTTAAGAACCTGGAATTTCTGAGCCAGACACAGAACCTGCTGTGTTAGAATCATCTTCATGATTTGTTACTATGACTTCTAGTGATCCTGATTCACCTAGGGTAAGACATCACGTTACCGAAAATCTTCCTTTTGATCTCATATGAATTGAAGAACTTGTTGGTCCAGACGAAGACGTAGTTCTTCCTGAAACCCAAGAAACTTTAAATCTTAGAGAGCATGAATCAATATTCCAGAGTCCTTTTAGAACTGATGCTTGGTATTTATCATTGAAATATTTTTTACAAAACGCAGGTCTTACTTATTCACCACCCCGAATTCCTTTTTACCCTACACCGAGATGTTATTGACCTTCATTAGCTATGTCGAGTGAGTCATCCATGTTTTTTGAATCTTCAGAAACATTTTTATACGGTGGTTCATCTGTTCCTTCAGGATACCAGTCACTCTCTGGTACCTTCTCAGGAGTAGCTCCTCAACCAATTGAACAAGTGTTATCATCTGGTACAAATGGAACAAACACTGGCACGTTGAACACAAAATATATTTTTATGATGTCTAGCAATATTCCAGATCCTCAACCTCAAGGAAGTTAGTTACTGCCTGGTGGGAAACCTCAAGGAAGTCAGTTACCTCCTGGGGGGAAACCTCAAGGTAGCCAATTACCACCAGGAGGGCAACCTTAGGGTAATTTTTTACCCCCTGGAGGTAAAAATGCAAGACAATATTTCCTGCATGGGGAGCAACTTCAAGGATAGTACATACCTCAAGGTCAATATCAACCTCAAGGATAGTACATACCTCAAGGTCAATCTCAACCCCAAGGATAGTACATACCTCAAGGTCAATATCAACCCCAAGGACAGTACATACCTCAGGGTCAATATCAACCCCAGATTCCGTACATGCCTCAGAGTCAATATCAACCTCAAGGTCAGTACCCAGCTCAAGGTTTTCAACCTCCTTCAGGTCAACCATTATTACAAGGAGATGGAAATTTACCAGTTAATTATCAAACTTACATTCAACCTGGTTATGGTCCTTCATATGCACAACCTTCTATGGGTCAATATCCCAGAATTAATATGGTGTGGGATCCATCTCAAATTCAACAGAATTTACAACCCAATGTGTAGTTACCTAATCAACCTGGACAACCCATCGGTTCTGGTCCAACCCAACAACCTGTCCAGCCTACCATTCCAGTCTCTGCACCTAGTTCTGTTTAGCAGCCTGGGCCTAGTACACCTAGAAATCTGCCTCAAACTGTTGCTGATGCTGTAACTTTTGTTCAACCTACCACACCTATTTCTGGAGTATCTTCAGCTCCTGTTTCTACTACCCCTGTATCAGTGAAAATTCCTCAAGTACCTATGCCACAGTCAGGACCTACAATTCAGACTACGGCTCAGATGCCTACAGGAAAATCTAGTACAAGTACAATTCTCACTAGTCAACCACAATTTACTTATCAACCGTACCAGGGGCAGTATCAATTTGGACATGCTACACAAAATCCAACATACCAGTATCAACCATATCCTGGGTATACTTATCAAGTACCTCAACAACCCCAGTATGGTCCGGTTAATCCTGGTTATCCAAGAGGTTTCACAATTCCCAATGCAAATCCAATTCCAGGAGGAGGATATCCTGGATATCCTCCTCCTGGAACTTGTTTGATCACACAAGGTTATCAAGACCCTAGCCGTCAGTTACCGTTTATAGAAAATTTAGATTTACCTGATTTATCGCGCCTTACGAATGATCCAATATTTTATCTTCTGTATTGGCTGCCGATGCCTAATATGTTGCCCAGTGATATTCCAAAGTTTGAAGGTAGGTCAGGAGAAGATCCATCTAATCATGTTATGACTTATCACCTCTCGTGTGCATCCAATTCACTAATTGATGATTCGATTCGATTGCGTCTTTTTTAGAGAACTCTCATTGGTCTAGCTGCCAAATGGTACATTGAGTTACCATGAGGCTCATTTAATAATTTTAATGCACTAAATACTACTTTCCTTACCCATTTTTAGTTACTTATCAGATACGACAATGGTACAAAATTTTTGACCTCATTAAAAAAATCTATGTCTACGTACATATCTGATCACATTCATGAATGGAGACGTAGGAGGCGTTTAGTGAAAGTCTTTATTCTGGATCAAATTTTGGCTGAATGGTTTATCAAATCATTATTGCCCAAAATTTCTGAAGAAGTGGCCAAAGGAGGCGTTATTACAGAAGAGAAAGTCATTGCTCAAGCTCAGTACCTTGACCTTGTATATACATAGTCAAGTATTTTGTATGACAAAATCCCCGATTTACCAAGACTTGGTCAATTAAGTACAACTCCTTGAAGCTCTCATGCCGCTGATGGTGTAATTGGTTCTGTTAGCATTAGCAAGAGTAAGAAGAAATCTTCCAAGACGACTTCTCCTATTATAACTTTACCCGATTCACCCAAAGGAGATTCTTCCGTTGAAACTTCCGCTGATATTCATGTCGTAGAATAATCTACAACAAAACCTAAAACTGGTGGTAAGAATAAGGGTAAGAATAAAAGCAAAAAATCATATTCAAAAGATAAAAACGATAAAACTGAACCAAATGACGAAAAACGAAAACCTCGTTATCCTTGTCTAATTTGTGATGAGGAGCATTTTACAAAAGAATGCCCGCATAGATCCTAGGTATCAAAATTTGTTAAGGGTTCATCCATACCTGCTGTCTTGAAGGATCTCTTTCCTGCTCAAGATAGTAACATGATTGGATCTTCCTCAAACGCGATAGAAGATATCTTGATGGTTGCAACGCGATCGCAAGATTATGGTAGTAAAAATCTTGTTGGTAGTAAAGAAGCAGAAAATTCCAATTCAACATCAACTATATCTCCCTCAGTTTTTGATCTGTTACAGATTGAGAAACCGAATCCTGACTTAGTAATCAAACCGCCTGCTAAAGGTGTACTTCGTAAATCATCTTTCAATCCACATGCGAGAGCTGCTCAGAACTACAATATTGTTGAAGACGTGGCGATTTCCCCTTCAACAATTCTGGCTTTGGAAGTGCTGCAATCATGCCCAACCCAAAGAAAATTACTATTGTCAGCCATAGGAGCTGTAGACCTTTAGGATTCGAACCTAATGATCTTTGATTTAGAGAATTTTACACCTCGCCTACCCCATCAAATGGCTGTTCAGATTCCAGTAATAGTAAAAAACAAATGTTGCTTTTGTACTGTTGTTGATGAAGGGGATTCTACGTGTATCATGTTGTTAAAATGTTGGAAATCACTTGGTTCTCTGAAAATTAACCAATCACCGAATATCCTCAAAGATTTTGATGGAAGAGGTTTTCATCCGTATGGTATTTTACAAGATCTACCAATAGAGGTCGAAGGAAAACCCATTAATCTAGATGTGGAATTGGTTGATGCCCCTTTGGATTACAACCTTCTCCTGGGTCGCAGTTGGTGTTATGCCATGACTGCTGTTGTATCATTGGTCTTCCATCTCATCATGTATCCTCATAAAGGAAAGATCGTTAAAATAAATCAACTCTCATATTATTCATCCGACCCAGCCACTACTGATAGCATCCAACATATTGGAAAATCAACTATCCCTTATTAAGATGTCAGAGTAGGTTTGCTTAAAGATATTGATTTACTGAGAACTTTTTCCGTGCCTAATATCGACATACCGCCTCCTATTTCTAATATCAATATGATTACATCAAGTACTATTTCCTTTGATGATCCTTGGATAGTACCTTCAGACTCATAACTGGATTCTTTCAATGGCGCGATGCCTTTGAGTCCTTTTGAATTAACATATCACGTAGTACAATAATTTTCTGATACTCCTTCAACTAAAACTGATCTAGTGGATGTGATCAATGAGGAATCACTTTCGATATCAAGCTTAGCTTCGCCATCAATTTCGGAACCTGTTCAACAAGTATTCAATACTGATGAGCATATTCGTGAATTTTTGTCTATAGAAGAATTACCATGGGAAGATCTACATCATCGATCTTTGTTTTTACTTGATCTCAATCATTTTGAAAATGATTTTTCCTCCATTTTTACCGCTGATTATGTCAATGAACCTTAGAATCCTATTACGAATTCTGATTCTGAATTGAAGTTAGCAAACATTTCTACGACAGTTCCTATTGACATCTCAGTGAAACCAAGAATAGTTGAAAATGTTCATATAGGTGCTTCTTGTACGCTAGATGAAATCCAAGCATATAAAGCACTATTTCAAGAATTCCATGACATTTTTGACTGGTCAAATTAAGAAATTCCAGGAATCGATCCATCAATTTTTGTTCATGAAATTAAAACATACCCGGATGCTAAAACTGTCCAACAAAGATTACATCAGATACATCCGCGAAAAGCTGCCGCTATTAAAGCCGAAGTTGAGAAATTACTTCGTGCAGGTTTTATTTATCCAATTCCTTTACTGGATTGGGTATCTAATATTTTTCCTATTAATAAAAAACAAGGGATGATACGAGTATGTATCGATTATAGGGATATAAATCTAGCTTTTCCAAAAGACAATTATCCAACCCCTTATATCGATCAAATTATTGACGATTGTGCTGGAGGTGAAATTTTTTTGTTTATGGATGGATTTTTGGGCTACAATCAAATCAACATACTCCCTGATGATCAACCCAAAACAACTTTCATTTGTCCATGGGGAAATTTTTCTTACTGCAAATTACCTTTTGGACTTAAGAACGTTGGTGCAACTTTTCAAAGAGACAATGTCTTATGCATTTCATGACATTAAACACATTATGTAACCCTATCTCAATGATTTACCTGCCCATTCATCGCGCAGATCCGATCATCTTACTCATCTATGAGCTATCTTTATGATATGTAGGTATTATAGGATTCGCCTGAATCCTAAAAAATGTGTCGTTTGTGTTGAATCTGGACGATTGTTGGGATTTGTTGTCTCAAAGGAAGACATTCGTGTCAACCCATCGAAGGTTGAGGCTATCATCAATTTACCTCCTCCTTCTACTCTTTGCCAAATCCAAAGTTTGCAAGGGAAAGCGAACTTTTTACATCGATTCATTCCTAACTATGCGGAGTTAACCAAAGGTTTTACCAGGTTGTTAAACCAGAATATTCCTTTCTTTTGGGACAAGATCGCTGATAGATCTTTTGATGCTCTTAAACACGCATTGACCCATGCACCGTTATTGCATCCTCCCAATTACAACCAGGATTAATTTTTATACTCAGCAGCCTCCAATTATACGATTGGCATGGTCTTAGTTCAGGAAGATGAATTTCACAACGAACATGTGATTTATTATCTCAGTTGCAATCTGCATCCGACTGAAATCAAGTACTCACATGTGGAGAAATTGGCCTTGGCAGCCGTTCAAGCTGTCCAACAATTTCGTCATTACATACTGTTACACAAAACAATAGTGATTTCTGATTGTAACCTGATGATGTATATTATGACCAAAAAACTGCTAGGGGGAAAATACTCCAAATGGATTTTTATCTTGTAGGAGTTTGATTTGGAATTTGAAAAATCAAAATCAAAGAAATCATTGGTCTTTGCTGAACTTATGTGTGACTTCCCAAGTACTGACATAGAAACTGTGGCAGAACATCCGATCATGGATGAATCTTTGTTTCTTATCAGTACCGTCGATCCTTGTTATGGATATATCATCATTTATCTCCAAACCCAAAATTTTCGGCCCAAAATTTCACGGTCACAATGACAAAAAATTCGTTTCCAGTCTCAGCAATATCATATTGTTGGTGACACACTATATCATCGTGGTGCAGACTCTATTTTTCGATGTTGTCTAACTCTTGAAGAAGCTGAAAAGGTTTTAAATGACTGTCACTCTGGAGCATGTGGCGGTCATATGTCTGGGTACACCACAACCCAAAAGATATTGCGCGCTGGATATTTTTGGTCGTCCTTATTTAAAGATTGTATTTCTGCGATCCGAAAATGCCACAACTGTCAAATCTTTGATCGCAAGATGTGTGCACCACTCGCTCCTCTTCGCCCTATAATTGTTGTTTGTCCTTTTGCAAAATGGGGCATTGACTTCATTACATGTAACCCTCACTCGACTGGGGGGCATGGGTATATTATTCTCGCAATAGATTATTTTACCAAATGCGCTGAGGCGATGCCTACATTTGTGGCAGATGGCAAAACTGCAGCTACTTTCGTGTTCAATCATGTGATTGCCCATTTCGGTGTACCCCAAGCAATAATTACTGACCATGGGAGTCATTTTCAAAATATCATGATGACCGAACTAACTGATCAACTTGGCCTGTGCCATGACAGTTCTACACCATATTATCCGTAGGCTAATGGTTTGGTTGAAGCTATCAATAAATTTTTAGTCACCATGATCAAACGAATCATCGGAATTCATAAATTGAATTGGCATACCATGCTTTTTTCAGCACTTTGGGCGTATCGAACCTCAGCAAAAACATCAACAGGTTTTGCCCCTTTTCAACTTGTTTAGGGTTTATAAGTGGTATTACCAATTGAATGCGAGATACCATCACTCCAACTAGCCATAGAGTTACTACCAACCACTTCTGAAGAGGAGAAACACTTTTTGTACTTAGCTCAATTAGATGAGAATCATTGCACCGCTGCATTAGCTACCAAAACTCATGCAAAACGAATGAAAGCGCAGTATGATTGAAGTGTTACACCTCGTATTTTCTCAGAAGGAGACCTAGTCTCAGTTTATGATCAAGCTAACGACAAGCCAGGGGCTGGGAAATTTGAACCCATGTGGCATGGTCCTTATATTGTCAAGCGACAGTTCGTAAAAGGGGCCTATGAATTGATTGACTTTGACAGGGTCTCTTTAGGCAAACCTAGAAATGGGCTTTATCTAAAGAGATATTATGCTTGATTCTTGTGTGGAGATCTTCCCTTATATTAGTTATTTTCATAAACTGGTGTGTTGTAGATTAGAAAGCGTGCCTAGTTTAAAGTGTGTTTTTACCACTATCCCTGCTTATCTGGGTCACACTTGATTTTGCGGATGTCGACGTCCCTTCCAACATACATTGGTTTTGCTGATGGTGCTTGTCGTAGTACACAAAACATTTCTTCCTCAACTTGGATTATTTATTCACCCACTAATGAGTTAGTATCTATGCATGGGGTGAGCCTCTTGGTCAAACGACGAAAAATATTGTTGAGTATAGCACAATTATTGAGTTATTGTCTGAATCCATTTCATTTGGAATTCAAATTTTGATCGTTAGGTTAGATTCTAAACTCGTTGTATTACAATTGAATAGAGTATATGTAATTAAAAACCCAATGTTGTTAAGATTATTTTTGAAAGTTCATCTCTTGGAACGAGAATTTGATTATATTGAGTATCAACATATTCCGATAAATTTAAACACATTAGCTGATGCAGTAGCTTCTAGTGTTATTAACATAAATTTGCAATAATTGAAGCAAGTAGATCAAAATAACATTCGATAACATGTGAAGACACATAACTGGAAAGAGTAGTAATATCATAGCATAAGTGTAGTGTTTTCAAAAAATATTACATCATCCTCGATCATAGGTTCAAAACGTCTTATGATCGGAAAAAGGTGATACTAAAAATGATACAAGTCTACAATATCAATCAACCACTATCCGTGGTGATGATCACGATAAAACACTACAGCCCGTGCCACCTTGCTCAAAAATCTCCTGAACGGTCCTGGAACCCTGATAACATATCTCTGTAAGCGGAGTGGAATGTCATCTATGGTAGTCTCTGGAATATCTAAATTCAACCACTCCAGATGGCTTTCCAGATCGATAAGGACCTCTGCTGTCTGATCCTATGGTGGTGGTGGCGCTGCAGTTGGTTTCCTGTCAAAAGGACGGAGAGTGGCTGGTCGATGTGGACCCACATCTGCATTTGAAATTTTTGTCATTAGTTTTGGACGATTCAAAAAACGAAATAAAAATTATAATTTAGAACATGTCAAAATGATTTTTACCTGACTCATCCCACTGTGTCCCTGGAGGAAGAGACATATCTCGATCACTACGGAAATCTATCCCAACATAAGGAAAATATTCTATCATGAAGACTTGATTCTCCAACTAATGGAAATATTCTGGGGTAAAACTATCAACCTCGCCGCCTTCATTGTGACGGGCCATCAATGCAACCCATTGAACCATTCGAGGCTCTTTGACTCTACCATGATCAACTGCAATAACTTGTGAGGCCAGTAAAGGAATCCTCTCTAGAGCAAATGTAACCACGATCGCTCCATATCCAAAGTTTTTCAACTTCACATTTTTTGCTCTAGTCAGTTGGCCTTTGACATTGGCCAACATTGCCTCACACTAATTGAAAATGGTGCCTCTAAAGCAGTCAACGACAGTTTGCATTTGGGATCTTGTAGCGACATGTGGAGCTGCGCTCCCACACAACCTGGTTACCGTAAAGGCAACCACTTTAAGCTCAGGACGAATAATGATTTTTATGTCAATACGTTTATCCTTAGGGTTTGTTTCTTCACTGCAAAATTCTTCCTGAAGGCTAGCGACAGACTGGCCACCTGCCCTAGCCCCAAAAAAAGAGAGTGGCTGGCCCCTCTTTGATAAACCAGTGAGGAAGTATATATCTTCCAGCTCAATTTCGAGTCGGTCATCTCCAATGATAAAGCATTGTTTTCGTACATTCCATTTGTTGACTAGCCAGGTAAGCAAATCTACCTGAGCCCTCATACCTTGAATGGCCCAAAATTTGTACAAACCGCATTATCTTAAAATGCATACTGTAGGCAGATGTAACATGGCCACATCATCAACTTCTTCATGCTCACGTTCTCGCCACACAAGCATTGTAAATATCTTGCAATGGAAAAATTGAAAGGTTGAAAACAATTTGAATGGGAAAATTTGGTTTAAATTAGGAGATTTTTTCATTTTATTTTTCCTTACGATGCCTCCGCACTTTTCACATAAAAACCGTGCGTGGATCCACATGTATCTTATGCGTAAGGTGCAGAACCACGACAATTTTCCATTTGTAAAATTTTCGGGGTTCGCAGGTTTCTTGTGTCTTACTTGCGGACCCTCGTGAGTGAATTTTTGAACCTATTTTCCTCCATAAAAATCAATTTAAGCCCTAAAATGAGAAAGTAAACGGACAAAAATGAAGCTAAGGATGATGTGGATTACCTAGAATTGACGGTTTTCAATTCTCACTGGCGAATCTTCCTCTATCTTCTCCGGAACATTTTTTACCAAAGGCTCTCAATTTTCACTTTGAAATCAAATGGTAAAAATGATTTACAAAAACCCCTTTTTATAAGATTTTTTGAATAAATAAAATATTATTTTTCTTATTTTTCACTTTGAAAAGTGGTTTTCCAAATTATTTTTATTGATCATAAATAGGTATGTTTAATTTTTGAGTTTTTGTGCAGAATACATGATTTTTTGGGTGAAATGGTCATTTTGACAAAGGAGTATACTTTTTATCACTTTTTCAAACTCAATAAAAATTATGAAAAAGAGAATGAGTACATTTTTATTAATTTTTCGAACTCGTTAAAACTTACAGAAAAAGCGAAACTACTGAGTACACTTTTATCACTTTTTCGAACTCTTAAAAATTACGAAAAAGCGAACCGTGGAGTTCTCTTTTAAGCCCTTTTCAGACTCTCTAAAAATGAAAAGATTGTCGAGTACTTGAATATTCGAACTCGTTAAAGGAAATGAACAGTCATCCCTTCAGTATAAGTTTACCCCTTTTCTGGACTGAAATGGACTATTTACGAAAAAGGTATCGTTGACTAATCATGGTCAATGGAGTTCTCTGCTGTATTGTTTTATCCTTTTTCGGGCCTGAGAGACTAAATTTACGAAAAAGTACACCCATGAAGTTTTCTTAAGTTTTTTACTTTGACTCCCTAAAATTGAAAAGCATCGAGTTTCTCCTATACTGGACTCGTTAAAATTTAACAATAAAAGACCTATCAATTACAAACAGGAACGAACCACTCCTTCTTAGGGTTCGATTTTAAACTAAGTTGGATTCATCCGAAGGATGAGCTTATATAACAAGCAAATGTTATCCTCCTCAAGCTTGTCAAAAATAAAGAGGTACTTGCCAGAAATGGTGTGGGAAAAGAGAGAAAACGAATCCATCTGTCACACTTTGTTTAAAAAGCAGTTTACCACTCTTGCACACGACACTTTTTGTCACACTTCTACCTGGGTTGGGAAAATCCTTTGCCTATCAGTTAATCAAACCATATTGAAAGTCTTCAGTTGGTTTTTGGGTATTAGCTTAGGTCAATTGTCACCAAACCATCTGCAGTGCCATTATGTGTTCAAGAGGACAGTTCAAATAAGCCATTCATTTGCAAACATATGTCTCCATTCCAATTGACCATCCCTGAGTCTATCCTTGCAAAATATTTCTACAAAACTTGATCTAATGGTTTCGTGTCATGGGATTTCCTACGATAGTTTCCTTTCTATCGACGACAACTCATAATCTAGGAAGTTGATCTAGAATCCTTCAGTACCTTGGAATCTTCATGCCTTAATGGAAGGTTTCTCGCCTTTCATGACAGGTTGCATCATTGACCTTCAATCGAATGATTCTATTAAATATTCGACTTCAGATCATTTATTCACATTTCATGGATTGTACTGAGTACTTTGAGAGCCATTTTCATTATTGGTGGTTTCTCTCACACTTGTTAACAGTTCACATCATTAACTGGTAATCAAGTGGTTTCTACCATGTTCGACTTCGACACAATCAATCGCATGGATAAAATCGTACTAGTTCGGGTAGCAGAAATCAAGACCCTGGATGTAGTTTCCACCATCCAGGCTACGAGAAGTTTTATTATTAATTGTGCAGTAGACTATTCATAAATAGATGGCTGCATCCATACTGTGTCTACTATTGATGCAATATTAGAATCATTTCTATACCAGAACATTTTAGTTAAAGTTTTATTTAGTTAGTTTTTTCTCTGAGTATGGGAATGCCTACCTCAACGATGATATTTATATATATATGTGTTTTGCATTGAATTTTTTTGTAGGATTCCGACTGGGGTGTCCACAAGCTAATCCTCGAAATGATAAAGCACATCACTCTACGAATGGTCTCAGACTTCGCACTTTAGGGGGCAATCTGTTACACTAAAATTGTCACCATGAATTTTTATTGTCTGTATGGGTTCATCATTACTCATATATCACTCCCTTAGAAGTCTACAAACATCAAGTTCCTAAAACCAAGCCTTGAAATTGAGAGAAAAGCTTATAAAAGTCATACAAATAATTGTATCGCACTTTCTCTTAGTATTACCTGCAGTGCTGTATCTGTTTCTTTTAGAACATGTGGAACCAGCCACACTTTCTCTTCATTTAAGGTGCGGATCCCTGTAAAAGGTAAAGTGAAGGTGGAAGTAAAATTTGGAAGCCCAGTTGGATAAATCTGGAAGCTTCTGGAAGTAATTATTCGGTGGAAAGTTCGCTCCTTTCATGTACATTCATCCCTCCTTTAAAGAAGCCTACCCCTTGGTATGTGGAACTTAATCCCTTGAAAGAGGATTCTATCCCTTCTTATTTGGAGCTGCAACCTCTTCTCTTTTGCTAGAAATTGAGGCCATAGTTCAACCTCAAGGGGAGTTAGGCTTTGAGATTTTTTGAGGAGAATTGCTGGAGAAACTCAAACTCTCTTAATTGATTATCATATGGGAATGATTACACACTCATGTGTATGTTAGTCGAGAGAGTGAAAAGGCTTGTCAAAGTAGAGGAAAATCCTGTTTCGGACCCCAGAAGGACCTGTACGACATCAAGGCGAACACGGTTGTAAGGCTCCTTCTTTCATCAAAGATAATACAAATGGATCCTGTTTTCTCAATGAGTTGTTTATTTAAATGGCTTATTTATGAAATTCCTTGATCGTCAAGATAGGTTTATGGTTTATGAATTGATCTATATTATGCAAGTACTTCTGATTCTTTCATGTTTTTGATTGCAGATCCCTAAAGGAGACGTATTCAAAGCGACAGGAAAGAAGACTATGATCAACGCTGGACTACAAGTAAGTCCTAAACCCTTCATTTTAGATAATTCTAGATCAAATATAATCTAGAGAAAGTAGTTTACATCTGTCTGTTTGTTGCTAGTTATCGTAATATACTATGGAGATCTGTCTTGTCTGCAAGAATGATTTATTCGTCAAACAGGCCATCTCTTTGGCTTAAATGTCTCATATTTTGAGCAATGTTGTACTGGTGTATCCACCTCCTATTAATAAAATGGCTCAGCTATTCTGTACATTTTGATGGTGTATTTATATTATTTGTTTACTTTGTTGCAGTTATTATTATATTGTGTTTTAGTATTACTGCATTCTCCCTTTTTGGATATTACAGTGGTATCAGAGCATGATATTTGGCTCAACTTGTGGGAAATTCATATTTTGCATCAAAAGAAGAAGCAAATAGTAGAGATATATGATGAAGGAGGATTACAGTTTTTCCACTCTTCTCTTTAGATCTATGTAATATATCTCCAAGGAGGTCAAAACAATGAAGAGAGAAAGGAAAAATGAGGATCAAAGAAGAGTTCATAAAGAGGAAGGTCCAAGCACTTCCTATCAGCATGAGAAGAAATCAAAGAAGCAAAGAGCTTCACATCATTCTACTAGATCCACTTCCTTTGAGAGGGAAAGGGAATTGTATGAATATTAAGGGGACTTGGGGAATGAGACCCTAAGTAAATATCTTTCCGAGTACAAAGCATAGCCTAGAGCACTGAAGGAGAAGCTATCTCTCCAATAGTTTTTGCAACTCAAAGAAGAAAGGAGATCCTGTAGCAACAATAGAAGAAAGAGACATAGATTATTCTTGCCTACATTTGATTTATCTTCCACAAGCACATTGAGGGCTTGGAGGGAAGAATTAGCTACCTTATTTCAGCTATATCTAGTAGTAGAAAGAAAGGCTGTGGAGATTGCAGTGTTGCACCTAGAGGGTGAAGCAGGAGATTAGTGGTTCAGTCATTTGTCACATGTAAAAGTGTCTTCTTATGCAGATTTCATTCAAAGACTGAAAAATAAGTTTGGTAGAAAGAAACCAAAGACATCTCACATAGAGACATCTCCCATCATTGAGGAGATACATGAAGAGCCAAAGGAAGATGTCCTCATTATCACTCAGGAGGAGGAGCCTCTACCACCACCACCAACTGTAGATGTACTTACATAAGGAGGAGGAACAATTTCATATTTGCAAGATGGTCCTGATATATTTACATTGGGAGCCCCATGCATGATTAATGAGATGCACGAGGAGGAGGAGGCAGATACCAGCACTGGTATAGTTGAAGAAGAGCAACCATCATCAGTACCAGTAGTTGGAGAGACCATTGCACCGGTTGGAGGAATTATTGTAGATATGCAAGATGTTCCTAAGATTAATCTTATCCAAGGTTTGTATATACTTTCGTCTCATATTATTTCAGTACCTCATATTGAGATTTGTGAGACCATGCCATCAGGGCAAGTGCATAACCAAGGATTAGAGCACCTTGCTGATTTGGAAGAGAAAATTATCACTGCACAGAGGACCCTTGATTCGATCAAGGATAAGATGTATAGCTATCCAAGTTTTTCATGGTTGAGCTACACCCAACACTTTGTGTTGAAGTGTGGAGTTGAAAAAGATGGGAGGAGCACAATCCTATTCAGTACAGTGCCAGACTATGAGTTAGCATTGTATATGGCCATGAGACAACACATGTATCCCCATGCAGATATACAACGCTGTTACTTAGCAGTAGTGATGAGAAGAGGGCCCCATTATTCTTGGAGCATCCCAAAGACAACTTCACTTCATGGAGGGACATATGATATATGGTATACATCTTGTGATGGAGAGGAATTTCCATTGTTAAGATGAAGTTTTCTTGATGATCTCCTCACAGCTCAAAGAGGAGGTTCTACCTACAACATGTATGGAGCCTTATGGGTTCCAATGGGCCATTGATGAGAGGATCTCATGGAGAGACCTCAATGGAGGTGCACTTCAATATGTCATGGAGTGATGGAGGAAGTTGGTATTCTACCTTGGAAGGATACCAAGATTGATTTTGGCATGATTCATCATCCACATTGGGATGAGTGGATCCAGATGAGGAGCAGGAGGTTGCCAACCTTCTTGCAGATCTATGATATAGGGTAGCAAGAAGCATGGTTGCGCTGGTTTCTTTTGGGTGAATATGGATACTACCCAACATCTTACATTTGTAGAATCCATGCCATGTATATCACTGATGACATGCATCAGCAGGAGGCATGGCTGCAGTGGTTATTGATGAGAGCGTTTGGACATCTCATGATATATATTATGTCCATATATTTGATTTTGTTTGGGATATTTATCATGTCTTTACATGTCCTTCTATTTGGGATATATCTCATGTTCATGTATGTACTTGGGTTTGGGACAAGGCATAACTCTCACATGATGTGGTAGAAGGGAGCTTGTTTTTATTGTTCTGATGTGACATACCACATGTCAATCAATATGTTGATGCTCCATGACTTGCATCATGATGATGTAAGGTGGAAGCAAGAATCCTTGTTGCTTTGGTTAATTTTGGGAGAGTATGGGCTGATTTATCCCCATACATTGCATGATATTGATGGAGGATGGCAACAAGAGGCCTTACTGTGTTGGCTTCTGTTGGGGGTTTATGGTCATTTTTCTTGGTATAATGATGATGTGATGGGTTAGAAACAAGCATTGCTTTGGTGGCTTCTCTTGAGAGAATATGGCCACTATATTTGGTACAACGATGATGTGGTGTGGCAGCAAGAGGAATTTTTGTGGTGGATTATTTTGAGAGATTATGGCTCTCATATTTATATTGATGCTGATTTGGCATGGGAGCAAGAAGCATTGCTGTGGTGGCTTCTATTGAAAGAGTATGGCTCTCTTACTTGTTTTCATGATGATATAGCATGGCAGCAGAAGGATTTGCTGCAGTGGTTGTTATTGGGAGAGTATGGTTTGACATTGTACATTTTAATCCATATGTCTCTACTTCTTATTTTTCACTATGTCGATTTGATGTTTGGATCCTACAAGGCCAACGGGGCTAATGATGAGAGCATTGAGAGATGCAATCTACTCTATGTAACATGGGTTGGAGAGATATTTTATGAGTTGGGACTTTCCACTTTGGGAAGAAACCGCTTCATTTCATGTATCTCATGTATAGAGGAGATCTTTGGACATCATATGGTTTCCAATTGGAGATTCATGGATGAGGAGAGGCATCTAACTTCTCAGTTGGAGGCCATTCTAGACATTCTAGAGAGGCAGCTTTGGAGTTGGGCATGCATTACACATTGTGTCAGATGGGGAGGCCTTCCATATGAGGATGCCATTTGGAGGGAGGATGTTTGTTGTAGCATCCACTTTTGCAGTTGCTTGAGGAAAAGCAACATTTTAGTGGGGAGGACTGTAATATTCCCAATTTTCCACAGGATAATTCGAATATTAGAGTTCTTAATTTTCATAATTAATTAAGTAAATAAGAGGGTGGAGGGACCCACAAACCCCATAGATGGATAAAATCCACTTTTGATGTGTGTATGTGGATATTTTAGATCTAGATCTGCATTATGGAGTAGTGGAGTAGTTCTTAAATGAAGGAAGAGTGGATATCATGAATCATTAATGTAAAATCATGGAGATCTTGGAGGAGGTAAACTTAGATCATGGTGCATTAAAAGTAAGATCATATAGCACTAATGATGAGATAGTGGATGAAGTTTTGCATCCAATGCACAGAAGATGGAGAGAGTGGGAATTAAATGCAGATATGGTGGAGAACATGGAGAGGCAACACAATCTTCATGGAGGCTAGTGGCCACATGTGCAGCACAGTTATGAGGTGGGCCAGCGCTATGGAAGGCTCATAAAGCATATAAGGGAGATGAAGGCAACAATAGAAGGAGAGCTTTAGATTATTATTTTGGATCTTTTTAGATCTAGATTTGTCATGTGATATTTCTATGCACACTTATGCTGTTTAGCTAAGTCTGCAGTTTTGTTTAGCACTCAGGTGTTTCCGAGCAGAAATCCTACCCTTACCCACAGGGGAATTCGAATGCCTACTCTGGGAAGGTTATTTTGAGCTGCAATACATAATCAGGCATTGGTGCCACATTCAACCACTCTCATATGCACATTCAGTCACAGGAATAACACATTCCTGCTTCAGGGTTTGAGAGGTGGAGGTTGTTTCTAGCACTACAGCTAAGAAACCGGTGGAGGATTCATCCTTTCACCTTGTGCTTCATGTCAAGCCTTTCAGGAGCAATAGATCTATATCTGGAATTTAGGCCAACATTTCATACCTCCATGCAACAGTAGTACCCTCAAGGATTCGACAGTCTATTCCTGTAGATATATTGGAGGAAGGAAGTTTCCAGTATTTCAGCTGGAAATCCTGTGAGGGATCATCTCCTCACCTTGTATTCAATGTTTCCATCATTCAGGAGCTGATTTGCATAATCTAGCAGCAGGCTTGAGACTCTCCCTCATTGATAGCGCAATTTTCTTCAGTTGTTGAGTATTCATCAACCACATTCAGTGGAGGAGGATAGAGAGGATAGATCTTGAGCTTCTAGCTTGAGGCTCTAGTGAAGGGATCAACCCTTCTAGCATAGATTTGATTGTGCATCATATTGCAGCCATATTTGATTAGATTATACTTTAGATATGCAAACCCAACAATCATACTTTCAGGGCCTAAGAGGGTGATTTTCCAAGATTGTTAGATCTGGAAATAATTTTTGGGCTACCTTGGGTATTCATCATAGAGCCTAGATCTGAAATCCCGGCATCATATGAGCTCCGGAACTTCCAGATCTACACTTCTATATTTTTTTGGAAGTTGCAATCCCGAAATTTGCAGTAGGGACAACACACAATTCCTTCCAGCAGTCCAACAGTTACGCAATCCCTCTTGTGGGATCATTTCAGGGTCATTCTAAGCCATCTCTTTGGCTTGAGTGTCTCATATTTTGAGCACTGTTGTACTGGTTTATCCACATATTATTAATAAAATGGCTCAGCTATTCTGTACATTTTGATGGTGTATTTAGATTATTTTTTTACTTTTCTACAATTCTTATATTGTGTTTTAGTATTACTGCATTCTCCCTTTTGGGATATTACATGCTCCTTACCAAGCCTCCTTCAAAGTTTTGAATTAATTCAAGGATTAAGTTTGAACCTTAGAAGGATCCATCCCTATAATATTTGATACCTATATTTCTAAAAAATCCTTGTGGACTTGAGGAATTTTATCCCTGTGGAAGAAGGGATAAATTTAAAAATGCATTACACCAAATATGAACTATGGGTTTGTACACAATTTGAGGAGGCATCTGAGCTCTCCGTGGCATCCAAACCTTCTCAAGTAAGTGTTTGTATTCTTTATGATAATATTATATGTCAATTTCGTGATGAAATTTTTTAGTTTGATGATAAGTTTGAGTATAGTTCAATGATCATATTTTTTTAATGTTCTGGTCCTAGGAAAATATTCTACGATGACAATTAGACTATGGAAAAGTGATTTCTTTAAGGTATGACATGAAGTTTAAGACCACCGATCCAAATTCTAAGAACCCTAGATATATTTTTGTAATCAAAGCACTATGTCACATAAGGATCCATGTGAAATATGAGGTTTTGTGGCTAATTTGATCTTAGTGATATTATCTAACCCTTGTAGTCTAGCCTTGTAGTGTTGGTGGTCAAGAGAAAATAATTTATGTGATGATTCATGTGAGCCACCTGTGCACCTTATTTTTGTGGTATTATTGTCTCTTATGGAAATATTGTGAGCTCTAAGAAATATAAATTTGATGCCGAAATTCCTAAGGTTGACCATTAATGAATGAAATTGAGACTTCTCGGGTCAAACAATTTGACTAATGAAAATTTGTTTGAAGGCTAAGGATATTGTTCTAAACCTCCATGATCTGAGACAGTGGCATAGTTTGTATGTCTCTGTTATGAATCCAAGTTCCTATGATAGACCAAAAGTATATATCTATCATTCAAGATCACTGATTGTATTTGTATTGACTCATAAAATATTCCATATCTTTGAAGTATGATAGCATCCAAGTCTAAGGAAGCTGAGTTTTCCAACTGATGTTAAGGTTCTATACATAAAGGAGGATAAAAACCTTCATTAAAAATAAGGCCAACCTGATTGATATCAAATCAAAGGAGTTCACTCTTCCATGATCCAAGACCATGTCATCTAGTTAAGAAGGAAAGTCAAAGATCACAATACCTCAAAGATATACAAGAAAAATGTGGCTTTAAGAAGCAAATAAAATCAATTATTGTGGCATATGGTCCAGGTCTATGATAAATATAATTTAGAACCTAAATTGGTCATCGTGAGTCAATCACCACTGAAGGAAGGGCGACATTCAAAAATAAAATATTTTAAGCAAAAAATTGAGTCTTTGTATTGGATTGATTATATCATCAAATGGATTACCAAACATTTGGCCAACTTTTAAATTGTTTTGACCGAGTCATAATTATTGGCTTGAGGGGTCTTGACCCAGGTTCGGATTTAAGGTTTGCCAAAAAACCCCTATACTACTGGCCCTTTCGACAATGACCTACTTGCGTAGGCCAAGGTCTCACCCGAAGTAGTATGGGAGGGTGCTGGAACCAGGTTTCCACACCACGAGAGAAAGAGAGTTTATTGAAACAAATTTGTCAAGATCTATTAGATTTGTGTAGAAGAAATATTATCGCAAAGCCTTTAACAATATATTTGCAGAATTCAGAGATCATAACCCACATATAGCATAAATAAAGTAACTACTACTAATCAGATCTCAGTAATACCTCCACATCCACGTGCGCATTAATATTAATCAACAGACAGAATCACCATAATACCATAAAAACATCCAGTTCTTATAACACAGAAATATGATCAAATAGATTTATCATTCATTAGCTTCCAAAATCCACTTACAAATCCAATTCCCTACCCGCGCACACAGCCAGTGGGGTCCGCACACAGCAGGACTGAGGATCTCCATGCACATAGCCAATAGGAGTCCTTACCTAATACAACCCAAAACAGATCTCAACAATTCGCAGCTATCATAAATCATACTTAGCCTACCCCTAGACTCAATCTATCCATCTATTTATAGCATCATAGCCTGTGTTATCCTATGGTTCGCAAACCGTGGTTTGCGGACCCTTGGTCTACCCTTTTTACCCCTTACAGTTCATTGGGGTTTTGACCCGCCCCAAACCCCCTTCGCTAGACCAAATATCACAAAATTTATATCAAAACGCAGCTAGGGGACCCTGTTCCAATAGGCCCCCAACACACTCTTGTGACTCGTCCTGAATCACAACGGCCGTGGGGTTTGCATCTTTGCTTGGAGCTGCTTGATGGCATCGAACATAGGGGGTAACACACCTTCATTCTGCGTAGCAGCATTCTATGCAATGTCCACCAAATTTTTGAATTTGGGCCTTATGTGGCGACGATAACACTCTCCAAGGTATGATTCAGCTACTTGATCGCTACATCCAAATCTTGGGATAACTTGAGGGCTTCATCTACCCAGGGCTTGTGGTGGTCACTAAGGACCTTATTTTTATGGCAGAGCTCCTCAAGTTCATCTCTGAGCGCGTGGATGGCTTGTAGATGTGGCAGGCGTTGGGCTGGAATCAGTGTGGGCATTGTAGCCTCCATTTGTTCAAATTCTTCTTCCTTCTGGCGCAGCTTCAGGGTAAACTTGCATAGAAGAGGGTCGCGTGCACCGTTGACCATAACTGCATAGCTGTCTCAAACAATTCGACGCCTTGGGCAATCTGCACTGTAATGGTATTTTTAGCTTTTGTGACTAACGCATCTCTTTGGGTGCGCACCTCGGGAGGGGTCTTCGGCTGTAACTTAGCTTGTAGTGCAGAAATCTGCTTTTTCATCTCTACTTTAACATTCTGCATTTCGGTCTGAGAGGCTTTCAGGGCTGCGACTAGTCCTTCAATATTGGCCTATGGGGTGGCAGAGGCCAGAATGTCCTCTCGTACATCTTCACAAAGTCTGCTGATCAGATGTTCTAACTCTGACTGCTGCACAACGCACTAGTACATTTGGCGGAAATTCCGACGGCCAAATCGTCGCTTTTCCGACACACAGTCGTCGCAAGAGCGACAGTTCGAGGCCGGCAAAAACGTGGTTTCTCGTGCGGTCACAATTCCGACGCCTATACAAAGTGTCGCACTACCGACACTTCCCGTCACTTCCAAACACTCGTCGCTCTTCCGACGCCTCCCAAACCGACGTTTGTAAAATGTCGCCATTCCGACGAAATTTGGTCCGACGTTTTGAACGTCGCGGTTCCGACGTCTTTATACTGTCGCATTTCCGACGCCATACAAAAGTGTCACAAGACCGACGTATTGCAAAAGTGTCACAAGACCAACGCTTTCCAGAAGCGTCACAATATCGACGCCAGGAATAACTGTCACAATTCCGAAGAAATGTGGTCCGAAATTTTGGACGTTTCTAGAGCTGTCGCAATATCGACGGACGTCACAAGACCGACGAAAATGGAAATCGTTCAAAACGTCAAAAGAGCGACGCTTACAAGGCGTCGGTATGCCGACGGCGGTTTCAATTTAAAAAAAAAAAATATAAAACTTTAAAACAGGACAGTAAATCTCCAATGTTTGTTATCACAATAAGAAATCAATGATCAGTGATCACGTCAAATTTTCCTCGTAGCGTGACGGGTCTAATAAATTTTATTGTAAAGGTTGCTGGCCAGTGACAACTGGCGTAGCATTGAAGGAAATGAATTAAAGAAAATTAATTAGGCTGCGAACTCCAAGCCAACTGGCAACAACCCTGAAAATTTTCCTTACCAACTTCCAAGTTGTGACTCGGGCTTCAGACTCCAAAGCTAAGAATTTTCTTTTCATCGTGTTGGAGAAGAGAACTGCAACCTGCAGCAAAAGAGAAATTCCTCAATCTCACTGCTCAGGACTCGTAGTCATTCCTTGCTAACACGGTATGTGGAAATTTTGATAAGATAACTTTCTTCACCCTCATTTTTACTAAATTTATTCTTTTGAAAAGGGCCTAGTTCCATTTCAGAAATTTTCAACTTTCGACTTCTAGAATTTGTACATATGATTTTTGGACTGAGGTTTTGTTATTAATGAGGAGATAGTGTCTTGGTTCTATCTGTATAAAATAATTGCCTCGCATTTTTCTTCATGTTCAGGGTTTTTGATTTTATCAAAACCTATCTCTCTTTTAAGCATGCCTGCAAATTAATATATTCCGGGAATGTACACAATTTCAGGCTTCATGTACAACGTTTGCCTCGTATTTTTCTTCATGTTCAGGGTTTTTGATTTTATCAAAACCTATCTCTCTTTTAAGCATGCCTGCAAATTAATATATTCCAGGAATGTACACAATTCCAGGCTTCATGTACAACGTTTTGTATCAACTATATTTTAACAAGTGAGCTGCATGCACATATAGTGTTACAGATTACAGGGCTTCATTTGGAGAATAAATGATAAGCCTGTCAGCACTAAATCCAAGTAATTCCCCTCATCCCTTAAAAGATACCTCTAAATATAACTAGAAATTTCAAATAGTTAGTAAAGGAAAAGTACAAAGATATAACAGATATGTGTTGAGCCAAAAAACTGTGCATTCACAACAAAACTGGGATGGATAAAACTTAAAAACAATTATGGACTTTGACAAAAAATCATCTTATGCATACAAAATGAAAGAAGCATTAGCATACTACTATGTTTACAAA
Source organism: Pinus albicaulis (assembly GCA_034641835.2). Classification (NCBI taxonomy): domain Eukaryota; kingdom Viridiplantae; phylum Streptophyta; class Pinopsida; order Pinales; family Pinaceae; genus Pinus; species Pinus albicaulis. Next base: position 753,938,715 of record CM076583.1, on the reverse strand, counting down.
TTTAAGGACAGGCAGAGTGAGTCTCCGGGCAACACAGTTTCATGTGGAGACCCTAGATCCTTGTACCCACAATATCTAGTGACTTAAAAAAATGATTGCCAAAACAATACCTTTGCTATGCATGTAAGAACACCACCTGTATAATGAGGGAGATGTAATATTGTCCGAGAAGCAGATTTATACAGAGTGGTCCAAGATTGTGTATTTATGGAAGATACAACTGATTTTGGCATGAAACATGTATCCAAGATTTCAATGTGGCCTTATTTTAGAGCCCATTGATGATTTACTATGAAACCTAAACTTTCAAAACAAACACATTGAAATCACAGGATCTCCATCATGAATATCATAAATATTAACTGTCTTTTGGGCACTAGCAGTAGATACCATAAGAGGCCCACATGGCCTGTACCACCAATGTTGATTCTCTGGCACAGCATTTGCAAAGCCAAAATTTCTCCCCGAGACATCCCTCTCTGCCAAAATTGGAGAGATGGTACTGGACGTTGAAGTGAAGGCCTCTGATTCAGTATGGAATGCCATAATTTCTTTATTATAAAAGTCCCATGAACAGAAACCTGAGTCCAATGTACAACTTGCAGATGCTGCCACAACATATTTACCAGAGCGACCATCTGAACCAGCTGCTCTGATCAACCAGAAATCACCCCACATGTTTGGGGTAAGCCCATATGGAGCTTTATATTCAGCCTTCTCCTGGAGATTGGAAAATAACAATACTGAGTATTACTCATACATCAACTGCCCTTTATGTTAAGGGAAAATTTAAAGAGTGCATAAATATTGTTGAAATGCCAATCATAGTTTCTAGAAAATTTCAAGAGTCTTTGAAATGAACTACATCCTATTTAAACTACATCAAATATTTAGGCAAATCATTTTTTTAAACAGAAATTGGTGAATTTTATTTCAAATATAGAAATTTAAACCATGAGAATAATCTAACCCCTAGGCTTTTCCCTATTTCTAGGATACGCCCAAATTTTATAAATTATAACACCCATAAACCCCAAAATTAAGTACAATAATTAAAACCTCCACACCTCTGAGTTTGCTATATCGTGAAAAGAGCAGCATCCATCATCATGGGAAAGCAAAACCGATTCTCCTTCTGATACAAACGAGCCTGCAGTAGATGTCTTATGGCTGAGTTGATTCAATCGATCACAGGAAACCTCTTCAGTTTCTTCAATATTGCCAAAATGATCTGGCTTGTTTTCCTGATCATCATCGAAGTCCATATTTTCATCACATTGAATTAGTTGGGGTTCATTACGATCAGGTCCAGTGCCTATTGCAGAGCTCCGGACATCTAATCCAATATTGGAACTACCATACCCATTCCCATTAGAGATTGTAAATCCTGTTTCTGGCTTTAATTTGGTAAGTTCAAGAGCACTAGAACTGGATTCAGTTGATTTAGACTTGGTATAGTTGTCCTCCAATTTGTATTCCGATACAACACTATACTTGTGCTTCAACGCAGACAGAAATTCTGCAACAATGGGATCTTCATCTATGGGGATTATGGATCTGCCCTCAAAAGCATCCCGAATATCTGATTCATTTTCATTCAACTGATCATGCAAATCCACCCTCGTCTTCAGCACAGCAAGCTGAACTGAAGGCCGGTTTTTCAGAAATTTATGATGGGGGTAAAGCCTGTCTTCTAGATCTTGACTATTTAAGTGTTTAATTGGCTTTTTCAGAGACCTGACCATAGAATCAAATGAATCCTGCGAATCCTGCGAAATAATAAACAATAGTAAGGCCATTATTTATTGGTTTGAAATAACAAACAACATGCATCAAACCCGCATAATTAGTAAATTATTTAAAGACAATGTTGGAAATATGTTTCCTGTATCCTATTATATGATTGTCCTTGATGGCAACCTCTGTATTTAATGGAGAATCGATATAAATAAGGACGAGCTCATACTCGAACATAACATCTGTATCAATATTCTTCTGTATCTTCTTGATCTTCATCCAACTGATCGACATCTATATCAACATCTGATTCAGAAATGGTGTTGAAATGATCGACCATGTCATAATCATCATCAATTATGTCATTTTCAATAATATCCTCATCGACATCATCATCAATAATTGTTGCCTCATCTCCTATGCCTGGTTCATCTTCTAAGATATCTTCTTCATCTGTCCATGCATCTTCCTGCTCATCTGCCACTGCATCATCTTCTTCTTGATCAATATCATCTTCTTCCTCTACAATATACTCTATTGGCCTTCCTCTTGGATCATATCTAATAGCAAATGACCATTCCTTCTCACCTGGAACCTCTGAGTAAAAGACTTGTTCGCATTGGCTTGGAAAAACATAGCGATCTTTTCCTACTTCAAACTGCGATGTTTTAACCATTGGAAATCCATTGTCATGTTGAATAGCTGTTCTATCATCATCACGTACATTCATTCATAGCCTATACCATTTGACGTCGAACAAAACTATTTTGAAGGAATTAAAGTCACACTCAACTATATCATCTAAGAACCCATAATATCTATTTTCAGATTCTCGAGGATGTCTGTCACTCCTGGAGGAAATATTAGTGACTTGGAATACTGCAGTTATCCCACTATCATAAGTTTTCCTGTTATCATCCAACTGTTTAACGCGAAATTGACGACCATTGCACCACATAGCCTTGTGGTGTTTCAACTGCAATATGAAAAACATGAAAAAGATGCATTCTCAATTAATAATTAAACATATAATTTACACAGCATGAAAATTAACTGAAAAATCAAACTTCTTGTCACATTATAAATATAGTATAAAATAAGTAATAAATAAAATAGGTGAATTAATTGCTTACCTTTCTATCTTTCAAACCATATGCTAAATCGATTTCCCTGTCCGTAACGTTCCCATCTCCACTACGATACGCTTCTCTAATCAATTCAAAAAGTAGTTGCCATGATAACCTACCGTCGTTACGTGCTTTACATGTTTCAATCCATTCACTCATCCACTCAAGATTGTTTGCAATGTATAAAAGTAGCGCCTCATAATCTTGAGCACCTGAATAAAAAAACAATAATTCACCAATATTAATAAATTTTACTTATAACCATGGTAAATTATATTAATTAATAAACTATGAAAGAATAAAACCTGAATGAATATAATGATCATATACATGATGTAAAAAAATGAAACATTATATGTATTATACATAATAAATCTTTTACCTCTCACTTTCTTCATTCTACCTTTTCCCAACAGGTGCTCCTCTTCAAATTTTTTGATGGAGTTCACATCCCAAATGAAATCCACCGCCTTCATGACTGGCGCAGCTAATTTAGGAAGATAATGACTAATATACACCATGGATTGATATACTACATATCCCTCCACCATAGAACCCTCAGGTCGTGCTCTTTGTTTAACCAAAGCCTTCAAGGATTTCAGGTGCCTCTCGACCATCCACATTGACCTTGTGTGTACTGGTCCACACATTTTAATCTCCTCAACTTGGTGTATCAAGTAGTGTTCTTGTGCATTGAAAAATGCTGGAGGTAGATACTTTTGCATTTCACACATTAGCCGAGGAATTTCTCTCTTCCAATACTTTATTTCATCTTGATGGATTTCTTTCAATGACAACCATCTGCAAATCATTATGCAAGGTTATTTCAATGAAACATAATATATATTTCATTACAAGTCAATTAATACATCATTTCATCAAGTACAAAAATAAATTGTAGCAATTAGATTTTGCGTATAAATCAAAACTACTTACCTCATGTATTTACTAAGACCATATATAACTTGTTTGACATTGTTTTCGAAGTCGTTTGGGAGAGATACAGGTAGAACATACTATAACAATAAAAAATGAATCGTTATTGGTTTCCAAATTAAACAGAAAAAAGGAAAATTTAAAATATGTATTCAACCAATAACAAACAAAAACGTATACCAAAAAAATTACCTTAATAAAGGTATGCCAATCATGTGTTTTCACCCCACTGAAGTCACCTTTCTTCATTAAGATATTATTTATGTTTGAAGCAAAACCTGTTGGAAATTTAATTCTTCTAATGACCTCTTTTACATCATTGCTTTGTTGTTATGTTAATAACCATGGAATATTATTATAATTTCGACCTCCATTGTTATTTGATCTGTCGATCACACTTTTCATTGCATGATTTGATTTCTCAATGTTAGCACAAATTTTGTCAATTTTATCTCTATCATGTGCACCATCTATGGTTCACCATAACATTTCTATCACATTCTTCCCGACATGCATTGTATCAAACAAATGAGCTATTTTTAGGTCCTCATAGTAGGGCAACCTCGCGAATTGAGAAGGATAACATTTCATTCCAGGTGGAAGTACAATATTAGTACCTTCATCGTGACGATGACCTTGATATCAAAGAATAAAATAAATCAGAACAATATTAATTATAAAATACAATAAAATAAATTCATTAGTTAAAACAAAAATTCCAAACATTACATAAACAAATAATATAGATATATATATATATATATACACACACATTACGTACCAGTTGCTCGACGATTATTAATTCTGTTATATTCCAACATCCACAATTGAGGTGTCATTCTTCGTGGTTTTAATCTAGTTTCTTCTTTATCATTGAAAAGATGTTTTTCAGTAGTACGATACTTATGGTTCCTAGGGAGGAAGTGCCTAAACTCATCAAACACCATCTTTTTTAAGTCTGTTGAATGACGATACTTCATCTTAGGGCCACAAACTGGACATGCAAATCTACCCTTTGTTTGAAGACCTGCAATAGATGGATCAATAACAATTAATATACTATGAGATCATTTTTAAAACATGCAATATGGTATATCTAATTTAGATAATTATGTATCATATTAAAGTGCAATAAAATATTACATACCACAAACATGTGTTAGTCATGGGGCATCATGAATTTTCCATACAAGCATTCCACGACATTGAAATCTCTTCTGCTTGATTGGCTTAGTGATGTCATACATAGTGATGCCATGCCATAACTGTATTAGCTCATCGATAAGAGGCTCAATATATACATTCATATCTTTGACCTGGTACTTACCTAATTATTCAAAATTACGAAACATAATAATTACTCCCATGATATATGTATATATAAGTAAATAAATAAAATATATATTTATTCAAACAACGAGAGAAATGAAAATGTTACATTCAAAGAAATAATGTATCAAATACCTGGAATAATCATAGTCAACATTATGTGCTCCCTCTTTATTGACATCCAAGGAGGAATGTTATTGTTGATAACGAAAATAAGCCACACTGAGTAAGTAGATCTAAGCTCTCCGAATGGATTAACACCATCAGCTGCCAATGAAAGCCTGACATTACGAGGTTCATTTTTAAAATCTACATATTTTTTCTCGATTTCTCTAAATGCAGAACCATCTGCAGGAATTCGAAGAACACCATCTTCACTTCTATTCTTTGCATGGAAATCCATAAACTGTGCTATGCTGTTACACCTGAACATTCGCTGCAAACGTGGAATTATGGGAATATGATGAAGAACCTTTTGAGGCACCTTTTTGGTTAGTTGATCTGTTCGATATCTACTGGTACCACATTTCGGACATTCTGTTTTCAACGCATGTTCTCCATAATATATAATATGATCTTTAGGACATGCATGTATAGTGTTATATTCCATTCCAAAGTGTTTCATAATAGCACGTAGATCTCGATATGTTCGAGGTAAAGTATTTGGCGATGGTAACAAATATTCACCCAACAATCTACAACAGAAACAAAAAGTAGTGTCTTGTAAAGATTATTAATCATATATATATATATATATACATATATATATATATATATTATATATATATATATATATATATATAATAGTTATTAAAACCGGAACCGGTGACCGAATCGGTGGAGCTAATGAACCGGGTTTCTAGAGAGAGGGTCTGACAGTTCCTAGCTGAGTGTGAAATAAGGTTGCTGCTGATTGTTTTGAGAACAGAAATTGTCATCAAGTACACTTGATGAGTTGCATGCTGCCAGGGATTTTATGCTAGCCAGCCTTGTATTTATCAGTCATCATGTGTCTTGTTGCTACTATAAGGTGTTGAGTATGAGTTATTAGAGAAGTTTGTTGCTATTATAATAGAGGAATTTGCAGCTCATGGAGGAGACACTGAGGAATTTGCAACTCATGGAGGAGCACCTAACCGGCCGGTTAAGTACGGAACTGACCGGTTTATGCATAAACTGGCCGGTTCCTTACTTAACCAGCCGGTTAGGTCTGGTTAACCGGCCAAAACAGGTGAGAATAGGCTATTGACCGGGTTGCAAGACCGGTTCCAATTAACCGGCCACTGTCCTGACTGGCCGGTTTTGATAACTATGATATATATATATATATATAAGTTATTATTTTACACATTTATTACAATTAAAAAAAAAGGAAAATAATCAACATTTACATATATGTGATGATATATACATATTGCATATCTTAGGAGTTGTGTCATACATCTGTTCGACAAATTATTCATAACCTTTAAGTTCACCAGCAACAATAGCAGAGAGCTGGTGAAGTTAAAGGTTATGAATAATTTGTCGAACAGATGTATGACACAACTCCTAAGGTATGAAATATGTATATATGATCACATATATGTAAATGTTGATTATTTTCACTTTTTTTTAATTGTAATAAATGTGTAAAATAATAACTTATATATAAGTTATTATTTTACACATTTATTACAATTAAAAAAAAGGGAAAATAATCAACATTTACATATATGTGATCATATATACATATTGCATACCTTAGGAGTTGTGTCATACATCTGTTCGACAAATTATTCATAACTTTTAAGTTCACCAGCAACAATGTAGCAGAGAGAAGAGTTTCATTTGAGTGTTCAAAAAGTCGTTCACTTGACAGCACCTGTCGGTACATCATAAATACACGTCCATTGCTATCCACTGGTATCATCACGACTCACCATACAAGCCCTTGGAGCATTTTGATTTGTCCCATCATTAATGTGAACTATCTCATTACTGTCATCATGATCTACCTCCTTGGGATCATTAAAATTACCTTCATCATTCGCTTCATGTTCTTCACCTTGTACAACATCATTTCCAATACTAATATTTGCTGCAATATTCTCTTGTACTGGTGCAACATCATCTAATCTACTACTATTTTGCTGTGGAAGCTGATCATCTGCAAAAAGTTGGGGGGCAACTGTGCCTTTATGAAAATTACAAACATTAATAATTAAACATTAGTGTGCATATAAAAAATATTAAAAATTTAAAATAATATAAAATTTTACGATATAATCAAAATGAAGATAGATAATTAATTACCATAGGACGATAGTCATTCGATCCACCATCAATGTGCCCATATTTCCTACAATGCACTGTTGCTGTTGCTATTAATACTCTAACATTATTTCTCATACAACATTTTTTACAAGGGCAATAAACTCTGCCATCACCCCTTTCACCCTTTTGAATTGTTTTTCCAGCTCCAATGTTTTCTTCCATTGTTGCAAATTATCCTATAAAGAAAACAATAAATCTCTCTCAATGGTGTAGAAAACCCATGACTTGTTGAACTCAATGGGAGCTCAATATATAAGCAAAAAGAAAATAAAAGTGGGCATTTTACAAATTGTGAGCTTTTTACAAAATGTGGGCTTTTTACAAAATTGTGGGCTTTTTACAAATTGTGGGATTTTTTTATTCTTAATGCATTTTTTGTAGAATACTAAACAGATTTGTCCAAAATTTGAGATGCAAACTGTAGTCTCTACTACGTTTGGAAAATTGGAGGTTTATAAAAGATAAACTGCGAACATAATTGTACCACTATGATAAGAAGCTGTCAGAAGCATTCCTTCTGCTTCACAAACATGGAACTACCTTAAGAATGCTTATGGTTGATATAAATATTAGAGCATGGAAGTTAAATGTAGTAGTTATGCTAAAATACTGAATAAAAGCTTGAGAGTGCTCTTCAGATACTGTACGAATGCACCAAATTAAGGCTGTACCATTACTAAAGATAAATGGCCAAAAATAGTCAATTTTGATATCGTGAAGTTATGTCTTTCTCGGTAGCAAGCTAGGGATAGGATGGCAAATATGAGAGAACTAAGTTCCAAGGACTAAAAAACCAAGGCCAACATAGTTCTGCCTTGAATCAGAGACAAAACAAAGCTGCCCAAAAAAGTGTTTGAGGGCACCCATTGAAGCTCCTATATATAGGAGAGTCAACATTTTCCTATTGAACAAGTTTGTATAGTCAAAGCCACAACAAGATCAGATAGCCACGATCCTAAATGAGAACCAGAGCCAAAGCTAAGACAGATCCACGTTTAGAAGAACAAGACAGCCATAGCAAAGGATTTGACCACAGAACCAGATCATGAGAGATAGCAAGATTCTTGCTTCCACTGTGGAAATGTAGAAACTGTACAAGGGCTTTGCTTCCAGCAGATTTCATTGTGACAGTAATTGCTATGGTGTTGTAAGAGCTCATTAGTAGAATCTTAAAGCCATTCCGGAATTCTTTTAACATGGAGAGGGTTTTCTGTGGTTATAAATCCTCATGTTCAAATTCCATTGTCGATTGGTTGTGTTTGATATTATGTTTTTACTGTCCGCAGTTGAATTTTCGCACAGAAAATTATCAGTCTAAAGCGGAGCAATTTTGCGATCTTTCTTTTGCTTCCTATTGTGAAGTATTTCGCTCAGAACTCTACTCGTTGTAACAGAGGTCTCGGGCATAGAACAGGGGACTTGGGTTTTTTGGAATCAAACTTCAGGTTAAGATGCTCATCTGAAGAATGGCACAGTGAGCCTTAGCATGGAGTTGGGAGTACCAATTTGAAGTGCAGGTAGGGCATTGTACAATAGACCAGTTAGATTTCTGGACCCTAATACAAAAGTTTCTTCTTCTTTCAAAACATGTTTCTCTTTTTCTGTAACCAGTGTGGGTCCTGTTCTTGTTTCAATTGGGGATGGATGAGCATTTGTTATTGCTCCAGATGATCACACTCTGGGTAGCCCTGGAGGCTATTTGGGGGTGATGAGTCCAATAGGTCTCAATGAACTGTTGCCCTCGCTGGGGAATACTATTGCGGTGGAATTTGATACTATTTTGGATGTTGAATTCCACGATCCTAATGGAAACCAGTACCTTCAGCTCCAGTACCTGTTCACAAAAGAGGGTGCCATAGTCATTCATGCGTGCAGAGAGGGTGAATTGCAGGCATTGCAACAGGAGGTGTTGTTGTTTTTGTTGAATTTTAAATTCAACTGCAGCAACGCTACAGGAATTTCCGTGGAGAAAACACATGAAATCGCGTTGATTTTGAAGCTTACGTCAGCAAGCAAAATCCGGACCCGAAATTTTACAGGGTGGATTTAATTTGAATTTCGCGTCACACATTGGGCCTACGTCAGTGTTCGATTTTGGAATGCGAAAAGCTTTTTTCAAAAGGAGTTTTATTTACTTTTTGAAATCCGTAAAGGTTCATAAAGTTTTTAAAAGACCTTCGGTAAAATTTTTTTACTAAGGATAATATATATTATAAATATTTTTAATATTTATAATATATATAAATAATGTTTTATTTTTAAGAGTGCAAGCTTCTGTGATCCATAACATATTAGATTAAAAATCTTTCGGGAAATCACATGAGAATTTTAGGACCAAAAACGCGTTTCAAACTACCAACTGTAGTTCATCATCAGGATAATGAAGAATGGCTGATCAGACACACCTATTTATACCATGAGGAGAGAAGCAACGGTCAAATCCAAGGACGGTTAAAATCAAAATTAACTAGTCAAAAATAAAAATAGAAATAAAAACAGGAAACATAACAAACCCACCCCTAAAAATACTAGTCAAAACTAAAAATAATATAAAACCAAAACCAAAAACTAAAATGACCCCAAAATATAAATAAATAAATAGATAAAAATAAAATAAAAACATAAATCCAATAAAAGTCAAAGTCCTCATAAACGAAATAAATCTATAAAACAATAACGTTCAATTAGGATAAAAATAAATAAATAATTAATTAAATTAAATATAAAATAAAATAATAAATATAAAAGAATAAATAAATAAAATAATCAATAAGTAAACTAATAAATAAAATACTGACAAATACATAAAATAAACAAATAACTAATTAAATAATTGAATTAAATATTATATAAAATAAATAAATAAAAATAAGTAAACAAATAAATAAATTACCAAAAATAAAATCCTAATATTTTCATGTGATTTCCCGAAAGATTTTTAATCTAATATGTTTTATTTTTAAATGAAATGTTCTGGAAAGTTTAAAGGCCCGAAAGCCAAAACAAAAAAGAGGGCCGTGGATGTAATTTTTATTTTACAGTGTAATTTTTTTTTTAAAAAGACAACAGTTTCATTGCACAGCAGTGCGGAAAGGAAGAAAGAACAGCGGTGCCACCAATTCAATTTGCCATCAATGCCAATTGTAAGCGGTGCTGACAGAAGTTAATGGAGACCATTAATGTTTTTCCAAGCGGTGAATTTTGTGGTTGAATGTCAGTTAATGGCATTAATTGAATCTGGGATATTTTGTTAATATACAGAGGCAGAGAGTTGTAATTTTTTTTAATTATTACACACAGCAGAGTATTTTTTTCAAACAGAGACAGAAAAACAGAGTGTTTTATATTTTACACAGCAGTGTGAAATATTTTGTAACAGCAGTGAATGATAGAGTGATATTTCTGAACTGTGTTTGCAGCAGTCAGATTTTGTTTTGTAATCCCTCTTTTGAGGAAGAATATGTAACAGCAGTTTTTTTTTAATAGAAATTTTTCTATGTGAAACTCTGTCACTGTTGAATGAAATTTTAAATGTTTTCTCTGTGTTAAGCAAGGCAGTTTTATTATTTTGTAATTTAGCAAAATTCCAACATAGTATCAGAGCCAATCCAGGCTATTTGAAGGTCAAATAAGCTGAAGGAAACGAATTCTTTGTTGCAACAGCTTCTCCAGCAGTGTGAAGACTCGGCCATAAAGGATTTAAGGTATTTCTCTATATAGTTTTGTGTTACTGTTGTAGTACAGTTGGTTAGTTTTAAACACACAGTCAAGTGTTTTTATCATAGTTAAGAGTGCAGAATGGCTGGAGCCAGCACAGGTATGGGTATGGGAAATATCCATCTCCCAATGTTTAATGGGAAAAATTATGACTACTGGTCAATAACTATGAAGGCATTATTTGTCTCCCAAGACTTATGGGAATTAGTTGAGGATGGCTTTGAAGAGCCAACAAATGAAGTGGAGTTTCTTCTTTTAACTCAGGCAGAAAGAGAGATTCTGAAGAGCAATAGGAAGAAAGATGCCAAGGCTCTTTTCTTCTTATATCAAGCTGTGCATGAGAGTGTGTTTCCAAGGATAGCAGCAGCCAAGAAATCCAGTGAAGCATGGGAAACTCTCAAGACAGCTTATCAGGGTATGGAGAAAGTGAAGACAGCTTATCAGGGTATGGAGAAAGTGAAGACAACTTATCAGGGTATGGAGAAAGTGAAGACAACAAAACTTCAGTTGTTGAGGAGAGACTTTGAGACTCTCTGTATGAAGGAGTCAGATAACATTGACTCATTCTTCACTCATGTGATTGGAATGGTCACACAAATAAGATCTCACGGAGAGACTCTTGAAGATAAAAGGATTGTGGAAAAACTCTTGAGAAGTTTACCCTCAAGATTCGATGTGATTGTCACCACCATAGAGGAGACTAGGGATCTCACAAATTTTTCAGTGGATGAACTACATGCATCACTGATGACCCATGAACAGAGACTGGGTAGGAGTGAAAAATCATCTCTTGAGCAAGCCTTTAAGACCCAGATGTCTTTCAGAAGAGGAAGAGGGCAAGGCAGAGGAAACAAGAGAGGAAGAGGCAGAAGCCAAAATAGAGGTGGAAGGAACAGTCCAGCAAATGCTCAAGGAAGGGGCAACAATCCAAATCAGCATCAAGGCCAAGGCAACAGCCAACAGAATGGTCAGCAGGATGCACAAGGACAAAGGTATGACAAATCCAATGTCCAATGTTACCATTGTAAAAAATATGGTCATTATGCTAATGAATGTAGAAAGAAGAAGCAGAATGATATGAGAAGTGAAACTAGTGCCAATTTCACAAAAATAAAATAGCAGTCAAAGTAATTTGTTTTTAGCTTGTAATATGGCTGAAGAAAAGAGTGAAGACTTATGGTTTCTAGACTCCGGTTGTAGTAACCATATGACAGGAAACTTAGCAATGTTTTCTATGTTAGATGAAAGTGTGCAGTCACAAGTCACACTGGGAACTGATAGCAAAGTTTCTGTTATGGGAAAAGGAGATGTAAATGTTTTAACAAGATTAGGTGCAAGAAAAACCATAGCAGATGTTTATTATGTTCCAGGAATGAAGTGTAATCTCTTAAGTGTTGGACAGCTTGTCCATAAGGGATATAATGTTTTCTTTGATAATGATGTTTGTACCATCATGGATAAACCACCCAGCAAACAGTGTATTGCTGAAGTGAAGATGACAAGCAACAGGATGTTCCCTCTCAGAATGAGAGCAGATCTGATGAATGGTGAAGAGAAAGCAGCAGTAGTACAAGAGACATTCCAAAGCGAACCAAAAGATGATAATTGGTTATGGCACTTGAGATTTGGTCATCTCAACTTTGGAGGTCTTAATTTGTTGAACAGAAAAGGAATGGTAAGTGGTTTACCATTGATAGAGAAACCGGACAGCCTTTGTGAAGGTTGTATTATTGGGAAACAACACAGAGAAAGTTTTCCTTCCGGGAAAAGCATAAGGGCAAAAGCACCCTTAGAGATTGTCCACTCAGATGTGTGTGGACCGATGCAAACTCCATCACTTGCAAGCAGCCACTATATCTTAACATTTATAGATGATTTTACAAGAAAAAATTGGGTTTACTTTTTGAAAAACAAAAGTGAAGTGTTTGAAAAATTTTGCAATTTCAAAGCACTTGTGGAAAACCAGAGTGGGCTGCATATCAAAGTCTTAAGGACTGATAGAGGAGGTGAGTATATATCTAAAGATTTTCTACGTTTTTGTAGAGAAAATGGTATTCATAAACAGTTTACAACTAGATATACTCCGCAACAAAATGGAGTAGCCGAAAGGAAGAACCGAACCATAATGGACATGGCGAGGAGTATGTTAAAGGCAAAGCATTTGCCTAATGATTATTGGGCTGAAGCTGTACATTGTGCAGCGTATATTTTGAACAGGTGCCCTACAAAAGCTGTTATGAACAAAGTGCCGGAAGAGGCATGGAGTGGCACCAAAGTGTCACACGTATGAAGGTTTTCGGATGTGTGGCTTATGCACATATTCCGGATCAGCTAAGGAAGAATTGTAACAGCAGTTTTTTTATACATGGAATATAAATTTTTCTGAGTTGAAACTCTGTCTGTGAATGAAATTTTAAAAAAAATTTCTGTGTGTTAAGAAGGGGAGTTTTATTCTCCAATTCTGTTCTGGAATTTGTAAAATTCCAACAGTTGTTGCATTGGCCACTAGATTGTTTGTCTGGTTCTGTTACAAGCACAGAGTATTGAAAAGGACAGACAAATTTAGTTCAGATATTGTGAAATTGCCTCGGAAATTCACCTACAAAGAGCTCAGCAGTGCTACGAAAGACTTTTTTGAATGTGATTGATAATCAATAATTGCAAGCAAGGGTAATCCCCTTGTGAAACCCAAATTTATGAGCATTTTCTAAAACCTGATGACGGAGACATTGTAATGAACAAGCGCCTAGGTCCATATTACGTCCAAATCTACCAAGCACCAAGATCTATAAAAAAAAATCCACAGTATCTGCGAACTAAGAAGAAGAGGCAGAAAATGTGTTCTACTTACCTGTTCGAATAGTGGTTGGGGTTTACCACGGCAAAAATTTGACAGAGCCCATGTACAATTTCGTATCATTGAAATTCTGGCAGTATCATTCAACTGGGCAAGCACTGCCTCGGAGCTCCATGACCGAGGGCAAGATCCCTAAATGATGTAGAGTCTGTAGCAATATTTCCCAAAGCCCAAACAGCCTTACATGAACACTAGTTGAACTCAAAGTTGCCCAAACAGCCTTACACGAACACTAGTTGAACTCAAAGTTGGGTAGTAGTTTTTTAAATCAAATTCCAAAATTACAGACGTATAAAGATAGTTGGGAAGAATAATTTTATGCCTCTAAAATGAACGTGCTACCTGTTCTCGAACATTATCATTCCCAGAGGCAAGAAGTTCCACAAATATAGGCAGTGCCCCGTAATCAATCACAACCTTTGTATTCTCCAAAAAACCCCAAATAGGGTCAACCCTACTACAGGAGGAAGGGCCTGCAGTAAGAACTTACCATTTTGCAAGAACTGAGGGCGAATGCTGCTCTGCAAGAGCTGAGGGCGAATGATGAGGGCGAATGCTGAGAGCGAATGCTGTTCTGCAAGCGCTGAGGGCGAATGCGCGCGTGATATCAGACATTAATGTAGTTTTTAAAAAAATCATTTTTATGTAGCCCGCATTTGAATTTTTTGTTTTCCTTATTTTATTGGGCTGCACTGGATAAAATTGAATATGAATAGTGAGTTAATTGTAAGATCAATGGGCCAAGGCCATACATCAACATTCACCATAGTGGGGAATTATAAAAGCATGGATATTCATGCAAGTATAATTATTAATGTAAGATCTAGCATCAACTGAAATTCACGTGAAAAAGTACATGAAAAATGTACAATCATCCATTGGAGAGGTAATCTATAATTATCCAGTAAGACTCTTGGCTATGCCTTGAGACTAAACTAATTCTCAATATTTTTGAATAATCATCCATTGGAATTTAGTAGGAAAACCATAGTAAATCATTGTCCAATGGCCATGCAAAAATCGGGTGAAGTTAGTGGTGTTTAACGTCATGGGATGGGGTAGGGGAAGCCACTGGCCCACCCGCAAGAGTGTTGTCATTCAGTTCTTAATGTCGACTGATCGGCGTTTAATGCCATTTACTCACTCGAATAAACCGTAGTCCCGCTCCTCGATACACATTCGCATGCCGCGACATGACTCAGCCTCCAGTTCATATTTATGGTGGTTTATTGCAGTCGGTTCATAGTTGCAAGGTAGACTGGGTTGTTATTATGGAACGTCCCTTTGGTCTGAACAGAATTCCCCCGCCTGTGAATCTGTGGTGCACTCCAGGAGCAGGGCTTTCTAATGTTCGCACTGTAACTGGTAAGAGGAGCTGTCTCAATTGTTGTTTGGATTTTGGAGAAAATCTCCACTTCTGCCACGCTGGTTCCTGCAAGCTTGCTTCTATCGCCCTGTTGCCCCTCTCGCCTCAGTCTTCTGTCCATCTTTTGCCTCCCTACCCTGTTGTCTCGAGTGCGACTATGCCGCGCCTCAGGCATAGAATGCACTGCCGAAGAGGACCCACGAGGCGCCAAATTCGACGCTCTCCCTCCACCTCTGGCACCTCCTCTGCGTCTATCTCCCACTCTGACAGTCAACCTAGAGGGCTCCTTCTCCGCTCGGGCCGTCGCCTTGCTTCCCCCACTCCTTTCGCTCCTCCTGCTCAAACCCACACCGCGCATTTTTCCTTTAACAGCACTCTCAATCAACCCAGGGTGACTGCCTCAATTACGGTCGTCTTTCGTGAAGAGCCTCAGGAAATTGTTCCCAGTTCTCGCCCGGCGGAATGCAGCCTCTCGGCGGCTCAGGATTCGGCGCAGTTTGTTGGGCTGAAGCACCCTGATAGTGCGAACGTGCAAGGTCGGATGGGCAAGGCCACGCAGGACCTGGCGAACAAGGAAGCAGTGGGTCAACCTACTAAGAGGCAGGACGCAGTGCAAGCAAGCGAGGCGCAGATTACTCCTCCTCCTCCCAGGAAGGTGATCCATTGTATTGCTGACCTGTATAATTCTGACGGGGAACCAGATGAACTCTGGTGCAGAGTTGTCTACGAACCTGATCCTGATGAATAGTTCCTCCTCTTCACTCTGGTTTTTTTCTCTATTTCTGCCCATTCTCACGGGCCTGTTCATATACTGTTTCCTGCTGTCTCTGAAAATGCATCTGTTTTTTTTGCTTCGATATGGTCTCCAGTACTACAATTCTCTGGTTCCCCTGCGCGGGATTTTTCTAATGAACTGTTTCAGACTGGTTTCCCTCTTGCAGGGCAGTCTTCAAACTATGGTTTTTTGTTTCAAATGCCACAGCACTCGGCAATGATCAGGCTTCGGCCCACTGTACTGTACTCCTTTTGTTAATATAATTACTTTTACTTATAAAAAAAAAAACTTTCATACATGAGAAAATAGATACTGACAAATGGTACATCATGGCCTGATTAATTTCGCTCAGCAATTTCAAATGGTATAACATTTAGTCAACAGTAATCATCAATTTCTGCACACATAGACTAATTTCTCTGGAAGCCTCAGATTTCTTTGGCTTGTTATTCTTATAACTACATAGACATAATTAATAGAGAGATTGAGGACAGGAAAAAATCTAGGGCTTAGTCTCCACTACTCAACATGTTTTGTGAGAAATAATACATAGATTGATTTCTCTGAGTGCCTTAGCGTTCTTTGGCTCATTTTTTTAATCACAACAACAATAAAAAATGCACTGAGGATTTGTTCTTAGTCCGATTATGCAATTTTTATAAGACAGATTATGCAATATTAATAATAAACATAAATTTATTGCAATTTAGGGAAAGCTCGTTCATGCTTTTTTCTTTATATTGGAAGGTTTACTTGATTTTTGAAGTAATTTTTAGTAGATCATAGTGTTGGAATATTTAAAATTCCAGAACAGAAAATATAAAAAAAAAATTCTTCCCTGGAAACAGAGTTTTCACTGTAAAAACTATTTCATTAAACTTCAAAACTTTGGTTACAAAATCTCCTCTGACTGAGGGAATAAAAAAACTTTGACTGCTTCAAAACACAGTTCAACACAAAACTCACACTCTAAAATTTCACTCTAACTCACACTCTAAAATTTCACTCTAACTCACACTCTAAAATTTCACTCTATCTGTGCATTTACAACTCACTGCTTTGAATTGTGCATATGATGTATATATGTAAAACATATATATATATGGACCTGTACGCACGACATTTTTAAAACAAACATTAAAGAACTTTGACCAGCGGACATCAACCAAAAATTAAATTCTCCTTCAATCAATTTCGGGTGCCAAAAAAATTTGCTGACGTCATAAAAAATGTGACGCGAAATTTCTATTCAATCTGCTTTATGAATTTTTCGCGTCCGATTTTGGGCACTCGTGTGGACGGCTGAGTGTGATGCGAAATTTCTATTAAATCCGCCTCAGTGAGATTTCAAATCCGGAAATTTCAATTTCAGGTGTCAAAAAAATTTGCTGACGTCATAAAAAATGTGACGCAATAAGTTGTATGACAATTGTTATGGCAGATATAAGATGTGTATTATAGCTTATATTTCAATTTTTCTAGCATGCATGTGCGGTCCATATAGTGACTACAATTACCAATATATTTCGGTGAAGATGTGAAGATGATCTCTCATTAAGTCCTAATTACTTAAAGCATCATTAATTAGCTTTCCATAAGTTGTATGACAATTGTTATGGCAGATATAAGATGTGCATTATAGCTTATATTTCAATTTTTCTAGCATGCATGTGCGGTCCATATAGTGACTACAATTACCAATATATTTCGGTGAAGATGTGAAGATGATCTCTCATTAAGTCCTAATTACTTAAAGCATCATTAATTATCTTTCCATAAGTTGTATGACAATTGTTATGGCAGATATAAGATGTGTATTATAGCTTATATTTCAATTTTTCTAGCATGCATGTGCGGTCCATATAGTGACTACAATTACCAATATATTTCAATGAAGATGTGAAGATGATCTCTCATTAAGTCCTAATTACTTAAAGCATCATTAATTAGCTTTCCAAATATGGCACAATGAGTCACACTCTTAGATTTATTTAATTACTCATCAAGTGTCGCTACAACATATATATGATCACCATTACCATAGAAATGGGACATGTGACCATCATTTTGGTTTAGCCAATGACATTCCACATCATGAGCATTGTTTAGGGTTGAAATGGGACATGTGACCATCATTTTGGTTTCGCCAATGACATTCCACATCATGAGCATTGTTTAGGGTTTGATTGTGTTGATTTTTTTTAAACAAATCATTTATACATTTTATGGAAATTATCGACAATTTATAATCACATTACAAGATCATGATGTATGGATATTACTTATCATTTCTTAGATACTCAAAACTTATCAACACCTAATAGATTGATATACACATCATATAGAATTTACCCCTAGAATGCCACATGTATCCTAAAACAAATTAGTTGTATGGCAATTGTTATGGTGCATATATAATGTGTATTACATTTTATCTTATAATTTTGTTGAAGTAGCATACAACAATTTACATAGTGATATGAGAACCACTCTCTAGAGTATACATCGATTTTGTACATATGGCTTTTCAGTTGATTTTTAAGATATATCATTGGTGATGCTCACATGATTATATAATGAACCATTAAGTTGAACTATGAAATATTCCTCACAACACACACATATTGATGAATTAATAATTTTTCTCATACAATTTTTTTAATCTATTTTGAAAATAAAAATAAAAATTATATATAATTATTTCTACGAAGAACAAGAGAGAGTTACTTACCATATCTTCGTAAAACATATAATAGAGAGGTTTGGAGGAAGCCGTCTAACGACGCTTTGGGGCATAGTGTCGGAATTGCGACACTTTTCCTAAGTGTCGGTATTGCGACACATTTCTCTAAAGGTCGGTATAGCGACAGTTTCCCAAGATTAATGAGCCAAAGTGAACCCGATAACTTACCTTTCACCTTTTCGGTAAGCGTCGCTCTTACTGACGTTTTGAACGATTTCCATTTTCGTCGGTCTTGTGACACTTTTGCAATTGTATCGCACTGAACCCGATAACTAACCGATTTTCCCCGCACCTTTCCTTTTCATTGTGGCCGTTCGCTCGTTGAATCCAGATCCGACGGCGCTAATACATTTCCGCGCTCATAAAGTAATCGTTTGATGTTTTGGCAAAGCCGCGCGAAATGGGTGGTTTTTCCAAACCACCGCGCTTACGTGTCGCCACCACGTTGTATCGCGTTCGAAAAGCTAGTTTCCGCTTACCACCATTTACCCTCACGAATACCACTGGCGGTATTCCCTAAACCTCACCCGTTTAACCCGAGTTTAATGTCATTTAACTATGGTTATACCATCGAAGGATAACATTAAAATTATTATTTGCATTCTAATTTTCACCTTTTCGCTTTAAACCTGTAAAAACATTGCAGAACCGTTTTCCTCAAAATCACGCCGTTTGAACCCTGAGAAACTTTGCAGAGCCATTTTCAACCTACCAGTACCATTTTTCGATGCCCATTGCCCTGAATTTCCATTACAAAGTACTACATTGTCCTCTGTGAAGCCATTTTCAAAAAATTGAAGACTGAGCACCTCTGCAACGTCTTCAACCGAATTCCGCTGGTTCTCCAGGTACTTTTATTCGAAGTTGCCCTCTGAGATTTCAAAATTCCTGTCGATTTCAAATAATTACCAAATTTACTGCAAAAAAGTGTCCATTTTTCATGGAAAACTCTGTCAAAATTTCCCTGGAATCCCTAATTGCCCTTTCTCGCAGTTTTTTCCATACCCTGGTCCGTTTTGCTGTTGAAATCGATTTTAAATACACGTCCTGAGCTTTAAATTCCTTGAATTTCCTAAAAACCCTACTCAGAAACCCCATTTTCAGTAGAAATTCGCCAAGAAACCCCTGTTTCTCGTAAAGGAACTTAGCAAACCGTTTAAGCTTGCTTCGTTCATTATTAAAAATGACCAAGAAACAGGTAACCCCCAAGAATGGAGGCCAAAAATCTGAAAAGAAGTCTTCTGCAAAGATTCCTCAGCTTATGTCCTTCAAAATCGACAAACCAACTCCTGCACTCACGGCTGATTCTACAGAAGTGGTCAGACCAGTCCAGCCTCCAGTCATTTCTCCAGAGAAGAGCCCTTTAGTTGATTTGGACTGTCTAATACTAGACCCTAATGTAGAATTTAACCCGCTTGATGTCTATAATTGGTGCTATGGCAAATCAGTGGAAAAGGGTGACAAAGATATTCCAATTTGGGAATCCAATATGCCTAGATATATTGTCCCTCTCACTCATTCTGTTCCTAACTTTATCAGATTATGCCAAGCCTATTATATGCCAGAACAAAGATGTATTGTAAACAAAGAAAAAGAAACCCTGTTTTACATCACTAAAGAGTCGATAAATTCCATGCTGCAAATGAATCATGACCCCAATTCTGCTTCCCTATCAATAGAAGATTTAACCCAACTATATCTTGACTTGGATTTCAATACTAGATTCAAAATATACAAGACTTTTTGTCCAAATCAAGTTGATATTCCTAAGTTAAATCCTCCTTTCGACACCGTTGATTTCCCAGATGAAACTAGACAGATTGTCTCAATGCTCTCCTTCATACTAGGATACGCCAGTGATGAATTCACTGATGTGGCTATCCTAGGTTTTCTATCAACTCTAAACCCTGGTCAATCACCATCCATTCAGTTCAATTTTGCTAGATGTATTGTTGATAATATGCATTATCAGTTATCCAAATTATCAGAAGAAGGAGTTTTCAGATACTCCTCTTATCTACTACACCTCTTCCTATATTATCAAATAGATAAGTTTCCAATTGAATGTCAGAAAGTGGATGCAGAAGGAAAAGTTCTATCAGTAGTATTTTGGTCATCTATTCTAAGGAAATGAAACAAAGAGTATAGTTTTACAGATTTCAATGACTCATTTATAGCCCCTGCTATGTATCTCTTGGAAAAACAACAGATCCCTAGGATCAATGATGAGACAAGAAGAATTCTGCAGTTATCAGAGAGCTACAAAATTGGAGATTGGTATTTATATCAAAATCATACAGAAATAAGAGTGTATGGCTCATCCCTGGCCCCATATAAGTTACCCAAATTTGTAACTACAAGAATATTTGCTTTAGAATATCTGAGACAACTATTGAATGTAGATGAAATCCACTTCATAACTTTCAAGAAAAAGACCCAATTTAAGCTGAAAAATCAAATTGGGCCATTCATTGTGAATAACAGAGAAGCTGCCAATGAGATAAATGTCAAACTTAAAGAGTATAAGTTCCCATGTAGTTTTACATGGAAGTATGACCCACAAGGTATTTTGAGTGCAATAAGGGTAAAATGTAAGTTGCCTGTTTACTTGCATGATCCTAAACCCCATATTGAAAGATATGTAAATAAAATTGAATGGGAGCCAAACACCCTATCTGATGATGATTCACAGGCAGTACAGGTAATACAGGTAGACAGTGGCAAAGGCAAACAGATTGAACAGACAGTACAGGTGGCTTCTACAAGCAAAGATATTTATAATGTACATAAAAGAGACAGAGAAGGAGATAGTTTCATAGCTGAGACTATTGAGGACATAAAATTGAGAACTCCTTATAGTAAAAGAAGCAAGTCAACAGAAGAAGAAAAGGATAAGGCTGTAAATATTGATATAAATGATGAAGCAACAACAATAGTCACTCAAACATTAGAAGAGCTTCAAAATGTAAAAATTGGAACACAACAAAAAGATACAGTCATGAAGGAAAACCAGGCTACTGTCGATTTGCCTTCTTCTTCTCACGAAACTGACAATACAGAGTCAGAGATTCAGATCAGATTCAGACAGATTAAAGAGAAGAATGAAGAGCTCAAGAATCAAGCTCATTCTAGATTTCTTAAAGAAAAGCCTGGAAACAAAGACAGGATTCTTTCAGCATTTGATTATTCATCCAATAAATTGGTAATGTCATTATTGAAGCCTACAGTGGTTGAGCCAAAATCAGTGGAAGATTATTCCAAAACAGATCTTGAACTGGATGCAGATGCCATTCATGAATTAGATCAAATTGAATTTCATAGGAGCAATACTGAAATGCTATATTCCAAAATTGTCAGTAAAACTATGAAATCAATTAGGCTTGAGAAAACAGTGCTCAACCTCCAAAATCAAATGAGGTTGGACAAAACCTCACTGTATGCTAATAATTTAAGAATAAAAGCACTAGAAGATATAGTGATTGAAGCAGGGGGTGACCCAGCCAACATTGAAGGGGAAAAAGTCTTAATTAAATAGAAAAATGAGGATATAGCTACTCTTAGAAAATAGTTGAAGTTGCCTCAGAGTGAAAACTCTCAAGCAAAAGAAATTCTACAGCAAAAAACAAAGAATGATGATTTAAAGCAGCTTGTACATCAAATGACAGGTCAGATAAAAACAATGGAAAGTCAAATAGAAGCTCTAATGAAAGAGAATGAAGAACTAAGAAAAGCACAACCAATGGTCATTCCTACAGTGATCCCCACTGTAAACACTACTATACCATCTACTTTGTCATAACACTTGGCACCGAACGGAGTACTGCCAACTGCAGTGCCAATTACTTCTCTAATCTCTGCCTCTTCTTCTTCATCCTCACAGAGGACCACACCACAAGACCAAGATAAAGAGATTCTTAGTTTGAGAGGCACTATTAAAAATTTGGAAAAATCCAAAAATGATGCCTTGATTACTTCTAGAGGACATGAGCAAAGGGCTGATCGACTACAAGAACAGGTAAAGATTCTTCAAGCACAAGTAAATCTTACAGATCAAGTGGCCTTTATAAAAAGTCATTTATGGACCAAAATTATTGATGGCATTCATTCTCAATGGCCTTCAATTCGGATAATTTATGAAGAGAGGGAGTTACTTCAAGTTGCTAGTGCAGAGATTGACAAGACTAAGAGGGAAATTGACAAAAAACCAGCCCAAGCAATCCAACTCATAGCTTTTTTAAACAGTAAGACCAGGGAAGAGTTGGAAGAATTGAAAATTGCTGATAGAACAGAAACCATTCTTCAAATCAAAAAGGTCTTGAACAAAAGAAACATAATGAGTACTCTAGAGGACCGGTGTAAAGACATGAATTTATCCATCTCAAGATTTTTAGCCAAATACAAAACATTGTCAGAAGCAGGTTTGCCTGATATTCACGCATTGAATGAAAAGTTAATGCCTCAGAAAGAGTATGATCTAAAAATCAGAAATCATGCAAAAGAGAAAGCCAGACAACAACTGCCTCAAGGATCACCAACAGGCAGAATACTTCTTCAGTATTTTGAAAATCTTTTCTTTTTAGATAATGAGATCAGGCATATGTTCACTATAAAGCCTAACTTTGCCAAGTATACAGAGGCAGATGAAAGTTACAGAAAATTGAAGACTATGAAGATCCCCTCTGCAGAAAAGTGGCAAGAATTCACAGATTTGCTGTGAATTTAATGGATAAAAAACAGGAAATTCTTTCCTATTTTTGATTAAAACATCATCTCAAATCCTGAGATATTTTGTAAAAATTTTTTTGTATAAATACTTAACAATTCAAAGTATTCAGTGTGAATAAAATTTCTCAAGACAACTATAGTTCGTGCTCTCTACTTGGCATTTTAATGTTTTCTACTTTGTTCGTGCTCTCTACTTGGCCATTGGCTTGTGGGTGATATGGAGTTGTAATTTTGTGCTGAATGTGGTAGTTTTGCAATGTTTCAGCTAATTTATTACCTACAAATTGTGGTCCTCCATCTGTGATTATGTCCCTTGGGAGACCATAGCGCACAAAGATTTGGAAAAGAAACTGTACTACAGAGTCCTCTGTAGCTTTTGAAAGTGCCTTTGCTTCGACCCACTTAGTGACATATTCGATTGCAACTAGGATGTATGTTTTTTGGTTTGAGGAAGGACTAATAGAGCCAACAAAATCAAGTGCCCAGTGTTCAAATGGTTCAATCACTAGTTGAGGGTTCAAAGGCATTTCATCAGACTGCCTAGGGCGTCCTGCCCTTTGGCAGCTATCACAGGCCTGCACGAATTTTTTGGCATCCTTAAAGATGGTAGGCCAGTAATAGCCTGTTCGTAAAACCTTATGGGCAGTTCTACGGTTCCCAGTTAGATCCCCTTCTTCAATATTCTTATCTGTAGCTTAAGGATTCTTAAGTGCCCTTTTGCTCAGATTCCATCCAATCCATCAAATCAAGCCTATACATAGCCTTAGAAGGTCACCTATCTTGCCCTTAGCACATTTGCATCTCTGAGCCTTATTTCTTAGTTCTGCTTGCCTATAGAGTTGATTCCATTGCCCAATATTCTGGTAGATCCTTCTCGTTAACCTTGAAATCTCTTTATTCCCACCAATCTTTTAAAATCAAACCCAAATACACAATCATAGCTAGCCTAATATCTGTTACTAAAACAAAGCTAAATCATACGGAGAGATCCCTCTCTAGAGTTCAAGAAGGCTAGATCTTGAATTTCCAAAGCGGTTCTTGGTTACCCTTGGTGTTCTTAACTACAAAAATCCCTATCCCACAACCTGAGAATTACTAGGGTGATAACAGGCCTTGGGGGTATTATGATCCTTGAAGGAACCTCCCACAGCTAGAAGAGTTGACAGAGAAAATTGGATCGAGTACAAAGGTGTGGCAGGTGGGTTTTACCCTCTACCAATTGTTATGGTGCATATATGATGTGTATTACATTTTATCTTATAATTTTGTTGAAGTAGCATACAACAATTTACATAGTGATATGAGAACCACTCTCTAGAGTATACATCGATTTTGTACACATGGATTTTCAGTTGCTTTTTAAGATATATCATTGGTGATGATCACATGATTATATAATGAACCATTAAGTTGAACTATATAATTATTCCTCACAACACATACACAAAGCGTCGATATTGCGCCGGATGCCTCCAAACGTCGCAATTGCAACTTAGACATTATGTTACAATTGCGACGTTTGGACGCATCTGTCGCAATAGCGACCCCGTGGAGAATAGGGTCGCCATAGCGACGTCTTCCTTCAGACGTCTCCACTGCGACACTTTGTCTAAGTGTCGGTATTACGAATAATCTCTCTAATCGTCGGTATAGCGACGACTTCGGGTGAGATTGAAAAAAATTGCGACAGGGTTTAGGTGTCGGTATTGCGACAGGTTTCTATAGACGTCGGTATAGCAACGGTTGCGGGCCGGATGGAAAAAATTTGGGAAAATTTCCGACATTTGGTCAAAAGCGTCGGAAGCAAGTGTCGGAATTTCCGCCAAATGTAGTAGTTTAGCGACGCTTTGGGCCATGGTGTCGCAATTGCGACGTCTTCCTTCAAACGTCGCATTTGCGACAGATTTTAAACGTCGGTATTGCGACAGTATTCTATAGATGTCGCTATAGCGACGGTTCCGGGCGGGATGGAAAAAATTTGGGAAAATTTCCGACATTTGGTCAAAAGCATCGGAACCAAGTGTCGGAATTTCCGCCAAATGTACTAGTGACGTCAAGGATGCACGCAGCCTGTGCTTGGGAAACCTCGGTAGTATTTTCTGTGATGGTTTGCTCTGCCTCACTTAGCTGCTACTGCGCCTGTCAGTCTCTATGCTAGATTTCCTTGAAGAGGGATGTTTGGAGAGCATGCAACAACTCTCCCTAAAGCTAGGCCAGGTCAAGATGGATTTCCGCGCAAGCCTAAACTTGCTCACACAAGTTGGGAAGACTCAGAGTGAGTGCTATGCTTGGCAGGGGGCAGAATCGACTCTCAGTTGTGGAGATCAATGTAGTGCTGGTACTGGGCTGGCTTGCTTGAACCACTCTCGTCTACGGGGTATTAGATTTTAACTGGAGGGCATGTAGCTCAGAATGTAATGCTGTGACTACGACCTTCTGTTGCTCTTCCAGGGCAACCCACCTGTCCTCTGAAGGGAGAGTGGCCACATCTGCAATTTTTTCCAAATCTTCCTCGGTCATGGTCACCTCGATCTCCCTACTGGGCCACGTAGCCCGTTGTTTCATTTGCTGGCCCTTGGGGGGCTCATTTGTCCATTTTATTCCACGCGGGGACCCTGCGCCCTGTCCATCTAGTCCATCAGTTTCCATATCCTACTGTGACTCCTGCTCCATTCCCTGGGTCGTAACTAGTGGAACCTCCATCCTGGTGGTGTCTTCCGGGACGCGCCCTTCCGAGTCCTTAGCAATATTAGGTGGGGTGGTTGTATTTAGGGCTGCACTTGTACCCGCAGTGTCTGTAGTGACAGGGCCGTCCGACTTGAATCCTAATTTCCATTCTGGCGGCCAAGTGGCTACGAGCTGATGAATTTACTCATCAGCGACCATGTAGGGGAGTGACATCCAAGCTGGATCCTTGTGGACCCAAATTTGCATGTTGTGCATCATAACTTGAAATTATGCGATGCTCTTATACTTCTCGTACATCATTGGAGATAGGCGTGGCCAATAATGAAACGCTGCTGCCAACGCGCGGTCAAAATACAACCAAAAAACCTTTTTTCTTCAATACGCTCCACATCCTTCGAATCCCACATGTTCGCATATCTTGCCCCTTCGCACATATCTGGCTTGAGCTCAGGGATGACTGATTGTTTAGGGGCTTCCCAGGCCACCAAGGAAATTAGCAGCAACATCCAAGAGTAACAGAACGCCTTCCTGTGGTCTTGTGCTTCGCACACATTTTCCAAAAGTTCAGTGCAGAGGAATTATATCCAATTAAAGAAGACCCCCTTTTCATAGCGGCCAGCAAACTGAATTACATAGGTGGGGACAGTTGTTTCCTGGCACTTGCACATCATTTTGGAGGCCAGCAGCAGGGTACCCATACGCACTCCAGGGTTAGCGATGGTTTTGACCAAGAACCCCCTTTTGTTTCGTTCTACATGATAGTCCTTCCACACTTTGTCGGCGATCTGCTGCTCGTACTTATTGCCGACACGCTCCATGGGGTTCGACCGTTGCATGGGGAGACCAGTAATGCGGTGAATTAGGGCGGCGTTGATGTGAATGCGTTCTTGGATCCACAAGCTGCCGTCATGGACCAGTGCTAGCAGCTGTCGCACAACTAGGTCGGTGATATTGTATCGACCATGTTAGGGTCCCGTGATTTGGCTGATTGGAAAGCCAAATGACAGTGTAACATCAAACCAATCTTTGGAGCCCAAGGACCTAGCTTTCTTGGACTCAAAGAGGGTTCTCTCTATTTGTGTAAGGGATATCTGTGTGTGTGCTTATTGCGTTCTGATTTTAGGCTAGTTATGAAGTACATTTTTTGGTTTTGGTTTTTAGGTTGTGAGGGATGAAACAGATCAAAGATATAAGATAGGTAAAAAGGATGTTAGATCAACTGGAATATGGGGTCGAAAAGGTCTAGAAAGCTATCAGAAAGTGATACAAGGCTGTTGAAGAGCCGATTTGATTCAAGGTAGAAAGGATCTTTGGGTAAAATGGAACAAAATAGACATCAAGTTTGGGAACAACAAAGGATTTCAAGCATAAATAGTTTAATATCTGACATAAACATGGTAGGGCAAACCATTAATCATGAGAAATGTAACTATAAGCTAATCAATACATAGAAATAAACATTCAAGCCATGCATAGAGATATATCACCCTCTAACTTTGGGAAATGGCTATCAGACTTTGGGGAAAACAACTAAGAGAGACAAAAAACTTAACTTACTATACCAGAACGCCTAAACACGGTACTTCAAGTTATTGGGCACTTTGAAAACAAGATTTGCATAGTCTTAGACAAAGGGCTAGATCGGAACTAGGCCTCCTTGGTTCAACAAAATGATAATCTAATCAGTCAAAGAGAAATTTCATGGATGGAACTATAACTAGCCATAGGTAAGCAGGGCATACCGTAAATCATACTTAGCATGTATAAAACCATGAATGAAACAAGAAAAAATATCCTAAATTATTAAAGAGCAGTCAAGAATTCTTTAATGTTACTTAGGAAGAAGAAAACAAAGAAGCTATGAAGAAACAGGAAATTTGAGGTGCCTCCATGGGCATGTCTCAATTTTTTTTTCTACTGATCTATAGAAAGCAAGAAACATGTATTCATGAATGGAAAATAGAAAACAAAACAAAGAAAGAGACACTATACCATTCTACCAAGTCATGGAATCCAACAACAATCCTCTTTCATCATCCAAGAACATCCAAGAGGCAATCCAAAAGCATGAGACAAGTATTTCTTCCAAAGCTTATATGACCATATATTTCTTTTATCATCAAGTTCAGCCTTCTATTACAATGAATCCTCTTGGAATATATAGGCCAAAGAGGAGGAAAACCAACCAAGGCAACTTTGGTTCAAAATAAATATCTAAACTTGTCCTTGAGGCTTTGCAAAGCCCAAGGCACAAAATATCTCATAAAATATCTAAAAAATGCTAAAAGAGGGAATTAAATTGACTTTTCATAACTTCTCATGTGCAAAAATAGCTAAACGCACATGAGGAAAAAGCAGTTTTTAAAGGTTCAAATTTTACAAAAATACTCAAAAATTACATCAGTAAAAGGTCCCCTGACTTGTCGGTAACTTTTGGCAGCCTTCCCGATGTCGAAATCAGGCTCATGATAGCTTGTTGGAAAGCTCTAAGTGTCTACTTTCCGGAAAAACTTGAAATTTACCAATATGATGCATGGAAGTCCTCCAAATATAGGACTATGTGTAAAAAACCAAACAATAAAGTTTGCTGATAGACCGGGCAAAGTGTGGAAAAAGCGGGCATTTTTCGCCATTTTGAGGGAGCAGATGATCTTCAAATGTCATAAAAATCTCTAAGTGTATGCTCCTGAAATTATGGCACCCAACGATACCATTGTCCTCCTTTGATGATCCCCCGAACTGAAATGGCGAAATTCACGAGTTTAAGCCAAAAACCCAAAAATGCCAAAAAAAACCAAAATATGTCGAAAATTGCCCAAAATTGGTGAGCAGGACCCTCAAGGGTTTTTAGAAACATGTCTAGAAGTAGAGGCCAAAAACTGAAGTTCTGATATGTCTTTTCTCACTTTCCACGCCGGGCGCTTCCCTTTAACTGTCTCCAAGCCCTTTATAAACATTCAACAAGCCATTACCCTTCTATCACTGCTTCTCTTTTTGATGTCACTGTTTTGATCAAGGCAAGTTGGTTTCAAGTGCTGTGCAAAATATCTTCTTTGGTATTAGGTCGCAGCTCCTTCAAAACACTGTCTTTTCCTCCCTTTGTAAGCCAATCAGTAAGTAAATTCAATAACCATCACACAGTCAACCAAAATGCATATACACAGTCAAAAGGTCACTGTGTTATAGGTAGAGTCATCAAACTCCTTGTGTTGGTGTGAGCATAAACAACCTGGTAGCAGTTAAACAACAAAAACTCCTTTAACCAAAACACTGCCTTTGTATCCACTATTCCTTACCCAGATTTTGACAATACCTCCAAATGGTGATTTGCAGATTCACACATTAAAGTTTGTTTTATGGAGTAAAGGAGAAAGTACTGGTGTTTTTCCCCTTCTTATCAAACAGAGAAATCCTTTGAAATGACAAAAACATTTACATCATGATCACTGCTACTTGAACATATACCCACTTTTTCACCTTTCAAAACTCTGTCTCTTATTTTGAACACTATTTTGCACTATTTCAAAACTGTTCGGAGGGCATTTTATAGGTTTTTCACATTAATAAAACTCAACACCCTTACTGTTTCACTTCTAGTAAACAAAACACAGTGAATCTTGAGTTGAAACAAAACTATCAACCCTCCCAAGCACAATTTTCCTCACTATGTAAGGCTGACAAAGGTTATGTTTTTTCATCTCGGTTTTGAGGGCAGTTTATAGGTTTTTAAACATTAATAAGAACCCAAAACATCTTTCAAAAAACTACTTTGAAATTCCTAACCGAGACCTTCACCCCTTTCACCAATTATTTAGCCTTTTGAAAACACACAGTATTTAACACTTTTTAGAACTGTGAAAACACCAAGGAGGCACTTGGAATACCTTGAGATTTTGGTGGCAAACTTTGGCTGGGAGTTTGAGCAGCTTTAAAAAACCTTTGGAGGTGTTTTAATGCTTTGACATATGCGCGACACGTTTGGAGGAGAGAGCGCCACGCATACAATCTGTCGGGTCACCTGTCGGGCCGACGGGACCAAAGCTTACAGGCGCGCCGCGCAGTAGTGGAAAACTTTGTAAAAAATCTGCTTGAATGCGCCGCGCGCTTTTCCAGGCACGCTGCACAGCCTTAAAATTTCAAAAACTTCTGCACATTGCTCGAAATCTTTCTTTTTGGTCTCGTGGACATCAAAAGGGAGAGTTGCCCTGTGTTTTGAGAGATTTAAATAGGTTTGCACAGTCAATCAACTCCTTTGAAAGTGAAAAATCCGAAGTCTTTTTCACACTTGATTGGTGAGGGTTTTTCAAGAGATGTTTGAAAGCGCCTTTTCTTTAACACTTGAAACCTTATCCATCTAAAACATAACTTGATACCCTTTTAAGATTTTAAAACTTTCACTGTTTCTCATTAGAGAGAAAAAGTCTTCCCTCTGCCTATATCTATTTTTTAGAGGGAAAAATGGCTCAAAGCCATATAGGAACTATAGATGCATTCTCCCAACAATTGCTTCTTTTTACTGTGTGGTGAAAATAAAACAGGGGGGGATGTACTTAGAGTTGACAAGTGAACAAGGGAAGTCTATCCCTTTGTTCTTTTGTGAAGGAGTTCTGTAAAAACCTGAGTTTTCATTCATTTC
The DNA here is from genome assembly GCA_034641835.2 of Pinus albicaulis. Taxonomy (NCBI): domain Eukaryota; kingdom Viridiplantae; phylum Streptophyta; class Pinopsida; order Pinales; family Pinaceae; genus Pinus; species Pinus albicaulis. Next base: position 753,907,763 of record CM076583.1, on the reverse strand, counting down.
ACATTTTTTAGAGCAACTCCTTTAGAATCTTTGCCATATGCCAAGATTGCCTTTCAACCTCTGTCTTAACCAAGTGAAGAATGTTTGGTGAACAAGCTAACAATGGTTTCCTTTATACTCGATGGCAGAGGTCACTTAGAGACCAAGACCTTTTGACTCCTTTGGCCATCAGCTTTAATAATATCTCTTCATTGATGAGGAAACCTACTAGCTTCTCCTTGTAACTCAATAACAGTGAACTCATGCAAATCATTTTAAAACCCATTACTTGGTCTCTGCCTTTAATCATCACTTTACTTCAGAAAACTTTAGTCACTGTCTCACTGTTCATAAAAAAATTTATCTTACAGTTAGTGCAACTCTTAAAATCAAACTTTGTCCATTAACCCTCTGCTTATAGATGAAGGAGGTTCTTCATTCTTCAAACCCTCTTCTTATAGATGAAGGAGGTTTTTAGTCATGTCATATCATCAGCCCTTTGACAGTGTTATTTTTCCTTTCACTGTCCTTTCAGGCTTTGACTATGATCGCAAGAGCTTAATGAAAAACTCTATGCTCTGTGGCTGCATCCCAGGCTCAAGATCACATTGAGAAGCATCTGTCTTCTCATGTGGAGCCAAATATTGTCTTCTGAGATGCTGGTATGCCTTTTTCCTAAAAAGATCCATTAAAACACTGCAAAAACACCTAGAATCAATTTGACTTATGGTCCATGTATTGCTGAGACTTGAGGGTGTATTAGTAGCGCGACCTAGGGATGTAACCAACTTTGTTTGTAGAATGGGAAGGTCTATTATGACTGGTATATAGCAGATGGAGGTTCTTTGGCTTTAGGATAATTCGCCAAGGGAGAAAAGCCTAAAGCGCCACTTCCTAACTTAGGGGAGACTTTTTGGACAGATTTGGATTGTTTCTTTAGAACTGATGGGCAGACTGGTATGACTGAGGCTAGGTAGGGTTTGATAATGAGGTTTCATGTCGACATGGGCGGACTGAAAGGTAAGAGGGAAAATTTTTTTATGGATGTTTTCCAGCTGGAAAATTTGACAAATTTTTAGATCAGTTGCTAGAAAACTTGACTGTTATAACTAGTCATCACCGATAAGTGAAAAATACTGATGACTAACAATGGCTCCATTTGGGGAGGGTAGCTCCTTTTCAAGAGGTGTCCAGAATCTCAGATCTTTGGCTTATGAGACCAGTGCCTTATCCATTGGTGCAAATTTTACCCTTCCTTGATGCTACTTCTGAAAAATGACAGCAATGATTAGCATCAACAATATTTCTACCTACCCACTATCTTTCCTAACATTTTTTTTTCTTTTTGGTGCATTTGGACTAGCAACCTTTTGACAATACATATTTTTTTTCTTTTTGAAAAATGAACCTATCTAATTCTACACTTATATCTGCCGGGAGTTCAGATTAAACTGATGAACTCCTTCATTAATCTACGTATGCTAGATCAACTGCCAATGTTAAGCTGTTTGACATGATTTTATTCTCTAATCTAAAACACGGAATTGAAAATGATCAAATCAGGGTTAGACAGTCTGATTTGTCATGTATTTGCGGCATGAAAGACAAGTTGCACACAAATATTATTTTGCATAAAATGGAAACTGGGAAAAATAGGGCTAAGATGCACAATTTGTTTTTCATCCTCGCTTCCCTCTTTGGTTCTGTTTTGAACGTGTGGAACCAGTATCTTTTCCTAATCTACTCTCTTTGATAAGTCAAGCTTACACAATGTTGACCATATTTTTCACTCACTAAATTATCAGCAAATACATTTAAACATGTTCAGCTATGATTAGGCTAGATAACTAAACAAGACATTTAAGTACTAGTAGCGACATTTAGACTTGCGTGCTTTCAGCATGACTATTTTTGGGTATGGGGCTGTACCATTGCTTTTTAGAAACTGCCCTCTTTTTCTACTTTTTACTGTTTTTGTATTTTCTGTTTATTCACTTTTCCTTCAAACAATCTAAAACTGGAAAGATGCTCACAAAGCTGAGCTTATTTTTCACAACTATCTACCTATCCTAGTCTAAACTATACACAACATACATTCATTTGGTGAACTCTTCTTTGCACTATAGCCAGTCAAGTAGATGATTGCATGGTTGATCTTGGTTTAGTTCTTTCATGATGCTGAAGTAATGAAAAGGCCACTCCCATTTGGCTTGTTTTCCGATAGTAGTGCCTAAGTTTTTTCTCATTCTTGGTAGAAACTTGTTCATGATAGAACCCACTAGTCCTTCAGATTTCTCAAGGAAAACAACAAATGGATCTTGGAATAATACTTGATCTAGAGGATTTGATATATAGGCTTCATTCAGGACTACTCTTTCTTCCACTTGGCTATATTTGGGACTTCCCTGGTAAAGCAACTCTTCCCCTTGCACATGATCACTTGAACTGACAGACTCATCATATATTGGAGTGTAGCTTTCTTTCCAAGATAATGTGTTCTGATTAAGTGGACTGAAAATTGTGTGAAGGTCATCAGGTTGATGAGCAGGGATACACTTTTACAGTAAATTATCTTGAAAGGATAGTGTGACAACTCTCATGTGTTTATCAACCTCTTTTTCTTTAACTGCAATTTGTAACTCAATGGAACTTGGTGGCTGCAAATCCGGAGTTAGGGAAGATTCCATGTCCAAAATGATTTCCTCAACCATTTTAGGAAAATGCTTCTCATTTACAACATGCTCAAGAATTTCATCATCCTCCTCAACCTCATCATCAAAGCTGAAAAACTGTTGATTTCCAATTATGTGAATGTTATCTCCGACGGACTGAAGAGAAGTAGAGAAAAGAGTTTGAGACTCTTCACTTACTTCTGAACTCTCAAGGCTCTCCTCATCAGTGTCATAGATGACCTATAATGGCTGCTCACTTTTCTCAAGTTTATGAAACTGAGCTTCCTCCCAAAAATAAAAAACTGAGTATTTTGCAAAGTTAGCTTCTGTTTGGAAATCATAATCATTAACATATTGATCAAACCTTGGAGAATCATTAACATAAGTAATGTCACCAGCCATGCATATTGGACTATCAGATTTATTTTCTTCAAATTGATTTACAAGTCTATTTTTTGACTTATGATATGCAGGATTAACAGGAGAAAGATCAAAGAAGTTTTGGTTATATGAAGTTTCAGAGGCTGTCTGCATGTTTATAAGTTGATCTATTTCCTCTTCAGTTAAAGGAGGAGGTATTTTATGTTTTCTTTGCATTGGGCAACAATTTCTTTCCATTTTTGTGGAAGTTGATCTTGTGGCTAAATGTCCTCTTGCATTTTACAGCGAAGGGAAGATGGACTGTTATTTGTTTCAACCTTTCCAAAGAGCTCTTGTGGCTCCTCTCTTATTTTTTGATGGATTTCATCTAGGATCAACTCTTCTTGGTCATCTTGGTGGTTAGTTTGGGTAAGAAAATTATGGATCTCCTCTAAAAAATCCTCAGGATGCCAATTTCCTAAGTTTTCTTCAATGCTTACAAGGTGTTGTATGAGGTTTTCAGATTGATCACAACAATTTTCAGCCAATGATAGAGATGGAAAATGCCCTATATAGCATTTACAAAATACTTTGTGGAAATCCTTCAAAGAAAAAAAGATGCCAGGTTCTAGGCTTTCATACCATTCTCTTGCCTTTTCTTCTAATGTACCCATGAACATTTTCATGAGGCAGTCCTCATGCCATTCAACCTTTAACCTCCATACATGTATATGAAAATTGATGAGGTGTAAAAATGGGTCGTCAACATTTTCATCTCGAAAGACAGGTAGGTTTGCTATCCAATTTACATCTTTAGGCATTTTATGTGGGAATCCAGGGATATGTTCTCTGCTCATCGGAGCATATCTCCTTTGTATCCTTGGATCCATCTTTGTTAATCAGAAAGGATCACTATGTCTTTTCAACCAAACTAAAGTTCTCTACCAGTGGAGTCTTTTGGTCTAATGAAGGTTGTGGAGTCGCCAGGTGGAGGATTTGAACTGTGCTGTCCACCATCAGCATGCTTGGGATTGCTTAATGCATTCCCAGAAGATTTTATAAGGACTAGTGGGGAAATAGGCCTACTGGAGGCTAGTGGAGTCGCCAGGTGGATTTTTATGAAAACTATGGTCCACCACCAACACTATCAAAGATGCTTTGGGAAAAAGTTTATAGCAAGCTTTCAGATGGAAACTTGCAAAGAAGAGTGATTTACTTGGTTTCAACAGTTTTCTAGGATGTATGGACAAGCTAATGGTTCTCTTGGCAAGAAGGCTTCTGCTGATCTCCTATGTTTAGGTGAGGTTTTTCTGAATCGCTAAGTTATACTTAGTTTGTCACTATTTGTAGAGCTTCTACCCTAAGTTTAAGTTTTTGGAAGGATGAGTTAGCAGAAGGGTATGGTTTGTGAATTTTTTGGTCTTTATGGAGTTTTTTGGCCTACTGGAGGCTAGTGGAGTCGTCAGGTGGAACTTGGTTGTTTTTGAAAAGATGTAGCTATGGTCCACCACCAGTAACTAGGGAAAAAACCAATCTGGGAATGTTTTGGGGTTTTTTTGAGTTTTTATGTGTAGCCTATGGTTTATTTAAAGTATTCTAAACTTGTTTCATCACTTTGCTAGGATGGCGAGAACAAAAAGAGTTTACTCTAAATGGTTTTATGGACTGCTTGCCTATGAGGTTTGGAATATTTTCCTATAACTAAATCATCATTTTGCTAAGATGTTAAAAGAGCTAAATTCTACTCTTCTAAGTTTGTTTGAGATTTTGAGCGTTCCTAAGGGATACTTAGGATGTTTTGACTCAAGGTCCCACTGTGATTGCCATTATGTTAGTGAGCGGTGGGATAAGTCGATCGGATAGTAGCCTAGAGTTTAGTAAAGTAGAAAGGCCTACTGGAGGCTAGTGGAGTCGCCAGGTGGATTTTTAGTTATTTTGAGGTATATGTGTATGGTCCACCACCAATACTGTCAAAAACCAATCAAAGGAAGTTTTTGGGGTTTTTCTGAGTTTTATGTGCAGCCTAGTATGTAAGAGTGTTATAAACCTGGTTCATCACTTTGCTAAGTGTTATCACTCAGGTTTTCCTAGAAGTTGTGTAAGAGGAAAGTATACCCGAGGTAACCACAAACCAATCTTTTAGATGCAGAATCTAGCCAATCTGCATCCAGAGAGGGCTCTCTCTTTATAATTTATCTTTGTTCTTAGAAGGTTTTAGGCTAGTTATAGATTCAAAGTTTGTTTTGGAAAATGGTGGAATCCACAAACTAAGGGCAAGGTTGAGAGCTTTCAGTCCATTGGGCTATGGAGTCAAAGGATGGCTTTACTGGATTTCTATTCTAGGCACAAGATGGTATTACAGGGCAAGATAGCTAGATAGAGAACAATCCTTAAAATTTAAAGTGGATGGGATGATCTTGAAGGGATGAAAGGCAGCTAAGAATCTTTCACCATGTTCAAAAGAAAGAAAAGAGATGACTACAAATAAAGAGCAACGAAGAATTCTTTATTATAGTAATCAACAATGTTTAAATTAGCAAAGCAAGAGCATTTAAGAATTCATGCTTATAACTAATTTAGAAGAAAACATTAAGAATAATCACATTTGAAAACAGAGTACAATTAAGCAAATTCTGTTTCATTCCTTTATGCAAATTATTCAGAAATGGATATGATGATATTATAAACTAATATAGTATTTCAGACAAAAGGTAGAAAAACTTATTGAACTGTAGTCCAACACATGAATCCTGCAACAAGTCCAGTGCTTCAAATCGTCATCCAGTAAGCCACGAATAAATTTCTCCAAAATGCTTTTATTCTGAAAACCTCAATGTTACAGCAGAGTAATAGAATCCACCCAAAATACTTCCAAGAGTGAAGTATTTATACAAATTCTAAACTAAAATATCTTGAAAAAATATCAAAATTGGTTCACAAATCTCTCCAACTATTTTACATAAATAGAACTTAAGTAAATGACACTCAAACTAATTCATCTATTTGGCACTATTTTGTATGGATAGGTGATGACAAAGAGGAGAATTCGAATTTGATCCAACTCTTAGTTGATGATGAGGCATCCAAGTCACTAACTGCTTCCTTTCTTTGTGCAATTCTGCAAATTTGGGGTCCAATGATACCTTTATATTTCTCAATCCGTAATAGATATGTAAAAATTGAAAGAGGTTATTGTAGATAAATAGGTTGGTGAGATAAACCTCTTTCAATTTCCTAAAATCCTCTCCAGATGTGCACAATAGGCTCTGCAAAACGATGTGTAAAACAGAGTTTTACAGAGTCTGAAAAATAACCTCTAAATATGTGCATGTATCTCTCAGCCTGAAATCACTGTGGAAAAACTGAGATAGGTTTTTGTAGATGGGTCTCTTAGGAACAAAAACCTCCTTCAGTTTTGTAAAATGTATTTCTAATTGGCCAAAATATTCTCTGCAACATGATGACTTAACAGGATTTTTCTGCAAAAAGTGCTTTCCAACATTGTTTAATATTTCCAAAACCATAATGGCTGTTAGAAAAGTGAGAGAGGTTTTTGTAGATGGCCCTCTTAAGAACATAAACCTCCTTAAGTTTTGTAAAATTCATCTTGGATTGATCACAATAGTTTCTGCAAAACTATGACTAAAATATGCAATTTCTGCAAAAATGTTCCTTCTTGTTATGTTTTTTAATCTTTTTACTTTCTTGCTCTTTTGACTGTTTTACTTTCACTTTAGACAAACCTCCCTATTGGTGAAAGTATTCTCATCTATTTTTACCATTTTACTGCCTTCTGTATTTACTTTTACTGTTTACCTTTGACTGCTCTGTAACTTCATTTTAACTGTCACTGACTTTTACCTGATACACTTTAACCATTGATACTCTTTAGTTGTTATGATTTCTAACCTCTGTTTGAATAGATTTGATAACAATATTGGAGTAAACAAATCTTATGACTAGTATTAAGACTGTTTATCCAAGGATGTGATCTTCTGATTACCTCTTCAGGGGACAACCGAGTAGATTTTTCAAGCAATTCTTCCATAGACAAAGGAGTTAGCTCTTGATCAGGTTCAAAATGTAGCATTGTACTGATAGCTTGAGGAGTAATGGGGAAAAGAACACTCTGGTCAGGGGACATTACAGCTCTCTGAGTGGGATCATAGTTAGAATGGCAATAGTGGATATTTCTGGGAAAGTAATGACTGAGGGGATGAGATATCTCGGGAGATTGGATTCCCACAATCCAATGACATCTTGCCCCTTCGAGTAATCGTCTCTACAGCGACAATAACTCAGAAGGGGGCTTTCATCAAAATGCAAGTATTTAATTTGAAAATCTTTATCCACTGAGGGTAAATATTCTAACTCTCTGTGGGGGGCATTCAATGGAGTCACATTCAGGGCTGCCGGGGCTTCCATTTTGGTTCTTGTGGATTCAAAACGGAAGTTTCTGGGTTTTCTTCACAGGCCGGGTGCAATTTCAATTTAAATGAAGGAAATTAACACAATTGCAGTTTCAAGGGAACAATTCACAGTTTTAAAACCTCAGGGAATGATCTCAGTGATAAGATTTAATCACTAATCCAGTGGAAAACAAGGAAAACAGACTTTCTTTTGAAGTTTGAAGCGCTATAGGATAAATACCTGTTTTTGGAGGAAAGCTGGTTTTTAACAGGTATTAGGCGGTAGCAGGAGGATGCTTGAACACAGGTCTGGCGAAAATCTGGAGCGAAATCGATTTGAACAGTGGATTTCAGTGGAAATTTGAAATTCGTAGCGGAAAGCACAATCACGTTCAAATGATGAAAATGACACAAAAATGCGAAATTTTGTTTTATTTCCAAAGTCAAAAAGGGGGTTTTTAGTTTTTCGAGGAGTGACGTCACGTTGGTACGGGCTGACGTGTGCAGGGGTCGGGCGGTAAGTGGTTTAGTCCCCGCACCGCTTATGGACTAGAGTGCTAATGAACGTGGGGGGAGCGATTCCATTGAGCGATGGACGCGTGGCAGGTGAACAGTTCCAATACCACCAATCCCCCGCTCATTAAAATATTGACAAGGGATGGGTAGCGGGATTGATAGGGAGCGTTGATCTTTGGAAGAGTGATCAGACAGTGGCAATGACGGGGAATGAGCGGAGGATTAAGGTGTGGGCCCGTCGGGTTTTTAAAACAATTAAAGTTTAATCTAATCACCCCGGGAGGCTTTTGATTGGTGAGTGGAAGGCTATTAATTAGTTCAGATAACTAATTAATCCCATCATATAATGGAAAACGAAGTCGTGGCGGGGTTTTGTTGGGCGCGGGTATTAAAGTTAAAATGTCGGGTGGGATGCCAGGTGGATGAGCCACGGTGGCATAGGGACTTTTCCAAAGCTTTAGTTTTGAAAATAAAACTTCGGGTTTTATTCATATTTTGGGTTTAAACATATATATCGTATGTTTAACGTTTTATTTTTCATATATATGTTTTTAGTTTATTATATGGTAAATTAACAAATGTATTTAACTTACCATAGGGGCGGGTTTACAGTATAATGATAAATTTAACCAAAGGGCGTATAGTGGGTTTTTATTTGAATGCGCGGGGAAATAAACACTTTGGTTAAACTTTATAATAGAGGGGTTTTTTGGGTTATTTATAAAAAGGGAGTTATATACTTAGGATAGGGTATTTTACTAGGGATTTAGTAAATAGAGTTAAATGTAAATATGGAAAAGGACAAGGAAACTCAAAATATTTTTGCACATCTAAGAAAGTGAGAACTTTTGAAGTAAATTGCAATATTTTATCTTCAATACTTAAACTTAGAATAGCAAGTTATCATGAGGGATTTTTATGGAATTTTGCATGATTTTCCTAAGTAAAATGGGATTTTACTTAGGACAAGGTTAAAGGTGAATGATTATAATGATGAATTATCTCAAGTACTTAGGTCTTTTTGATCATTAGGCCAAGTGTCCGGTCCCTCCAAAAGTCAAGGAAATGCCTTGAGCCCTTTTGATCTCCAAAAACCTTAGTATTTTGGGGAAATTAGTAAAAACTTAGGGAAAAAGTGATATGGGAAGTTAATGATTTTGACTTTGCTCACTGTAATCTTCTAGTGTATTTCCTGCTTTAATACTTGTGATGAAAGTAAAGGATCAAAAACATATAGCAGCATCATTCATCAGATAACACTTTGCAGCACCATCTACCTACCCTATCTACTTAACACTACCATTTTCTCTTCTTTATTAGGGTGCATTTAGACTTGCAAACCCTTATCAATATTTTCTTTTTTACAAGGCAAATCTATCTAATTCTACCCTTATTACATCCAAGGGCTTAGATTGAACTGTTGAGCACCTTTTATTAACTCTACCTATCTACTTATCTGCCAAGATTAAACTGTTTGGCTAGATATTTATTCTCTAATCTACAACATGAAATTGAAATATGAGTAAGCCAAGTTTAAACAGTTTGACTTATTCCTGAACTGTGGCAAAGGTTTGACAAGCTGCACACAATTGATTTATTACAAAAATAAAATAGCAGTGGCATTTGGATTTGCACACTTTCCTTGGTCTATTTTTTGCTTGGGGTTCATTTCTTTCACTTTTTTGACCATTTTATTCTTTTTACCCTTTGATCTTTCTTTTAGGGTATACCCTCTTTACATTTTTTAACTTTTTTTGATTTTTTGGTTTTTTAAGAATATGGAACACCTTTGCTCAAGAAAGAAGGTTTGAACATATTCCATCATTCAATCAAGACAATCATGAAAGATGAAACCTATTGGTATAGGAGGCTAACACTAAGATGGTGAAACAAAGAGTTTACTCTAAATGATTCTAAAGGATGATGGTCTAAGTTAAATGTTTGAAGGACTAAAAATTCTATAAGAGTTTGCTAGACTGTCATGTACTCAATAAGTCCCACTGTGATCGCCATTATGTTAGGGTCCCGTGATTTGGCTGATTGGCAAGCGAAATGATAGTGTAACATCAAACCATTCTTTGGAGCCCAAGGACCTAGCCTTCCTGGACTCAGAGAGGGCTCTCTCTATTTGTGTAAGGGATATCTGTGTGTGTGCTTATTGCGTTCTGATTTTGGGCTAGTTATGAAGTAGGTTTTTTGGTTTTGGTTTTTAGGTTGTGAGGGATGAAACTGATCAAAGATATAAGATAGGTAAAAAGGATGTTAGATCAACTAGGCTATGGGGTCTAAAAGGTCTAGAAAGCTATCAGACGGAGATACAAGGCTGTTGAAGGGCCGATTTGATTCGAGGTAGAAAGGATCTTTGGGTAAAATGGAACAAAATGGAAATCAAGTTTGGGAACAACAAATGATTTCAAGCATAACTAGTTTAATAGCTGACATAAACATGGTAGGGAAAACCATTAATCATGAGAAATGTAACTATAAGCTAATCAATGCATAGAAATAAACATTCAAGCCATGCATAGAGATATATCACCCTCTAACTTTGGGAAATGGCTATCAGAATTTGGGGAAAAAAACTAAGAGAGACAAACAACTTAAATTACTATGCCGGAACGCCTAAACACATTACTTCAAGTTATTGGGCACTTTGAAAACAAGATTTGCATAGTCTTAGACAAAGGGCTAGATCAGAACTAGGCCTCCTTGGTTCAACAAAATGATAATCTAATTAGTTAAAGAGAAATTTCATGGATGGAGCTATCACTAGCCATAGGTAAGCAGGGCATACCGTAAATCATACTTAGCATGTATAAAACCATGAATGAAATAAGCAACAATATCCTTAAGTTATTAAAGAGCAATAAGGAATTCTTTAATGTGACTAAGGAAGAGGAAAACATGAAAGCTATGAAGAAACAAGAAATTTGAGGTGCCTCCAAGGGAATGTCTCAAATCTGTTCTCTACTGATCTATAGCAAGCAAGAAACATGTATTCATGAATGAAAACTAGAATACAAAACAAAGAAGGAGACACTATACCATTCTACCAAGTCATGGAATCCAACAACAATCCTCTTTCATCATCCAAGAACATCCAAGAGGCAATCCAAAAGCACGAGACAAGTATTTCTTCCAAAGCTTATATGACCATATATTGCTTCTATCATCAAGTTCAGCCTTCTATTACAATGAATCCTCTTGGAATATATAGGCCAAAGAGGAGGAAAACCAACCATGGCAACTAGCTAGCCATTGGTTCAAAATAAATATCTAAACTTGTCCTTGAGGCTTTGCAAAGCCCAAGGCACAAAATATCTCATAAAATATCTAAAAAATGCTAAAAGAGGGAATTAAATTGACTTTTCATAACTTCTCATGTGCAAAAATAGCTAAACGCACATGAGGAAAAAACAATTTTAAAGGTTCAAATTTTACAAAAATACTCAAAAATTACGTCAGCAAAAGGTCCCCTGACTTGTCGGCAACTTTTGGCAGCCTTCCCGATGTCGAAATCAGGCTCATGATAGCTCGTTGGAAAGATATGAGTGTCTACTTTCTGGAACAACTTGAAATTTCACAATATGATGCTTGTAAGTCCTCCAAATATAGGAATGTGTGTAAAAAACCAAACAATAAATTTTGCTGATAGACCGGGCAGAGTGTGGAAAAAACGGACATCTTTCACCATTTTGGGGGAGCAGATGATATTCAAATGTCCTGAAAATCGCTAAGTGTATGCTCCTGAAATTATGGCACCCAAAAATACCATTATCCTCCTTTGATGATCCCCCGAACTGAAATGGCGAAATTCATGAGTTTAAGCCAAAAACCCAAAAATGCCAAAAAAAACCAAAATATGTCGAAAATTGCCCAAAATTGGTGAGCAAGATCCTCAAGGGTTTTTAGAAACATGTCTAGAAGCAGAGGCCAAAAACTGAAGTTTTGATATGTATTTTATCACTTTCCGCGCTGGGCGCTTCCCTTTAACTGTCTCCTAGCCCTTTATAAACATTCAACAAGCCATTACCCTTCTATCACTGCTTCTCTTTTTGATGTCACTGTTTTGATCAAGGCAAGTTGGTTTCAAGTGCTGTGCAAAATATCTTCTTTGGTATTAGGTCCCAGCTCCTTCAAAACATTGTCTTTTCCTCCCTTTGTAAGCCAATCAGTAAGTAAATTCAATAACCACCACACAGTCAACCAAAATGCCTATACATAGTCAAAAGGTCACTGTGTTATAGGTAGAGTCATCAAACTCCTTATGTTGGTGTGAGCATAAACATCCTGGTAGCAGTCAAACAACAAAAACTCCTTTAACCAAAACACTGCCTTTGTATCCACTATTCCTTACCCAAATTTTGACAATAGCTCCAAATGGTGATTTGCAGATTCACACATTAAAGTTTGTTTTATGGAGTAAAGGAGAAAGTACTGGTGTTTTGCCCCTTCTTATCAAACAGAGAAATCCTTTGAAATGACAAAAACATTTACATCATGATCACTGCTACTTGAAAATATACCCACTTTTTCACCTTTCAAAACTCTGTCTCTTCTTTTGAACAATGTTTTGCACTATTTCAAAACTGTTCAGAGGGTAGTTTATAGGTTTTTCACATTAATAAAACTCAACACCCTTACTATTTCACTTCTAGTAAACAAAACACAACAAAACTTGAGTTGAAACAAAACTATCAACCCTCCCAAGCACAATTTTCTTCAGTATGTAAGGCTGACAAAGGTTATGTTTTTTCATCTCGGTTTTGAGGGCAGTTTATAGGTTTTCAAACATTAATAAGAACCCAAAACATCTTTCAACAAACTATTTTGAAATTCCTAACCGATACCTTCACCCCTTTCACCAATTATTTAGCCTTTCGAAAACACATAGTATTTAACACTTTTTAGAACTGTGACAACACCAAGGAGGCACTTGGAATACCTCGAGATTTTGGTGGCAAACTTTGGCTGGGAGTTTGAATGGCTTTAAAAAACCTTTGGAGGTGTTTTAATTCTTTGACATATGCGCGGCACGTTTGGAGGAGAGAGCGTCGCGCAGACAATCTGTCGGGTCACCTGTCGGGCCGACAGGACCAAAGCTTACAGGCGCGCCGCGCAGCAGTGGAAACCTTTGTAAAAAATCTACCTGAACGCGCCGCGCGCTTTTCCAAGCGCGCCGCACAGCCTTAAACTTTCAAAAACTTCTGCACATTGCTCGAAATCCTTCTTTTTGGTCTCATGGACATCAAAAGGGAGAGTTGCCTTGTGTTTTAAGAGATTTAAAGAGGTTTGCACAGTCAGTCAACTCCTTTGAAAGTGAAAAAGCCGAAGTCTTTTTCACACTTGATTGGTGAGGGTTTTTCAAGAGATGTTTGAAAGCGCCTTTGCTTTAACACTTGAAACCTTATCCATCTAAAACATAACTTGATACCCTTTTAAGATTTTAAAACTTTCACTGTTTCTCATTAGAGAGAAAAATTCTTCCCTCTGCCTATATCTGTTTGTTAGAGGGAAAAATGGCTCAAAGCCATATAGGGACTATATATGCATTCTCCCAACAATTGCTTCTTTTTACTGTGTGGTGAAAATAAAACAAGGGGTGATGTACTTAGAGTTGACAAGTGAACAAGGGAAGTCTGTCCCTTTGTTCTTTTGTGAAGGAGTTCTGTAAAAACCTGAGTTTTCATTCATTTTACATTTTTGAGAGCAGCCCCTTTAGAATATTTTCCATATGCCAAGATTTCCTTTCAACCTCTGTCTTAACCAAGTGAAGAATTTTTGGTGAACAAGCTGACAATGGTTTCCTTTATACTTGATGGCAGAGGTCACTTAGAGAGCAAGAACTTTTGACTCCTTTGGCCATCAGCTTTAATAATATCTCTTCATTGATGAGGAAACCTACTAGCTTCTCCTTGTAACTCAATAACAGTGAAATCATGCAAATCATTTTAAAACCCACTGCTTGGTCTCTGCCTTTAATCATCACTTTGCTTCATAAAACTTTAGTCACTGTCTCACTGTTCATAAATTTTTTTATCTTACAGTAAGTGCAACTCTTAAAATCAAACTTTGTCCATTAACCCTCTGCTTATAGATGAAGGTGGTTCTTCATTCTTCAAACCCTCTGCTTATAGATGAAGGAGGTTCTTCATTCTTCAAACCCTCTGCTTATAGATGAAGGAGGTTTTTAGTCATGTCATATCATCAGCTCTTTGATAGTGTTATTTTTCCTTTCACTGTCCTTTCAGGCTTCAACTGTGATCGCAAGAGCTTAATGAAAAACTCTCTGCTCTGTGGCTGCATCCCAGGCTCAAGATCACATTGAGAAGTAGCTGTCTTCTCATGTGGAGCCAAATATTGTCTTCTGAGATGCTGGTATGCCTTTGTCCTGAAAAGATCCATTAAAACACTGCAAAAACACCTAGAATCAATTTGACTTATGGTCCATGTATTGCTGAGACTTGAGGGTGTATTAGTAGCGCGACCTAGGGCTGTAACCAACTTTGTTTGTAGAATGGGAAGGTCTCTTATGACTGGTCTATAGTATATGGAGGTTCTTTGGCTTTAGGATAATTCGCCAAGGGAGAAAAGCCTAAAGCGCCACTTCCTAACTTAGGGGAGACTTTTTGGACAAATTTGGATTGTTTCTTTAGAACTGATGGGTAGACTGGTATGGCTGAGGCTAGGTAGGATTTGATAATGAGGTTTCATCTCAACATGGGTGGACTGAAAGATAAGAGGGAAAAAAAGTTTATGAATTTTTTCCAGCTGGAAAATTTGACAAATTTTTAGATCAGCTGCTAGAAAACTTGACTGTTATAACTTGTCATCACCAATAAGTGAAAAATACTGATGAATAACAGACCAAAATGAGGTATACTTAGCAAGTTCAACAATCGCGAACCAGCTAACCCACATGCCCACGACATTGGTACTAACCTTGGCACATTATCATCTATTACCCTTTCGAGATATAACTCAGGTGCCAATTTTGGGAAGGCCTCAATGTTGGCGAGATCGTGATCGTCGAACTTAATGGAGGGGAGATTTCCCAACACCTCTTTGATTATGCGTACTTCATCCGAAACTAGTGGCATCTACAGATAGGAGAAAAAAACATCGATATTCTTGGGCGTGTACATCAAGGGTCACCTAGGTCGAACATAGGGCGGTAGCCAAGTCAGCGGGACCGCCAGCAGAGCTTCTTCCTGCACAGATAGAGATCACTTTGCAAGGTTAGGTGAGAATTCCTTAGGCACCTTTCGGGGGGATTTCACATTCTGAGGTCGAGGCCTATGATGATTCAATGGGGTTGGTCGCAATCATTCTTGCTCAGAAGACGAACTCAGGGTTGTTGCTATCAGAGGGGGTAGTGCGCCTATACATGAACAAAGTATAATATTTACCGAAAATTGCAAGGCACAAGAATTTTAGGAAGCAAGGAACCTAATTCTGATCTGCACCTCTCTTCTTATAGATTTTGATGGTTAACAACGGTCAGATGAAACTTAGCTGGAACTTACCATCAAAGAAACGGTAAAAAATCCTCCAAAATCGCCGCATTAATTTCCAACTACTCACTCCCTTTAACGGTAAAATTGGCTTTTTACCCAGATTTACTATTCCAATGGCTATTTTTCGCAGCTGCATGTTACCCCTGTGCACCTAGTGCACCCTTTCGTGCCTCCCGACCTGCAGACAACTCTTGCGCGCACACCGGGCCTACCTTCGTTTTTCCTCTTGCCTACGCGCAACCATCCAGATACAACTACTCCGGACAAATAGTCATTTTGGTATGCGCCGAGTTGGCCCTGTATGGTTTTAGACGGCTGTCATTAACATATCCTGGTAGGAGGTACTTGCGTGGCGTAGCCAATCTCACTGCACCGCCATCCGTATTTTCTGTTACTACATAAGGTCCCAACCAATGTTGTTGGAATTTCCCTGGGTGGCCTGCAAACTAGCTGTCATATAGTAGTACTAGCTCATCTTCTTTAAACGACTTCTGTCAGATGTGCCTATCATGATAGGATTTTTCCTGAGCCTTCTAAACTTGCTGATGAAAATTAGCAATGAACTGATCCTCTTCCAAGGCAACTACCTGTGCTAAGTGTTCCTCCATGATTTCAGGCTCTGCCATGTTTGTAAAGGCCGCGATGTGTAGGCTAGGGACGATGTACTCCATGGGAACAATGGCCTCCTTCCCATAAAACATATGAAAAGTCATTTTCCCAGTCAATTTATTGCACGTGTTCTAGTAGGCCCAAAGTACTGACGAGATGCATATGTCCCAATCGCTTCGATCAAAATTACAGACTTTGGTAAGCACATGTTCCAAAATTTTATTGAAAGCTTCCATTGTTCCATTTTCCTGCGGGTGATACAGGGTACTCTTCACATGGTGGATCCAAAATTCCTCAGTCAAAGCTTGAATTGTTTCATTAATAAAATGCATACCTCTTTCTCTCATCAAGATCTTCAGACAATCGACCCTGGTGGAAATATGCTAAAAAATGAAGTGCACAATGGTATCTGCAGTGAAATCCTTCACAGCTTGTGCTTCCGCCCATCTAGTTACATAATCAGTTGCGATGAGGATGTAGCAGGCACCTGTCTTGTTACCTGGTGGGTTGATGGGTCCGATAAAGTCTATAGGCCATTTATCAAACACCTGCAGGGTCATTTGTGGTTGTAGGGGCATCTCACCCCTACGTGAAGGTCTTCCCGTTTGTTGGCATGCATCGCAATCATTACAATATGCGTGGGAGTCGCTATGCAGTGTGGGCCACCACAACCCATCTCTCAGTACCTTCTATGCAGTTTCTTTACCTGCATAGTGACCTCCTACCACTCCTCAGTGGGCTTCTGCTAAAATGGTTTGTCTTTCATGCTCTAGTACATACCTTCGCAACACCTCATCAGCTCCTAGCTTGTACAATTGGCCCACAATGATGGTAAATTCAGTTGCATGGGTTACCAATTATTTTTTCTGTTGTATCAAGTAGTCTATAGGTGCCAGCCTCGTAGTTAAGAAGTGGATATTATCTGCAAAGTGCTCGTCAACAACCTTAATAGAAAACAGCTGAGCATCGGGCAAGCCTTCTTCTAGGTTAGTTGGATCTTCACCACTCTCGATTCAGGACAAGTGGTATGGTCTCGTATTTAGTCTCCTAGGCTTCATAATTATCTCAAATTCATATTCCTGAAACAATAGTAACCATCTGTGTTAACACTGGAAAATTGTACAAGCAGAAGACGACATTATTTAATGTTAAGTAGAAGGATTTACAGGGCTGGAAGACATTACAGAATCTAGAAAGTATTTAAAAATCTCTAAGGTCTGAGGAAAAATCAAATTTGAGCAAGTCATAGATGATTTTGTGCGCATAATCCTTTGTGAAGAGCGCCTTTGTGTGCTTTTTTTCTCGATATGCACGCAATCCTGGGAGTGGTGAAATGTCACTTTCCGGGACCACACAAGCACACTCCAAGATAGTGATTTCAATTGAAGCCGCCTAAGGACAACCACCAACTCCTCCTTAGACATCAAGGGAACACACAAAGGAATATTTGTGGCACACAAAGGAATCATCCCCCTCTCTTGGGTCACCATACACAATGTACCAAGAGAGGGAAGGAGGATTTGAATTCTACAATATAAGGCCACCATGAGACGAAGAACTAGTGAACACGTTTTTATGTTGGCCAGAATTGCCCAAGCAATACCAATAGTGTGTGATCCGAAGCTGAAGATAAAGGGGACTCATAGTAGAGAGAGAGGGAGACTTTGTACAGAGGCAAGCTTGGGTTAAAAACATTCTTGCATTGGGACTTAGAACCCATGTTCTAGGGGCACTTTGGCAAGAGGGTAAAGTTTCACTCTTATTTTCCTACCAGCGCTCAATAAGAGGGGCCTAGAGCCACCATTTGAATTATTTTTGTTGTTTGACTCTTTTCAAAGCTCATGTTTATTTTTTTTAGTTTTAGTTTATATATGCATGCTATTTCTCTATCTAGTATGCTTATGATTCTAGCTTGTTCCACTAACTTGCTTGACTCCACTTCTTTTTTTCCCTGTTACCAATAACTTAAGTGGGTAGACCACACCCCTTAAGTTGGTGTGATTTCATACATACGTGTACCAAACACACTCAAACAGGATTGGCAACTCCACTAACGTTTATTACCAAGTTTATTTGGTTGTGCCTTGTTTTGCAGAGACCTCTGTCTGTGCTGTGAAGTGGATCTGAATTTCCCCTGATTTCTCTTGCAGTCCGTAGTTCATCCCAAGTGATAGAATGAAGCAGAACAACTCCAAAAAATTCTTGTGTAGGAATTTGTGCGCTTTTCTTTCCCACAAACGCGCCCAGGGCACGCGTTCAGAGCTAACCCGCGCGTAGACATCACGCCTGTTTCAGCGTTTTGCGCACAAAATACAGAATGAGAAATTTCTCCCATATTTCTACCTTTTCTTGCTTGTAAAGTGCTTGGAAGCCCCTAATACACCTGCCAACACTGGTTGTAGTACCCTGCAGCTTGCTAAAGCTCACTCTTAGTTGCTATTTGTAGGCTTAGTGTCCGTTTTATTTCAAGTTGATTTTTGCAAAGTTCACTCATAGTTTAAGTAGGGGGAAAAAACTTGCATTCCGATTTTTTTTTATGTTTTGCAAATTTTGGTACCAACAAACCTAGATAACTAGCCAAAGTAAGTGGCCCAAGACCACACATGCGTAGCTAGTTTCTTTTTTCTAGTGTAGAAGTTATTAGTTTAGTTCAATTTTTGCACTAGGATTTTCGGGACTAGGATTGAATTGTTGATAGAAAAGCAAGTAATATATTCTACCTTTGCACCCTCCAGTGATCCTAGGTAAGCATATGAACGCTCCCTATTCACAACTCGCCATCTACCTGTGGTTGATCACATATATTAACTAGGAAAAATAGAAAGCGACCCATAATCCGCACATCTTTTTCTTTTGAGCAAGGAAAAATACAACATAGTTTAATACGGGATACTGAAAAGGATCATCGTATATTCAAACGTTCAAACTATGTGCTTGTCCACTTTCTGTGTGCACACACTCACCCACTAAGTGAAGCAAAGACACCTAAAAATAACTTAACCAAACTCACTAAATTCTCCCCACAGGGGCCACAAAAGAATTTATAGCTTAAGTTAGGATCAAGGGGGTAGGAATCCAATAAGCCTCTCTGATCATTATTTATCTTGAAACGTAGAAGTTGTCTATTTAGGGAGCTTCAAATCCACCTATCAGCCCGTGACAAAGAGAACCCGAGCATGGCAGAGACCCATTTCAGAGGGGGTTAGGCTTAAGGCAGTGCGTGCGGTATCAGTTGGGGCTACCTGACCCATCTGATACTCGGTACTATTAGCTGACTTACCAAGAAGCCCAAGAATCGAATGCTCACGTGGGTTGGTGGTACTTAGTGACCAAAACTAGGGCATCCCTTCCCTATAGGTGATGGTGCAGGCAAGTGCCAGACCCTCTACCCTTACCTTGGTGGATTTTCTTTGGCTGACCGAGGGCGTTGCCAACTCTTACGGGATGTTGTGCCAGCACTCGCAAGATATATTCTCAAGACCCAATTAAATTTGAGTGTGTGAGGATGCATAGGTCTTCTAGGATTTTGAGTATCTTACGCAAACAAAAAAAACCACTTTTTTTGATTGCTTGATCACATAGATTAATTTAAAGGGAAAATTTATTTTATTTTCGCTTTTTTTTTTTTTTTTTTAATATGTATGTGACCATAATTTTTCTTTGATCGCAGACTCTATCCTCTCAATTTTTTCCAAAAATCAGACCTATTTGACACAAATACAGACCCAACGGGACCTCGTCGATCTAGTCGTTTTTTGGACCTCCCCCCATTACCGGGAGGGGTTCCAGGTCTTTCGGCATTCAGGCGTCAAAGATGGAACACTGCCACCATTATGGTTCGTCCTTTATTGGGGAAACTGTAGTTGGGAACCCTGGTCGGTCTCCCAACGCCATACCACACACCACTCCTCCCACGACCCCTAGAGGGAAGAGGAGTGCGTCCCATTCAGGAAGCCATCCGAATACACAACAAGGTACGTTGTAGACCAACCCTTTTCCTAACCAGAAATTTGTGTTTTCCCACACTGCAATGGCGTCAACCTCCCAGTCACCTTTCTTAGCTTCGCTAAATCTACATGATTTAACCAAGCTAACGAATGACCCCATCGCACAAAATCCTACATGGCCTCCCATGCCCACTAAGCTCCCTTCCGATATTCCAAAATTCGAAGGCAAGCAAGCGGAAGACCCAGGTAATCATGTCATGACCTTTCACCTGTGGTGTTCATCGAACATTATCATTGATGACACTATTTCATTGAGGTTATTTCAACGCACTCCGACAGGAGTAGCCGCGAAGTGGTAGGTGGAGCAACCCCTTTGCTTCACATGGAACCTTTAGTGCCCTCGCTACCGCATTCCTAACATATTTTCAGTTACCCATTAACCACGATTTAAAAATGAAATTACCGACACATTTTAGACAAACCCCCGCAATCCATATCTTAGACCATCTCCATGAATGGAGAAGGCGTTGTAGTTTATGTAAAGCTAAACTCGACAATCAGGTTCTCTTAGATTTGTTCCTGAAAACTCTTACAACAGAGATTTCAAAGGATGTGGCGTAGAAAAAGCCCATATCCAAAGAGGATTCTATCAGCAAAGCCTAGCAGCTTTAGTTGATTTATATGCAGTCAGGATACATTTACAACATTCTGCCTAACGCCCCACGCCTGCAAACTTATCTAGAATTTCCAAGCGCATCGAACTCTGCAGACAGGATAATTGGGTCATTGACCCAAGGTTACCTAGGCAGCAGCATTCAAAACCCCAGTTACACATATAGTTCTACCCAGAACATACCTCAACCTAGTTTTCAAAGTCATCATATGCCTCAAAAAAATTTGACCAATAGGGCGCAAGCGTATCACCAAGGAGGAACCTATCCTCTGGCTCACGGGACCTAATATGCAGAGAGAAGAACTGATGGAAGAGCTCCATTCCAACATCTAGGTGCAAACCAGGGACCATGTTATGCTCAGTCCCCAGCACAAAACTTACTTATGCAGACCAATGCACAGGTGAACTTTGTGTAGCCATCCTAAAACCAACCACTCCAACATAACCAGGAGAACTACCCTCCTAACGTGGTGAAGAAAAAATAAAAAAACAAGCCAAAATGGAATCCTGGACAAGGGGGAAACAACCAACAACGCCCACCGTGATCCTAGACTAGAGGTAACTCCAACCGGAATCAGAACCAAGAGCCAAGCAATGCCCATCGGCAGAGAAAAAGGCCACCTCTTCGAACAAACAATTCTTGTTCGATATGTGGTGAGTACGACCACTATACTCACCACTGTCTCGATCTACTTGAGCTGAAGAAGCTACAAAGTAACTAAGGACAAGGAGGATATTCCCAAAAAACAACTGTGATGCAAGAACCTTTCCCCCACCAAGGGACGGTAAGCACTCAACAGCAAAATACATATGACTCCGGGAAAATCAGCCATAAAATCTACATGATTGGCGAAGATATGCTTTTCTCAACATGGAATCACAATTATGACACCCCACCAGACACCAATACATCAGGGGCAAGTACCAGTGCACTGACTGCACCTTTGACCATTTCAAATATGCCATTGAACCATTTCCAAAAATGGAAAAGGGACCTAATAGGCAAGCAGGAAACTACTCCAAAGCAACCCATAATTATAGAAAAATGGATGATATAGCACAATCTCCCGCTGCTATGTTAGCTTTAGAAGTATTGTAGTCATAACCAAAACAATGGAAAGCCCTACTTTTCGCGTTAGGTGCTATCGACTCTGCCAATACACGCCTAATGGCTTTTGATTTAGACAAAGCCACCCCATAGGCTTTCTTCCATGGTCACCTTCTAGATACCAGTGTTGGTCTAGAATATCACAATTCACCGATGTGTCATAGACAAGGGTGCATCCATGTGCATCATGTCCAAAATTGTTTGGTAGAAGTTAGGTTTTCTCAAACTAAAACCCTCAGTAATCACGCTTAGAGCATATGACGGTTGTCCTTCGACCCCTGTTAGCCTCTACCAAAACGTCCCGGTCTGCTTAGCCGGAAAGATGATCCACATAGACATTGAAGTATTGGACACTCATTTGGACTACAATATACTCCTTGGGCGGAGTTACATGTCTGCCATAGCGTCCTCCATATTTCGCATTATGATGTTCCCCCACGAGGACCGCGTCATTACTGTAGACCAAATGACGCATAGTGAGAAGCGACCCCTAAAAAACACTGATGTAATTCTACCCTATGTAGATACATCCTCATATGCACTTTTATGGTACCAAGAATATGGCCCCGACTAGTTCAAACCTTCCTCCATTCTAGGGTGATTCCTAGGAGATCCTCCCATTATCCCTGAGTCATCACCTAATGTCCCAGGGGCTCCGGTGTGCATGATGTCCACATCAATTGCTGAAGCTAGTCAGGACACAGACACAAGTAGTAATGGCACCGAGTCATAGGCCATGACAGCCTATCTAGCCTACGCCGCTTCCGAAACCCCTTTCCTCTACCCCCCAGCTGGTTTCATCTCTCAGCAGGTTTTGGAAAAAATGGTGTTACCAAAAATTTCATTGGAAATACAAGTATCGTATCTCATCCCCACTATAGGAATGGGAGCCACTAGCATCACTGCTGTAGGGTTGAAGCCCCTCAGTCCCGAGGAGCCCCCACTCATCCAAGAAACGGTTGAAACCACCCCCGCAAAGGAAATTTCCATTGCAAAACCGGTAGTTATGGCTAAGAAAACCAAGAAAATAGGAAATAAGATGGAGACTCCCGCCATACAACGGGAATCACCAGTATGTGCCATATGTGACGTAATAGGTCACTCTACCCATATCTTCCCAGAGCTGGATGAATTAAAACCACTCGTTGGCTCCGAGATAGACATCGCGGCACCACATTCCCGTAAAAAGGAACTTACCACCAAAGGTAAAGGCAAAGCACTACGTACCAATCACGCATGCGCTCTCTGCAGCAACTACAGACACTATACCCATCATTTCCCAAAGCTCTCGCGATATAGGGACGCCTTACATGCCATTGAGCAATCCTATCAAGAGGATCCCTCCACCCAGGCATCCGGAAATGAACCTCGTACCATCCTATACCTATAGGAAGAACTTAGGGCACCAGAAAGAACCCCAGTCATGCCCCCTCCTCTTATATGCTGCACATTGTGTGACGAACGTGGTCACTTCCTCAAAGAATGCACAGCCCTGGAACTCATCCACATATGGTATCCAATAGAAAGGGTTTACTACGTTGGATTGAAGGCAACTCAATTCACATGTCCGTTATGCACCGAAAATCACCTCCTCGAGAATTGTCACTATATCCGTTGCTTTCGGCTAGCCCTCGCTAGTTTAAGTGCAACCATAGTCCGCCTCTCTCAAGAAGATGACATGGACGCAGAATCCATGGATAACTCCACAACCCAATAAGAGGTGATGAGAAGATCCATCCTATTCTTGTCAGCTGAAAAGTGACCAATCAGGGAACCCCTAGTTACCCCCAACTGCTCTCTACAGAGAAGACCAACATGCACATTATGCAAGACGCCCAATCATGCGGTCGCCACTTGTCCCGATTTCGTAGCGTTACGATGCTGGTTCCTCGCCAGACATTAAACTAAGCACGATGGAACCCCCATATCAAGGATATTTTTCCTTATATGTCAAGGAAATCATTATGAGCGGCACTGTACTTATGCCTCGCAACTTCGTCCCACCATCGATATGATTCATACCATAGATAAGAAACAGGACGACCTTAGTGAATGGTATAAAAAGTACCCTGCTGGGTCAACAAACCCACCCCCACATGGGCTTGGTGAGCGAACTAGGGCGACACACCAACCAAGCACAACCTGGGCAAAGCCTAGGATAATATGCGGACTATGCGACCTGAACAACTACCGGGTCAACCAGTGCAGAGAACTGAAGCACCTTGCAAACAATTTTTGTATAGTCTCTTCTCTCCCTTATAAACTTCTCTCTAATCAATAGAAGATAACGCGTACCTATTGCTGGATTTGTTCAAACTTTCACCATATGATTAAATGTGTGCATCTCCCCAATCTAAGAACGGCAAGAGCAGCGTTGAGTCTACACTCCCCCAAAGAGGTAGACACACCCAAGCCAACAATATAGAAATGGAAGTAGAAGACAACCTCTTCTATGACAGATCCTTTCCAAGCGTCCACATCAGGAAAAATGAGTATTGTAGAATCCCACACAGTCTACTCCATTGGCTTAGTGATACCGTGCACTATCTGCACTAGACAAAATCACACACCAAAGGTATGCCCACTAATGGAAAAATTCAGGCACCTCTGTGGCACTCACAATTTCCACCCATAAGAAATTGACCATCCTAGCGGGGAACCCTACTTTGCACTTACACAAACTCCTGTAACAGAGATTCTTCCCCCGCCGAATGTCGATGAAACAATCCACCGTATACGATTTGTATCATCACATATCAGAGATAGGATTTCAGCCGCCCCCATGTCCCAGGATTTCCACTCTAATCCTATCGCAAAAGATCAAGGTACCTTGCACTTTTGCATTGATTTCCTCAAGATCCCAAATTTGCATGTTTCTATCGAACTGCTCAATGACACCCAACCTCTAGAACAACCCCTATTACAACTAGAGCTCGTTGACAAAAGCCAACGAAAGTCCTTGTAGCATAATGAGGCCCACAAGAAAAGGGTAAAAGCATCATTCGACTACCACATCAACCCTCACTCATTCATCGAGGGAGAATTAGTCCTCCGCTATGATGTCGAAAAATAAGTCCTACCTCTAGGAAAGTTTGAAACCTTGTGGAAAGGACCCTACATTATCAAACACTGCCTCCGACAGGGGGCATACATCTTGACGGAACCGGACGGGACATGCCTCAGAAACCCCGTCAACGGCCTTTACCTCAAGAAATTTCACCCATAAGGGCCAAGACGACCCTTCCCTAGAGTGAACGTACACAAAACCCAACCACTAAATTTTTTTGACCAAAAGACTTATTAAACACGCTCAAAGTGCTGCCATGGATCACCAACCCGAACATTACTTCAGATTTGCTGATGGAGCATCAAGATAGTCTCAAAGTTTAGCCGCAGCTACCTGGGTCATCTATCACCCCGACCGATCGCCACTCTGCACAAACAATGTGTGCATTGGTTCAACAACAAACAATAAGGCAAAATATGACACCGTTATCAGCCTTATGTGCGATGCCCTCCACCAGGGCATACACCATATGCATGTCTACCTCGACTCCCAGTTAGTAGTATCGCAGTTAAACCAAACATTTGAGATGAGAGATACACATCTATTTAGAAAATATTTGTGTGTAAAAAGATTAAGCAGACAATTTGACTATATCACATTTACACATGTACCAAGTAGTCAAAACCAAACAGATGATCACATAGCTAACAATATCCTAAACTGGAATGGATCTCGAATAAACCATCATACATAAAAAACCAAAAATATAGATATCCATCAGCATAACATCATACATAAACTGAAACAGGTGACACAACATGTAGAGCTGCAAAAAATATCTCTCATATATATATATATATGTCATAATGTATATGTCTGAGTACAAAAATAGTGTCGCTAGCCCAACGGCCAACCTAAAGACACAAAATTCGTCAAAAATAAGGGAAGCATCCTCATAATGGGTGCTTTCCCTGTGTACAAGTATACACTAGGGTGGTGCCCCCTTAGGCAGGGCACCTGGATCCATAACCACTCCCGGTGCCACCACTCGAGCTGCCGTGACAACCGAGATTGCCACCCGACGTAGAACGGGCCGATAGTCCCTCTCGTAGGCCATCACAATCTCCAACCATAATTCCTTGAGATCATTCATGAAACCTCGAGCAGGCATCCCTTGTTTCAAGTGGTCCACTCGACCCCAGGAATCCTCGAGAACTGACACCCGAGAAGCCATTTCCTCGATACGAGCCTCCGTCGTATCTGCACGTGCTACTGCTGCGTTGACACGAGCCCGCTCGGCCGCAACCTCTGCAATGGCCGAGATGCTGCCCTCCCCTGTAGGGCCAAAACCACCACCTGGTCCTCCAGCAGCACCTCCTCCCTATCCTCCAAAGAGGATCGTGGCCGACCAACTGAGCCACGGGACGACCCACCTCGCCAACATCTGCAAAGAGTAAAAAAAACTATATCAATGTCGCTAGCAAAACACATAAGTACATATATACTCAAATAAATGCAGAAAACATAAAAAAATGCACTTGGTTTCCCCCAAGCATAACCAAGAGGGAGACCCATATCCGAATCCCCTCGGAAGTCCATCCCTGCATAAGGGAATGGTAGGAACATCTGCGGGTTCACCTCGAACCAAGCCTCTGTCGTGGCATTCCAATAACGCCCCACCATGCCACCACTGCCTCGCAGCATTACCAGAGCCCACCTCCTCATACGAGGTTCCCGTGGCCCCCCAGGAGGCACCACCACCACTGGCCTCAACAACACTACCCTCTCGTACATAATGTTGCACAAGATATTGGCGTACACAAATAACTTCGATCCATTGTGGACCTTGTTGAGTTGCATCACCATCCCGTCATAGTAGAAACGGGAAAAGTCATAAAAGTGCCCGGACCTCAACCAATGCAATATTCCAACCTGCGAACCTGATGCCCGATGCGGAGCCGATGACCCTGCAAGTCGCATAATCACCACCAGAGCACATCGCTCTGCCAAGTCTATTGTTGATGCATCCCTTCATAAGAGGTTCCCCACCATAGTGATGCCTCCAGAACCTCTCCAAGTCCACTCTCCCAGAAGGGAGTGGATATCTCAGCGCCTCACCCTAAGGTAGTAACCCGGTCACAAAATATAAATCCGTCTCAGGACGGATAACCAGGTTCATCCCCCACAACATGAACATGTTGCACCTCTTGCGCCAATTTCAGATCAAGTAGCATAGGATTTGGTCTTGTGATTGAAGAAGCTCATTCTCCACGAACTTCAAGAGCCCCCATTGCACCAGCTGACGGCGCGCACCAGCATCAACAGCCAATGCAGTTCAGAGCTTGGGCCAATCTCGCTCCCTCCACAATAACCTGTCATCAAAACAGGTACTGTTGGCTCAAGGGGTCCTCACCCAGGTTCAGAGGTTAAGGTTTGCCAACAAAGCCCTATACTACTGGCCCTTTTGGAAGTGACCTGCTTGCGCAGGCCAAATTCTCACCCGAAGCAGTATGGGAGGGTGATGGAACCAGGTTTTCGCACCCAGAAAGAGAGCCGGTAAGCCAAGTTGTTCAACAATTACCAGATCTAGGCAAACATAGATTGTTCGCAGGACTTTCAATGACTAATCAGAGCACAACTTTAGCAGATCTAATTAATAGGCTCACATCCATGTGCGTTCAGCCAAGTAACAACATAAAATAATATACTTGCAGTAGATCGATCAGATCGTAGATACAGTTAGCATAACACAGATAATTCGCAGCTTATCAACATAGATCATCCGCAGTTTGCAACAGATTCAACATATAAATCAAATCCACATAAATCATAACTAGACAGATCAACAATATCAGATATCTGCAATACTTCGCATATATTTATCAAGATCTCTTACATACCCCAAAATCCCACTTGTGCACACAGCCAGCAAGGTCCGCACATAGCAAGACAGAGGATCTCCATGCACACAGCCAGCAGGAGTCATAACCCAATACCCAAGAGCCTAATCCTAGATCTAACAGTTTGCACTGAGCATCAATATCTATTCATTCCTACCTATCGACCCAAAAAGGTTCAACTACTTATACTATTTTAGCCTATGCATCCAATGGTCCACAAACCGTGGTTTGCAGACTCTTGGTTTACCCTTGACCCACTTACAATGCATTGGGGGCTTTGACCCGCCCCAAAACCCCTGCGCTAGACTAAATATATTAAAAAATATACAAAATGGACCATATATGCATCTTTTTAGGAGACCCTGTTCCAACAGTCCCCTAACACAATCTTGTGACTCGTCCCGAGTCACTGCGATGGTGGGGTTTTCACCTGCGCGCGTAGTTTATTGACGAATTCAACCAATGGGGCCAACATTTATAGACTATGAGCAACAATTCTTTGCGTGATATCCACTAGTTTTTGTGATGTCGGTCCTTCTATTGCAGCGGTGATGCTCTCCAGTGTTTGATTGAGTCACTTCATAGCAACATCTCCATCCTGGGATAGCTGGAGGGCTGTAGTAGCCCATGGTTTCAAGTGTTTTCTGATGATGTCCTTCTTATGCAAGAGTTCCTCAATCTCAGCTTGGAGGGATTCACCGGTTTGCAACCGGGCTAGGCATTGTGCCGGGATCAAAGTGGGTAAGGTTGCTCCGATCTATTCAAAATAATCTTCTTTCTGTTGCAGTTCCTAAGTAATTTATCAGAGGATCGGATCATCCTGAACCTTGGTTCATATCTACAAGGTTGTTTCCAATAACTGAGTGCCTTGAGCAATCTGTCCTGTAATGCTGTTTGTGGCTACAGTCACCAGCACAGCACGCTGGGCTCTTACCTCCGGGGGTGTTTCGGGTTACAATTTGGCCTGTAGGTCACTGATTAGCTGCTCCAGATGTGTCTTAAGGACCTGCATTTCTGTTCTGGAAGCCCTTAATGCTGCGACCAATCATTCAAATTTAGCTCAGGGGGTAGCTTCAACCGAGATCTCCTCTGTAACTTTCGTGTAGAGTTGGTGGATCAATGTTTCGAGCTCTGCTTGTTGTGAGAAAGTAAGAAGCACTTATGCGTTCTATTGCACGATAGTTTTCTCGGCCACACCAATTTGTTGGTGTACTTGCTGATCCCAATGGTGAATCTCGTGACACACAGTGGTATGGAGATCCCGCAATGTTTTGTGAGCTAGCTGGGTGAGATTCAATTGTACCCCTGCACCATCTGGGAGCTGTATTCCTTGATCTGGTGCATTAATGATAAGGGCAATGCTAGGTAATGAACATAGACGTCTCTCCTCCGTAACTAGCGCTGGATCGCTAGATGGTGCGGGGATTCATCCTTGAGCTACACTAGTCTATAGGGTATCCGTCTTTATTTGTAGCGTGCGCAGCTCGGCTTGGATGGCGTCAACCGCAACCTTCTGTTGTTCCTCCAAAGCTACCCATTTTCTTCTGTGGCTAGTGTGACAACATCCGCTATTTTCTCGAGATCCCCCTCAGTTAGTGTGATCGTCTCATCTCGTTCCTTTTGCTAACCAAGCTGCTTCTTTTGGGCCCCTTTTATAGGCTTGCCTGTTTGTTTGGTACCCCCGACGTTGGTATCCTTCGTATCCATATGTGGTTGCAAATCATTCAGGGTTCTAGCTGTAGTGTCCTTGTCGGTGGTCTGCTTGGGCAGTGCGTCCTTTTTCGTGGCTGCACCAAAATCCTTCCCTGTACTTCTGCTCGGCCCTCCAATATCTGCGCTAGTACTTGCAATGCTCTTCGCGGTGGTTTTGAAGCTGATCTTCCAGGCAGGTGGCCATCGTGCAATCACATCATCAATCTCCTCATCTGCTACCATATAGGAAAGTGTCTTCCATGTTTTATCCTTATGATTGCGGATTTGGATGTGGTGCATTGTAACCTGGAATGCTGCGATACTTTTGTATCTATCATATATTGTGGGGGACATCCGCGGTCGAAAATTGATTGCTTCTGCCACACTGCTTTGGAAGAGGACCCAGAAGACTTGGTTATCCTCCAAGCGCTACGCGTCCTTGGAATCCCACAAATGGGCATATCGATCCCCTTCACACATATTGGGGTTGAGCTCGGGGATGACTGACTCCTTAGGTGCTTCCCTGGCGACTAGGGCTATAAGGAACAGTGGCCAGGTATAACAAAAGGATTTTCCTTGTTCCTATGATTCATGGACATTGATCAAAAATTCATCACGTAAATATTGGGCCTAATTGAGGCAAACCCCCGTCGCACACTGACCCGCTACCTAAATGACATACACAGGGATAGTTGCAACCTGGCACTTTCACATTAGCTTGCATGCTAATAACAAGGTACCCATCTGCGTAGTAGGGTCACTGATGGATTCAATGACGAAGCCCCTATTATTTATTTGCACATGGTAGGTCTTGTGCACATAGACAACGGTTTCCCCTTCATATTTCTTGCCCACACGCTCTAGGGGATGCAACCCTTTTATGGATAGGCTCGTAATTCTGTGAATCAATGCAGCATCGATGGGGACTCTGTTGCGAATCCATAAGCAACCATCATGAATTAAGGTGAGCAGTTGCTGAGCCAGCCGATCCGTGATGTTATAGTGGCCAAAGTGGGGCATTCGTTGTAGGTTCAGGATCCCGGATCTGGCCAATCCAGATACCCAACGCTGAGGAACGACTGTAACTCCCTCAGCTGTATAGACTGTTTTGAAGTACAACTCAGGGGTCAGCTCAGGGAAAGCCTCATAGTTTTCCAATTCATGATCATCGAATTTGATCTCATGGAGCCTTCCGCAAGGGTTACTAAGGACAGGGGCCTCTCCTGGGGTTAGCGGTGACTGTAGATAGGTAACTAGGCCATCAAGATTCTTTGGTGTGCGCGTTGAAGGCCTTCGTGGTTGGAAAAATGGGGTTAACCAGTTAATTGGGTTGGCAGGTTGAGCTTCTTTCGGCACATCCCAAGTCTGAGGCATGGTGTGAGGTGACTTGGTCAGCCTTGGGGATGTCCTAGGATTCCCTGCAGCCCATTTTGCAGCTTTCGGGGGCTTCCCTGATCCTTGGGCTGTTTCTTTTCCCTTTCTTGTAATCGGAGTCACAGGTACTTCTTCATCCTCAGATCCAATCTCCATTAGTTCCTCACTATCTAGGTTTGTAGGTACTGAGGATTCAGTAGGGCTGGTAGCCGTCATTCTAGCGTGGAAGATGAATTCAGCTTCTGGGTGGCTACTCTCAGAAGGAGGAGGTTGATCAGACATGAACGAAGTAGTGTAGACCCAAAGGCTCTGATAGCTCAAGTTTGCTGGGTATAAGCTATGCAAGTGAGATGGAACCCTCATTTGAGCTGTCTCGTTCTTCTTATAGTGCCCATGGTCGTCCAATGTTCAGGTAAATTTCGCCTGGAAGTTACCATCAGGTAAATGGATAAAAATCCCCAATATTTGCCTCATTAAATGTCAGCGGGCCTCTCCTTTCAACGGCAACTTCTGCTTTTTACCAGACGTCATGGTGCCAACGGCTAGTTTTCACACCCCCTGTGCGTTTAGCATATATGCCATGTTTGAGTCAAACACCTACGCCTTCTGTGCATCCTCCTGTTACACTGAAATTTGTCACCATGACGTTTTAGTACTCCCTTAGAAGTATACAACATCAAAGTTCCTAAAATCAGGCCTTGAAATTGAGAGAAAATCTCATAAAAGTCTTAAAAACACTTGTACCGCACTTTCTCTTAACATTGCCTACGGTGCCGCACCTTTTGGTTCTAAAGCATGCAGAGCTAAACACACTTTTTCTTCATTAAGGGTGCAGACCCCTGTAAAAGGTAAAATGAAGGCAGAAAGTAACATTTAGAAGCCCAACAGTCAAATCTGGAAGCTTCTAGAAGCAATTATCCGGTCGAAGGTTCGCTCCTATCATGTATGTTCATTCCTCCATTATGGGAGCTTACCCCTTGGTTTATGGAGCTCAATCCCTTAAAAAGAGCATTCTATCCCCTCTTATGTGGAGCTATAACCTCTTCTCTTTTCCTATAAATTGAGGCCATAGTGCAGCCTCAAAGGGAGTTAGACTTTGAGGATTTTTGAGGAGAAATGATGTAGAAACTCAGACTCTCTTAACTGATCATTATGTGGGAATGATTACACACCCATGTGAATTTTAGCTGAGAGAGTGCAAAGCTTGCCAAAGTAAAGGAAACGCCTGTTCCGGACCCCAAGAAGGCCTGTACGATATCAAGGTGGACATGGTTGTAAGGCTCTTTCTTCATCAAAGATAATATGAATGAATCTCGTTTTCTCAATGAGTTCTTTAATTAAGTAGCTTGTTTATCATGTTTTGTCAACGAGTTATTTAATTAATTAGCTTGTTTCTTGAATTCCTTGATCATCTTGATAGATATATGATTCGTGAATTAGTTTATACTATGCAGGTGTTATTGATTTTTTTCCATGTTTGTGATTGCAGATCTTTGAAGACGACTCTTTCAAGCAACTGGAAAGAAGATCATTATGAATAGCACTGGACTATAGATAGGTCTTAAAAACCCCTGTTGTAGGTAATTATGAATCGAATATTATCTAGAGAAAATAGTTTTTATTTGTATGTTTGTTGCTAGTTGTCCGTAGGACACTTGGGAGGTCTGTCTTGTCAGCAAGAACGACTTATCCGTCCAACAAAATGGTGACTCCACTGGGGAATGGATCTTGAACTTTGATTTCTTTTATTTTTGACCTGTGAATTTATTTTTTCTGATTTTGATTGGTTTATACTGGCTTGGGTAGTTTATCCTTGTAGAATCCCTGATAAATGTTTTAGAGTTTTTTAATTTTTCTTTTAGTTTTATTGTATCTGCACTTTTCTTTTAGAAATAGTGCGGGCATCTCCACTCTTTTCTTGTATAAACAGTGCGTGACCACACCTGTTTACACTGAAGCCTGCGTACCCTATGAAATTTTTTAGAAAACCTTAAAATTCTCTTTTTTGGATTAGTTTGTTAGATTCTCAGTGTATACCCAGACTTGTATTTTCTGTCAGAAAGCTTTGGCTGAGAGTTTATTTCAGCATTTTTATGTTTTGAATGATTTTCTGAAAGATCTACATGTTATAGTGATTTTTTATTTGTCTTTATCCCACTCGAAGATTAGAAGCCTTGGTATACCTTTAGATCACTGGTATTTCCTTGCTTTCTTGCTGAGTTTGAATTCATAGCAGAAATTGCTTTATGAGATTTAGATCCCATTTTCTCATTTGCAAATCTTTAAAAAACTTTTGTTGATAATTTTGGAATTTCACTTAAAAAAAAACATAATTGGATGTTTTTTGAGTTCTTGCTGATCCAAGCAAAGAATTTCTTAGTTAGATAACAAGCTAAGCAAAACATCCTCAAAATATTTAAAGTTTTAATTCAGATTTAGTCTTTAGAATTTTTAGATCTCAAAATTAGTATTTTTTAGTTTTGAGTGTTATTTCTAGAAATTGTAGTGTTCTTTTGGAGAAATTTTTTTTGTGTAGTTTCGATCTTGAATGATAAAGGGATTTCTTTTGAGCAATTGATCATTTTGAGTTCTTATGAAATTAGACTTCTTTTCATTTATTCTTGTTTGAAGGAAATAATTGTTTTAAAATATTGCATTTCTCAACTCTTTCTTTTAGATAGAATTCATTGAAAGGAAAGGAATTGTTTCTCATAATAGATGCATTTTTAGTGTGTTTTGAGTCGGGTGACTACATATCATCAGTTTCACTTTCACACCTATTGTCCTAAGAAAAAACCTATTAAAAGTAATGCTTAAATTAAATTCAATCTAGTAATTTTTATTTCTAGGGCTCTTTTCCACCAACATAGCTTAGGATAGTGTCTTGGAGTAGGGAGTAATTAACTCTCCAAGACAATTAAAACAAACAAGTAGTCGATATTGCAGTACGAAAAATCCAATAGTTGCTTGTATGCTCTGGGAAGCTCCTCTTAAAGGAGTCAAGCATGAGGTCATATTTGAACCAGTGGGATAATCAATTCTATCTCATTGGGAACGATAACATATGTGCACGTATTAACAATGGTAAACCTCGGATAGACCATTGTCGAGGAGCCAGGGGTCACTTGTCGGTATACCTTGGATTATGTCAAGGAGCCTTCAAGGGGATTGAGCTTTGTTACTCTGCCCTTGCGCATATGTTGGATCGTAGACTGTTCCCCCAGGTATATTAGTTCCTGTTGGTAACCTTAGTGGCCATAATATTTACAGTTTTTTCCTAAGGTGACGGTGGAGGAAAGATCCCACTGTACCTGGAGCAGATGTTGACTAGAATCACTTGGACTCTCTGGATGGTTATCTTCACTCGAGATGGTTTAAGTGGAGAAACTTGCACCGATCAGTTTCATTAAGTAGGTTGTCGAGGTAACTATTCCAACCACCCTTTCTACATTAAAATACTACGATGTTGGATTTCATCACCAACTAGTGTTTTTAGTGTGGGAAGTTACTGTTTGTGTGTGGTTTGATCTCCTAGATATTTTTTAGGTGTGTGATTCATTTTTTTGTTTCCTGAGCGACTTTAGGAGTTTTCCTTGAAATTTTCTTTGATTGCGTGTGACTAATAATTTTTAATCGTGGTTGAATTACCAAGACAATTGTGTAGACCCCAGGGGAAACCCCCTGAGTATACACCTAGCCAACTTGAGGGACTGAAAGCTTTAGTCCCGCATACTACATGTAGAATTCAATCAACAGAACTAGGAGAATCATCTTTAATTACTCATCCTGATTATCAATCACAAATAACACAATATATTCAAGAGCCAATTTCAATTTCCGAAGTTATTTCTCCAACCAGTGAATTAGCTGAAGAGCCTGAAATTTCTGAGCCAGACACTGAACCTGTTGTATTGAAACCATCTTCAGGATTTGTTACTTCGACTTCTAGTGATCCTGATTCACCTAGAGTAAGACATCGTATTACTGAAAACCTTCCTTCTGATCTCATATGTATTGAAGAACTTGTTGGTCCAGACGAAGACGTAGTTCTTCCTGAAACCCAAGAAAATTTAAATCTTAGGGAGCGTGAATCAATGTTCTACAGTCTTTTTAGAACTGATGCTTGGTATTTATCATTGACAGATTTTTTACAAAACACAAGTCTTACTTATTCACCACCCAAAATTCCCTTTTACCCTACACCAAGAGGTTATCATCCTTCATCAGCTATGTCGGGTGAGTCATCTATGTTTTCTCAATCTTCGGAAACATTTTTATATGGTGGTTCATCTATTCCTTCGGGATACCAATCGCTCTTTGGTACTTTCCCAGGGGCAGCTCCTCAACCAATTGAACAAGTGTTATCATATGGTAAAAATGGAACAAACACTGAAACATTGAACATAGAACAAATTTTTATGATGTCTGGCAATATTCCAACTCCTCAACCTCAAGAAAGTTAGTTACAGCCTGGGGGGAAACCTCAAGGAAGTTAGTTACCGCCTGGGGGGCAACCTCAAGGTAGTTAATTACCGCCCGGAAAGCAACCTTAGGGTAATTTTGTACCAGATAAAACTGTAGGACAATATTACTTGCCTGGGGAAAAACCTCACGGACAGTACATACCTCAAGGTCAATATCAACCTTAGGGACAATACATACCCCAAGGTAAAGGTCAACCCCAGAGTCAGTTTATTCCTCAGGGTCAATATCAACCCCAGAGTCAGTTTCTTCCTTAGGGTCAATATCAACCCCAGATTTAGTACATGCCTTAAGGTTATCAACCTCAAGGTTAATACCCAACTCAAGGTTTCCAACCTCCTTCCGGTCAACCATTATTACAAGGAGCTGGAAATTTTCCAGTTAATTATCAAAATTATGTTCAACCTGGTTATGGTCCTTCATATGCACAACCTTCTATGGGTCAATACCCCAGAATGAATATGGTGTGGGATCCATCTGAAATTCAACAGACTATGCAACCCAATGTGTAGTTACCTAATCAACCTAGACATCCCATAGGTTCTGTTCCAACTCAGCAACCTGTCCAGCCTTCCATTCAAGTCTCTGTACTTGGTTCTGTTCAGCAACCTGGGCCTAATAAACCTAGAACTTTGCCTCAAACTTCTGTTGCTGCTGCAACTTCTATTCAACCTACCATAATTATTTTTGGAGTATATGTAGCTCCTGTTTCTTCTATCCTTGCATCAGTGCAAATTCCTCAAGTATCTGTGCCACAGTCAGGACCTACAATTCAGACTACGACCCAGATGCCTACAGTACAAGCTGGTATGAGTACGGTTGTTGCTAGTCAACCACAATTTACTTATCAACCGTACTAGGGACAATATCAATTTGGACAGGCTACACAAAATCTAGATTATCAGTATCAACCGTATCCTGGGTATACTTATCAAATACCTCAACAACCCTAGTATGGTCCAGTTAATCCTGGTTATCCAGGAGGTTTCATGATTCCCAATGCGCATCCAATTCCAGGATATCCTGGATATCCTTCTCCTGGAACTGGTTTGATCACACAAGGTTATCAAGACCCTAGCCATTGGTTACCGTTTATAACAACTTTAGATTTACCTGATCTATCGTGCCTTATGAAATATCCTATATTTTATCTTCCGTATTGGCCACCAATGCCTAACAAGTTGCCCAGTGATATTCCAAAGTTTTAGGGTAAGTTAGAAGAGGACCCATCTAATCACATTATGACTTATCACATCTGGTGTGCATCCAATTCACTAATCGACGATTCGATTCGATTATGTATTTTTTAGAGAAATCTCATTGGTCTAGCTTCCAAATGGTACATTGAGTTACCACGAGGCTCATCTAATAATTTTAATGCACTAGAAACTACTTTCTTAACCCATTTTCAGTTTCCTATAAGATACGAAAATGGCACGGAATTGCTGACTTCATTAAAACAATCTATGTCTACGTACATATCCGATCACATTCATGAATGGAGACGTAGGAGGCATTTAGTGAAGGTATTTATTCCGGATCAAATTTTGGCTGAATGGTTTATTAAATCGTTATTGCCCAGAATTACTGAAGATGTGGCCAAGGGAGGCATCGTTACAGAAGAGCAAGTCATTGCTCAGGATCAGTACCCTGAACTTGTATATACACAGTCAGGTACTCTGTATGATAAAATCCCCGATTTACCAAGACCTGGTCAATTAACTACAACTCCTTCCGGCTCTCATGCCGTTGATGGTGTAATTGGCTTTGTTAGCACTAGTAAGAGTAAGAAGAAATCTTCGAAGACGATTCACCGAAAGGAGATTCTTCCGTTGAAACTTCCACCAATATTCATGTTGTAGAATCATCTACAACCAAACCTAAAATAGGTGGTAAGAATAAAGGTAAGAATAAAAACAAAAAATCTTCAAAAGATAAAAATGATAAAACTAAACCAACTGACAAAAAACGAAAACCTCGTTATCCTTGTCTAATTTGTGATGAGGATCATTTTACAAAAGAGTGCCCGCATAGAGCTGAGGTATCGAAATTCGTTAAGGGTTCACCCATACCTGTTATCTTGAAGGATCATTTTCTTGCTCAAGATAGTAACATGATTGGATTTTCCTCAAATGTGCTGGAGAATATCTTCATGGTTGCGACACCATTGCAAGATTACGGTAGTAAAAATCCTGGTAAAGAAGAAGAAAGTTCTATTTCAGCATCAACTACATCTCCCTCCATTTCTATTCCGCTACAGATCAAGAAACAAAATCCTGAATTAGTAATCAAACCACCTGCTAAAGGTGTACTTGATAAATAAGCTTTCAATCCACATGTGAGAGTTGCTCAGAATTACAATATTGTTGAAGACTTAGCGATTTCCCCTTCATCAATGTCGCCTTTGGAAGTGCTGCAATCATTCCCAGCCCAAAGAAAATTACTATTGTCAGCCGTAGGAGCCGTAGACCTCCATGATTTGAACCTCATGATCTTCTATTTAGAGAATTTTACACCCCGTTTAACCCATCAAATGGCTTTTCAAATTCTGGTAATAGTAAAAAACAAACGTATCTTTCGTATTGTTGTTGATGAAGGGGCTTCTACGTGTATTATGTCATTTAAATGTTGGAAATCACTTGGTTCTTTGAAAATTAACCAATCACCGACTATACTTAAAGCTTTTGATGGAAGAGGTTTTTAGCCATATGTATTTTACAGGATCTACCAATAGAGGTCGAAGGAAAAACCGTTAATCTGGATGTGGAAGTGGTTGATGCCCCTTAGGATTACAACCTTCTCCCGGGTCACAGTTGGTCTTACGCCATGACTGCTGTTGTATCTTCGATCTTTCGTCTCATCATGTTTCCTCATAAAGGAAAGATCATTAAAATAGATCAGCTCTCATATTATTCATCCGACCCAGCCTCTGCTGATAGCATCCAATATATCGAAAAATCGACTATCCCTTATAAGGATGTCGGAGTAGGTTTGCTTAAAGATTCGGCTTTACTGGGAACTTTTTCCCTACTTTCTCCCAACGTACCGCCTCCTATTGCTAACATCAATATGATTACATCAAGTACTATTTCCTTTGATGATCCTTGGATAGTACCTTCAGAATCAGAATTGGATTCTTTCGATGGTGCGATGCCTTTGAGTCCTTTAGAGTTAACATATCAGGAAGTACAGTCATTTTCTGATACTCCTTCAACTGAATCTGATCTAGTGAATGTGATCAATGAGGAGTCACTTTCAATATCGAGCTCAAATTTGACATCAATTCTAGAATTTGGTCAACACGTATTCAATACTGATGAACATATTCATGAATTCCTGTTTTTTGATGAATTACCATGGGAATATCTGCATCATAGGTCTTCGTTTTTACCGGATCTCGATTATTTTGAGAATGAATTTTCCTCCTTTTTTACTACTGATTACGTCAAAGAACCTCATAATCCCCTCTCATCTTCTGATTTTGAATTGAATTTAGAAACCATCTCTACAATGGTTCCCATTGACATTTCAGTAAAATCCGAAATTGTTGAAAACATTCATATAGGTGCTTCTTGTACGACTAATTAAATCCAAGCATATAAAGTCCTATTTCAGGAATTCCGCGACATTTTCACTTGGTCATATGAAGAAATGCCAGGAATCGATTTGTCGATTGTTGTTCATGAAATTAAGACATACCCTGATGCTAAACCCGTCAGACAGAGATTACGACGGATACATCTACGAAAAGCTACCGCTATCAAAGCAGAAGTTGAAAAATTACTTCGTGTAGGTTTTATTTATCCGATTCCATTAATGGATTGGGTATCTAATATCGTTCTTGTCAATAAAAAACAAGGAACAATACGAGTATGTATCGATTATAGGGATATAAATCGATTTTGTCCAAAAGACAATTATCCTACCCCTTATATCGATCAAATTATTGACAATTGTGCTGAAAGTGAAATGTTTTCGTTCATGGATGGATTTTTCGGCTACAAGAAAATCAACATACTCCCTGTAGATCAACCTAAAACAACTTTCATTTGTCCATGGGGGAATTTTTATTATCGCAAATTACCTTTTGGAGTTAAGAGTTCTGGCGCCACTTTTCAAAGGGAAATGTCTTATGCATTTCATGACATTAAACACATTGTGCAACCCTACCTCGATGATTTTATTGCTCATTCCTTGCGTAGAGCAGATCATATCATTCTTTTACGAGCCATTTTTATATGATGTAGGCATTATAAGATTCATCTGAATCCTCAAAAATTTGGCTTTTGTATACAATCTGGACGATTTTTGGGATTTATTGTCTCAAAGGCAGGCATTCATGTTGATCCATCGAAGGTTGAGGCTATCGTTAATTTACCTCCTCCTTCTACTCTTCGCCAACTCCAAAGTTTGCAAGGGAAAGAAAACTTTTTATGTCGATTCATTCCTAACTATGCCGAGTTAACGAAAGGTTTCACTAGGTTGTTGAAATAGAATATTCCTTTCTTTTGGGTCGAGATCGCTAATCGATATTTTGATGCTCTTAAAAATGCGTTGACCCATGCACCGTTACTGCATCATCCCAATTACAACTAGGATTACTTTTTGTACCTCGCTGCTTCTGATTCCATGATAGGAATGGTTCTAGTTTAGGAAGATGAATTCCATGG
The DNA here is from genome assembly GCA_034641835.2 of Pinus albicaulis. Taxonomy (NCBI): domain Eukaryota; kingdom Viridiplantae; phylum Streptophyta; class Pinopsida; order Pinales; family Pinaceae; genus Pinus; species Pinus albicaulis. Next base: position 753,867,848 of record CM076583.1, on the reverse strand, counting down.
TGAACATATGATTTACTATCTTAGTCTCAATTTGCATCTGACTGAAATCAAATATTCACATGCGGAGAAATTGGCCTTGGGAGCCATTTAAGCTGTCTAATGTTTTCGTCACTACATACTTTTACGCAAAACAACAGTGATTTCTGATTGTAACCCTATGATGTATATTTTGACCAAACAATTGCTAGGGGGAAAATACTCCAAATGGATTGTTATCCTACAGAAGTTTGACTTGGAATTTTAAAAGTCCAAATCAAAGAAATCATTGATATTTTCTGACCTTATGTGTGACTTCCCATGTACTGATCTAGAAACTGTGGCAGAACAACCAATCGCGGACAAATCCTTGTTTCTTATTAGTACCATTGATCCTTGGTATGGAGATATCATTGTTTATCTTCAGAACCAATATTTTCGACCCGAAATTTCACAGTCACAATAATGTAAAATCCATTTCCAGTCTCAACAATATCATATTGTTGGTGACACACTATATCGTCATGGTGCAGACTCTATTTTTCGACGTTGTCTCACCCATGAAGAAGTCGAAAAGGTTTTAAATGACTGTCACTCTGGAGCATGTGGCGGTCATATGTATGGGTATGCCACAATGCAAAAGATATTGCACATTGGTTATTTTTGGCCGTCCTTATTCAAAGATTGTATTTATACGGTCCGAAAATGCCATAATTGTCAAATCTTCGATCGAAAGATGCATGCACCACCCACTCCTCTTCACCCTATAATTGATGTCGGTCCTTTTGAGAGATGGGGCATTGACTTCATTACATGTAACCCTCACTCGGCCGGGGGGCATGGGTATATTACTCTCGTTGTAGATTATTTTACCAATTGGGTCGAGGCGATGCCTAATTTTGTGGCAGATGGAAAAAATGTAGCTACTTTCATGTTCAATCATGTGATTGCTCGTTTTGGTGTACCCCAAGCGATAATAACTGACCATGGGAGTCATTTTCGAAAAATCATGACGACCGAGCTAACTGACCAACTTGGCCTGCGCCATGACAGTTCTACACCATATTATCTGCAGGCTAATGGTTTGGTTGAAGCGATTAATAAATTTTTAGTCACCATGATCAAACAAATCATTTGAATTCATAAATCGAATTGGAATACCATACTCTTTTCAGCACTTTGGGCATATCGGACCTCAACAAAAACATCGACAGGTTTTACCCCTTTTCAACTAGTTTACGGTTTAGAAGCGGCATTATTGATTGAATGCGAGATACCGTCACTCCAACTAGCCATAGAGTTACTACCAGCCACTTCTGAAGAGGAGAATTTTTTTTTTGTACTTGGCTCAATTAGATGAGAATTTGTGCACCGCTACATTAGCTACCGAGGCTCATGCAAAATGAATGAAAGCTTAGTATGATAGAAGTGTTACACCTTGTATTTTTTCAGAAGGAGATCTAGTTTTGGTATATGATCAAGCTAATGATAAGCTAGGGGTTGGGAAATTTGAACCCATGTGGCATGGTCCTTATATTTTCAAGCGAAAACTTGCAAAAGGGGCCTATGAATTGATTGATTTTGACAGGGTCTCTTTAGGCAAACCCAGAAATGGGCTTTATCTGAAGATATATTACGCTTGATTCTTGTGTGGAGATATTTTCTGTATATTAGTTATTTTCTAGCTCGTGTGTTGTAGATTAGAAACGTGTGCCTAGCTTAAGTGTGCTTTTACTACTATTCCTGCTTATTTGGATTACGCTTGATATTGCAGATGTCGAAGCCTTTTCAAACATACATTGGTTTTGCTGATGGTGCTTGTCGTAGTACACAGAACATTTCTTCTGTAGCCTGGGTTATTTATTCACCCACTGATGAGTTCGTATCTATGAATGGGGTAAGCCTTGGTCAAACGATGAACAATATTGCAGAATATAGCGTGGTTATTGAGTTATTTTCTAAATCCATTTCATTTGGAATTCGGAGTTTGATCGTTATGTTATATTTTGAACTCGTTGTATTATAATTAAATCGAGTGTATGAAATTAGAAACCTAGTGTTGTTAAGATTATTTTTGAAAGTTCGTCTCTTGGAACGAGAATTTGATTATATTGAGTATCAACACATTCCAAGAAATTTAAACACATTAGCAGATGAAATAGCTTCTAGTGTTATAAACAAACATTTGCGATAATAAAAGCAGTAAATCAACATTCGATAACATGTTGGACAGGTAACTGGAAATACTAGTATATCATAGCATAGAGTAGTGTTTCAAAAAATAGTACATCGTCCTTGATCATAGGTTCAAAACGCCTTATGATCGGCAAAAAAGTGATACAAAAAATGATATGAGTCTATACAGTCAATCATCCACTATCCATGGTAATGATCATGATAATATACTACAGCCCGTGCCACCCTGCTCAAGAATCTTCTGAATGGTTCAGGAACCCCAATGACATATCTCTGCAAGCGAAGTGGAATGTCGTCTATGGTAGTCTCTGGGATGTCCATAGTTAGTCGCTCCAGATGGTGTTCCAAATTAGTACGGATCTCTGCTGTCTGATCCTATGGTGGTGCTGCTGCTGTAGCTGCATCCCTTTGCCTCCTCTCGAAGGGGCGGAGAGTTACTGGTCGACGAGGACCCACATCTTCATTTAAAATTTTGGTTATCAGTTTTGGACGATTAAAAAAAAAAAAAAAAAACCATTCATCTGCAAACATTTGTCTCCATTCGCATTGACCATCCCTAAGTTAGTCCTTGCAAAAAATTTCTTCAAAACTTGATCTATGGTTTCGTGTCGTAAGCTTGATTACGATGGATCACTTTCTATCGACGACAACTCATCATCTAGGAAGTTGATCTAGAATCCGTCAGTACCTTGGAATCTGCATGCCTTAATGGCAGGTTTCTCGCCTTCGACGACAGGTTGCATCATTTAACTTTGATCGAACGATTTCGTGAAATGTTCGACTTCAGATCAATTATTCACATTTCATGGATTGTACTGAGTACTTTGAGAAACATTGTCATTATTTGTGGTTTCTCTCACACTTGTTAACAATTCACATCATTGACTGGTAATCAAGTGGGTTCTACCATGTTCGACTTCAACACATTTAATCACATGGATAGAATCGTACTAGTTCGGGAAGCAAAAATCAAGACCCTGGATCTAGTTTCCACCATCCAGGCTGCGAGGAGTTTTATTATTCATTATGCAGTAGAATATTCATTATAGATGGTTGCGTTCATGCTATGTCTACACTATTGATGTAATATTAAAATCATTTCTATATCAGAACAAGTTTAGTTAGTTTTTGATCTGAGTATGGGAATGCCTACCTCAGTGATGATATATAATATATATTTTTTTCATTGAATGTTTTTACAGGGTTTTGAATAGGGTGTACACAGGCTAATCCTTGAAATGATAAAGCACATCACTCTTTGAATTCTCTCAGACTTCACACTTTAGGGGGAAATTTGTTACACTGAAATTTGTCACCATGATGTTTTAGTACTCCCTTAGAAGTCTACAACATCAAAGTTCCTAAAATCAAGCCTTGAAATTGAGAGAAAAGCTCATAAAAGTCTTAAAAACACTTGTACCACACTTTCTCTTAACATTTCCTAAAGTGTCGCATCTTTTTGTTCTAAAGCATGTAGAGCTAAACGCACTTTTTCTTCATTAAGGGTGCAGACCCCTATAAAAGGTAAAATGAAGGTGGAAAGTAACATTTAGAAGCCTAGCAGTCAAATCTGGAAGCTTCTAGAAGCAATTATCCAGTCGAAGGTTTGCTCCTATCATGTATGTTCCTTCCTCCATTATGGGAGCTTCCCCCTTGGTTTATGGAGCTCAATCCCTTCAAAAGACCATTCTATCCCATCTTATGTGGTGCTGTAACCTCTTCTCTTTTCCTATAAATTGAGGCCATAGTGCAGCCTCAAAGGGAGTTAGACTTTGAGAATTTTTGAGGAGAAATGCTGTAGAAACTCAAACTCTCTTAATTGATCATTATGTGGGAATGATTACACACCCATGTGAATTTTAGCTGAGAGAGTGCAAAGTTTGTCAGATTAAAGAAAACACTTGTTCCAGACCCCAGGAAGGCCTGTATGATATCAAGGTGGACACGGTTGTAAGGCTCTTTCTTCATCAAATAAAAGATGAATGAATCCGGTTTTCTCAATGAGTTATTTAATTAATTAGCTTGTTTCTTGAATTCCTTGATCATCTTGATAGATATATGATTTGTGAATTAGTTTATACTATGCAGGTGCTATTGATTTTTTCCATGTTTGTGATTGCAGATATTTGAAGACGAATCTTTCAAGCAACTGGAAAGAAGATCATTACGAACAACGCTGGACTATAGGTAGGTATTCAAAACCCCTATTGTAGCTAATTCTGAATCAAATATTATCTAGAGAAATAGTTTTTGTTTGTCTGTTTGTTGCTAGCTATTCGTAGGACACTTGGGAGGTCTATCTTATCAGCAAGAACAACTTATCCGTCCAACACCTCCCCCAACACAGGCTTGATCTCTAGGTACTTCAGGACCAAAGACATGTATACCTTACCTATGTCATCCTAGCAGAATCGTGATTTTTCCATAAGCAAGTCCTTCAGGAGTGCTGTGATCACTGCATACCTCCAAACAAACTTCCGATAATAACCTGTGTAACTGAGGATAGAACATAGTTGGTTTTTACAAATTGCTTTCTTTATGATACTTCGGCCTCCGGTGTCCACAATCCCAATCTGAGTTATCACGGGGTGCGTTTCAGAGTTACCCTTGTGCAGCCTAAGCGATCTAGTAGCTATGCGTATATCGTTCAATCCTGAGACAGACACATCTTGTGGATCATCCCGTCCTTCTTTTGGGTTTATGCTGTGGTAATCGGTCATACATGGGTCCTGCGTTTCCCACGCGGGTACTTCAGGTGCGACATATAGGTGCAATTTACCCCATGCCACATTGTTAGCATCCCGCAAAACTGTGTCAAGTGTCTCCGATCCGCATGCTAACCCAAACGTCCCCAGAAATTCATCCTTCAATGTGTCCCAGTGGCGGGTGCGCTGAAGGAGCTCCACATCTAAGTACCATGTGGTGGGAAATGGTCCCAGGGCATGAATAAATAGGTGAACCCTTTCTGTGGTAGGCCTATCGCACCATTGTTCTATCCAAACAGACATATATTTGTGAGGGTCTTCCGATCCAAGGAACATCTTAATTCTCACGTTTGCTGGCACTTCAAATCATAGGATCATCATGTCTTGACACTCCTCCCATTCCTAGAATGCCTCCTCATGCATCTCCCACCAGTGCACCGGTGTGCCCTGTAGGGCTATCTTAAGGGCCCAAAGCCTGTGTTCCCTAGGAACCCTAGCTTTGAACGCTTGTAAAAATTCCTTAATATGACTAGAACCGTCAAAGCAGGGTAGATCTCTTACCTCAGATGGTATACATCGAAAATCCCTTGTAATTATGAGACATCGCAACATAGAAACATCTTGTAACCAATTTTTCCAGTGCTCTAATTCCCCATCCGAGTCAGAAAGGCACTCGTTATCTTTTTCCCAACAGAGCATACTATCCACCGTAGGATTGATCCTATCCTTGTTCTATGTGGTTATCTTGTAGAGGTGATCTACCTCTTCGTCTTTTCACACTGTCTCCGTATATATTTATCCTTCTGCGGGGTCCAATGGGACGATTACTCATATCCCTCCGTTCTTGAATACCATGCTTCTCTTTTTGAGGTTGATAATACCTCCCATATCAATGGCCCAATCCAGTCCCAGGAGTGTTGGGTAGGGGTCCGCATCTTCCACATTTGAATAACTTTAAAGTCAGCTCGTACCTTGACTCTAGCGATGTCTACGACTACCTTCGATAATATTCCTAGTGGTACTATATTCTGTTGATTAGCCATGCACAACTGGATAATGGACCATTCGCGCTTAGGCTCACCCATTCGCTGCCAAGTCTATTTAGGGAATACATTCGCATCAGATCCTAAGTTAAAAACCACTTGATCCATCTCAAAATTCCCAATTTGTGCAGTTAACTGCATCTCCCGACCCATGCGTATCTTTTGTTTGTACAGTTTGTGTACGTTTTGAACCTGTGTGACAAGGTGGGTGTTCTCTGCGCACCCATCGAGCAGGGCTTGGAGGTTTTCTACAACCTGCTGATTGCGCAACAACTTCATACATGCTTGTAGGAATGGTTTGACCTCTTCTCCGAGCTCATTTTCAGGAGCTAGTATTTCACTACAAACACCATCTACCCCGGGTGTAATAGGGATTTCTCTTGGTACGTGCCCCTCTTCTTTCTCTATGTTTCCCATCGTTCCTTCAGTAGCCAGATCACTATGTGTCATTATGTTAACACTTGGCCCTACTTCACGTGCTTCCACCTTTACTCGTTGTACATTTTGTGTAGGAGTCTGCTGCTTTTCCTGAACTTTTGCCAGTGGAATTGGGCAATCCTCGATCGCGTGATCCAACTGCCTGCAATTCTTGCAGGACTGCCGGGTTGGGTTTACGCAGTCTGCGCAAAATGACCTATTTCTCTGCAGTTGTAGCAGATTAGTTGACCTCGACCCCTGCCTGCACTTCCTCCTTGCCCCCCTCCTCTACCTAGGGCCGGGGATCCTCCCATACCTGTGGGGGATCTAGGTGATGCCGGATCTGACTGAACCCTAAATATGCTTCCCCAGTCAGTCAGTAGCTCATACGTGCGGTAATTCTGTTCATTGTGGTCAACAGACCTATAGAACCTGCACCACTGCTGTTTAATTTTCGCACTGTATGTGGTAAGGCGGGGGTAGTGGTTGGTATCGTTCAGCCCAACAACGTGACATTCATCGCACCACAACGTCGCCCTGCTTGATCCCACAACCTCCCTAGGCCGTAAAGGGCTGGGCGCTCCGGTATGTACATAGGTTACAAGTAGAAGATAGTCATCCTTAGTGTGGCCATTCACCCAGCACCGGATGCACCACTTGTCAGGGTTGGCTTCCGGCCCTAGCTCCTTGCGCAAATTTTGGATCTCCATGTGCATTTCTTCTAGCTGACCTTGTATCTGTTGTATGCCCAACTGAGTGTCATCCCTTGGCGCAACTTCTAGTTTCATGGTAACTTCCAACGCTTTCTCCTACATGTCAATGGATTGATGAACCATAGGTACCTGAAGATGTGGTAGCAACATGGCAATGAACCACTCCATATGTTGTCTGTCATCATACTGGAATCCCCCTTCTCTAATTGCTTTCTTTAACCGCTGGTTTGCTTCCCACATAGATTTAGATGGTCCTTGCTTGATATCTTTCAACTTGTTTACTATCTGCGAGTAGGAATTAAGCTTCTTGAACTGTTGTTTCAGCGCAGCCTTAATCTCATCGATAGTTGTGTTTACATTCTGTCAGATGTACCCCATATACCAATACAAATCCCTTCCCTCGAAGGCAAGGGATATCTGGGCCCGCTTTACTGTGTCACTTACTACGTTCTGTGTAGTCCACACCGATCCTACAACAAACAAGAACCGATCCATGTATTCATCGCCCACACCCTTGAAGGTAGGCAGCTTCAAGTGCGTAGCCATATCGTTTCCTGGTGAGGGTGGCGGAGAGTTTTTACCCTATGAGGGCTCGACGGGGGCATCGATGGAGGTTCAAATGTAGCAAAATTTCTTACTGGACTATAAATAGATCTATCCCATTCTTGGTTAGTTCTATATTACTTACTGCTGCGCGTAGTACCCTTGCTCTGGTTGGAGCTCATTCATTGCATATGCCTACATAAGATGTTTTTTTCACATAATAAGATTTTAATCAGTAGCGGCAATGTTTTCAGAAACTTACCCCAAAACCCATTAAAGAATCATTACTCTGCTTCAGAATAGGATACAAATTGATCAATTGTAAATTCTGTCACAAACCCTCCTAGCACACTATCCACCTAATGGTCTACTGTGCGGGTGATGGTGTTATCAGTATTCTCGAGTCGGAACATCCATTCAGGGGTCCACTACGTAACTCGCTCATATTTTCAGCACTTCTAGAATTCAACTAAGTTTGTGAGCCACTCCTAAAGCACGATCAAAATTCTCACAAAGAATATTTTGTAGCTTTCCGTGAAAATATACTGGTTCTTTCACTCTTCAACAATCAACTTCTTACTGCGATTTTCTTTTACTGCGAATTCCTGAACTTGATTTTCAAACCATTCATCGATTTCTTTCTTTTCAGGTTTCCAATATGGTCTTGGCATCCCCTGATCTCTCTCAAAATGCTCCTGGTCCTGGCAATGGAACCATTTATTGGCTTGAGGGGTCCTGACCCAGGTTCAGAGGTTAAGGTTTGCCAACAAACCCCTAAAATACTGGCCCTTTCGGTAATGACCTACTTGAGCAGGCCAAAGTCTCACCTGAAGTAGTATGGGAGGGTGCTAGAACCAGGTTTGCACACTGAGAAAGAAAGTAGGTAAGTCAAGCCATTCAACAATTACCAAATCTAGGCAGACAAAGATTGTTCACAGGACTTTCAATGACTAATCAGAGCACATCTTTAGTAGATCTAATTAACAGGCTCGCATCCACGTGTGTTTAGCCAAGTAACAACATAAAATAATATACTCGAAGTAGATCGATCAAATCGCAGATACAGTTAACATAACACAAATAATTCGCAGCTTATCAACACAGATCATCCATAGTTTGCAACAAATTCAACATATAAATCAGATCCACATAAATCATAACCAGACAGGTCATAAATATCAGATATCCTTAATACTTCACATATATTTATCAAGAATATCTCTTACATACCCCAAAATCCCACCTGCGCACACAACCAGTGGGGTTCGCATACAGCAGGACAGAGGATCTCCATGTACACAACCAGCAAGAGTCCTAACCCAATACCCAACAGCCCAATCCCAAATCTAACAGTTCACACTTAGCATCAATCTCTATTCATTCCTACCTATCGACTCAAAAAGGTTCAACTACTTATACTATTTTAGCCTATGCATTCAAACTCTTGGTTTACCCTTGACCCGCTTACAATGCATTGGGGGCTTTGACCTGCCGGAAAACCCCTGCGCTAGACTAAATATATTCAAAAATATACAAAATGGACCAGATTCGAATCTTTGTAGGAGACGCTGTTCCAACAGGTACCCATCAGTACAGAAAAAACACAAAAATAGGAAAAAACCAAAAAAAAATTTAACCTCAGCTTTGCGGGCATGTTCCTCAGACATGTGCACTTAGGGCACGCTAAGCATGCCTTTATTTTCCACAGGCATGCTTGGGGTGTGCCAAAGAAGGGGAATAGAGTGCTTTTAGCGCGCTTATCCCCGGAAAATGCGCACAGAGGGCGCACCTTTTCCCTGGTCGCCCGTGTAATATAGGGAAAAAAACAACCAGAATCCGTACAAGCCAAATCTGTATAGAACTCGACACCATCAAACTGAAAAAATGAAAGTGCAAGACGTCATAGAGGTTACCTGGGCATGATCTTGCTAATCCTTAGTGCTTAGGCTGACCGCAACGACAAGACCTGCTACACAAAAGCCTTTGACCTCTCAAAAACTCAGCAAGTACAAATGAATTGAATTAGGGCCATATTCATCTATATATCGCCCTTTTCAAAAAATTTGGAGGTCCATAACGAGAGATCAGAAGGTCCGTTCTCCGAACCATAAGTTGCACCATAATCAACACTCCATGATGAACAGAGACGATACCACACATTCGCACTACCGAAAAAATAAAATTTCAGCGCCAACAGGTATGCACTCTCTCATATTCTTTTTTAAAGCTCATGACTTTCAATAATATTTGATAAAGAAGATGCTTTCACTTGAGGTAGTTGTTTTTGCTGGAAAAGCTCACAAATCCATTCACAAAAAGTTCCAGAGAAGGTATCATTCTACCGCCCAGCATGATAAAGTCCTAGAAAACTCTGCATATCCTGACATCAATTCTCCATCAGAAATAAACCATAGGGTCCTCATAACCAACCATGTTTATCATCACCTCACCCTGCACATGATAAAAATCCTCGTTGTTCGATAGAGCCTCCCCTCGATGGCGCTCGTCACCCACAGTAGACCATATATCACAATAAAAGTGACGCCATGGCCATACCACTTTAGTTTGGAAAGCACCTCATGCCCATCCATCCACCATGCATAAGGTCAAGTTTTAACATACAAACTGAAACCCCCCTTCCCGGACGACTAGGTTGCACAAGAAGATTAAAAGCGCACCACCACACCTCGCATTTGGCCCACCGTACATCCACCAGCATAATCCCATCTGCGATACTTTTTCATCCGCTTCATCAACCCCACACATGAGACCAACCAATGGGACCCCCACCCTAAAAAAAACACCTTCTCACAACATCAACGAGCTAAATCTTTCATGTTTTGGGGTACCCATATCTGTGTTTTGTACAAAGCAAACCCCATTATTTTATTCTTTTGGTAAGTGTACAAAGATCGAAAATGGTGCACTATGTCCCTTCAACCTCTCATTCATCTTTTCTCCCATGGCAGCAGTCCCTGAACACCCTTGGTCGGAGTATCACACCCCCACGCACAAGCCACCTTGACATTCATAGCCAGTTTATACCCACCCTTGAAGTCCTACTGACTGGCAGGGATTTTCCCATCATAAACAACTATGAATGCCGCTAAGCTGCTTAGTATACTCCGAACTTGGGCTACTAAACCCCCATCATCAGTTTTTAGTCATGCCTCACCAACATGCCTATGTTAAACCCATCACATCCAGGCCCCTGACCCCTCAAGTCGGTGACCCCTTGTTCGGTTGAGGCTTCCTTTTTGTCGACTTCGACACCTATTTTCCAGAAAAGGAAGTGGTACCTTGGATCAAACCTCTCCATAAAAGGGGCATCCTCGGGTGGCACTATGGGAGGCATCATTTCCCATAGATGTCATTGATCCTCCTGACATTCGACTACAACAAAAGCCTTCATGTCAAGATGGTATTATACCTTACAACCATTGCATTTTGATCAAATTCATCAAAGACCCGTGCCTCCATAAGCATCTCTTTCAGAAATTCTTACATGGGAAGGTCCCAGCCAACACCTATGCGTACAATGTGCAACTATATGCCATACCAAGTTTACGCATATGGGTACCATATTGTAGAAATTAGCTGAATAAATCACTTATTCAATGAAGATTAACCCGATCATACATCAATTTCGAATTGCATGCATAACACATAACCTTCTTCCACAATTAATTGTCACATGCGGAAATAATATAGAAGCAATCGCACATCAAATCAATCACACATTAACTCAGTATGTATGGGAAAGCCTATAGCTGAAAACCCCCCAGCTATTGTGTATATTATAATGGAGAAATCATGTAACAATCATAGTACAAAAACTCTTTACAAGCTCTCATGCACTACCTCCCATGCTACACACTATCAAGCTAGATCTAGCAAATCACTTGCTCCAATCCTTAGCCACTTGATAGCCAACCTTGATTGCGTATTTAATGCTAGGTGATGGCCTCCTTATATAGATAAACCACCAGCCTTGACTTTGCAATACTCATAGCTTACTCCACCTATCTATGTGTTGCAAATAGCAACAGTATAGTTACAACTGATAGCTAACTCTACCCTTTCATCTATCTCTTTCACTGGTCTCCATTTAGTGATCACCTTCGAGACAGAAGCCTTTGAAGTATGTGAAGTATTCTGGGTTGACTAATGAGTTAATATTTAGTAAATTAAATATTATTTAATTTACTCCACTCCTCCTCTAGTTGATTAGCTAGTTAACTAATCCCAACTAGTTCAACTGAAATAAATAGAACTCAACTCCACTATTTGTCCCGTTAACTCCTCCAAAACTTCTGCCACTGAAGTCTAACTGAAGTAAACCATGCAAGATGCCATCAAACCCTAGGAACCACGTGATTCCTTGTGTCAATTGCATGAGCCACCTCCATGACTCAAACTGAAGTGCGCCAAGAGAGTAAACTGCTGTTTATAGTCAAAATATTATTAAGGGTAAATAATATTTGACTTCCATATTTTTAGGAGATCAGTCTAAAAATAGCACGGGTCCTAAAAATAAGGGTCTCATCTATTTTTACTGACATGTCGCATACTTTAAGAATCTCCAAGTAGAATTCCCAAATTATGCTCCGTATGTCTAAAAATAGACATAGTCTAAAAATAGACTTTGCGCCAGAATTTGCCTGCGGGCCCACTTAGTGAAGGCGACTTCATTTCACTAAGCTCCATCATCTTGCTGCATTCTCAACACATATTCCACCTATTGTCAAAGAAAAAACACCCTGGAGGGCGTCAGCAGTCGTCGTCAGCAACCACCAGATCACTACCATATCAGTGATACAGACATAACATATATCTGTCAAATAGATTTGTTTAAATAGCCACAACATCACAAGCATGGGACATGCCTTCCTCGTAGAAAATTTGTATATATATTGTAAATTATATTTGCTTACAGGGGTCCCTTAGGACATAGTCATTCTTGGAACCGATGCAGGGTGTTTTCAATTCCAAGCTTCACGCAGGTCTCTCTCTCTCTATGCATGATATACATAAAATAAAATATAATGTATTTCGGCTATACAGTTCTTCCCAAACTTCACACATTAGGGGGCAACTGTTAACATTGGAAAATTGTACAAGCAGAAGACGACATCATTTAATGTCAAGAAGAAGGATTTACAGGGCTGGAAGACATTAGAGAATCTAGAAAGTATTTAAAAATCTCTAAGGTATGAGGAAAAATCAAATTTGAGCAATTCATAAATGCTTTTGCACGCATAATCATTTGTGAAGAGCGCCTTTACGCACTTTTTTTCCCGATATGCGCGCAATTCTAGGAGTGGCGAAATGTCACTTTCCGAGACCACACAAGCACACTCTAGGATGTGATTTCACTTGAAGCCACCTAAGGACAACCACCAATGCCTCCTTAGACATCAAGGGAGCACACAAAGGAATATTTGTGGCACACAAAGGAATCATCCCCCCTCTCTCGGGTCACCATCCACAATGTACCAAGAGAGGGAAGGAGGATTTGAATTCTCCTATATAAGGCCATTATGAGATGAAGAACTGGTGAACACATTGTTATGCTGGCCAAAATTTTCCAAGCAATACCAACAGAGTGTGATCTAGAGTTGAAGATAGAGGGGAATCAATTGTTGGCCATCCAACAAGTTCAGTCCATCACAGTAGAGAGAGAGGGAGACTTTGTATCGAGGCAAACTTGGGGTAAAAACATCCTTGCATCGGGACTTTGAACCCATGTTCTAGGGGCCCTTTGGAAAGAGGGTAAAGTTTCACTCTTATTTTCCTACCAGCACTCAATAAGAGGGGCCTAGAGCCACTGTTTGAATTATTGTTGTTGTTTGACTCTTTTCAGAGCTCATATTTATTTGTTTTAGTTTTAGTTTATATATGCATGCTATTTCTCTATCTAGTATGCTTATGATTCTAGATTTTTCCACTAACTTGCTTGACTCCACTTCTTTTTCTGCCTGTTACCAATAACTTAAGTGCATAGAACACACCCCTTAAGTTGGTGTGATTTCGTACATATGTGCACCAAACACACTCAAACAATCAACAAATCTTCCCCCCCAACATAGGCTTATTGACTAGGTACTTCAAAGCTGAATGATCTGTGAACATCTTGAAGTGCCCTCCCAGTAGATAGTGTCGGTACTTCTGCAAGGCATACACCATTTCCAGTCCCTCACATTCAGTAGTAGAGTAATTACATTCTGCGCTAGAAATTTTTATACTAGCAAACACAACAGGGTGTTCAATGTCCCCTTCCCCAAGCTACATAAGGACAACTCCTAGGGCGATCCCTAAAGCGTCCACATGGACATGAAAAACCTTCGCCCAGTTAGGAAATATGAGGATAGGTGCAGAGACCATATTTTCCTTGAGCAACTCAAAACTCTTATGATACTTCGCATCCTAGAAAAAATATACGTCCTTCTTTAACATCTTCTCCATTGGTGCCGTGATCAGTTCGTACCCTTGAATAAAATTCCTATAATAGCCCATGTACCCGAGGATGGAGCACAACTGCTTGTCAGTTGTAGGGAATGCTAAAATGATGATGGCTGCCACCTTAGCTAGGTCAACCATCAATCCTTGCTGATAGACCACATGTCCTAATAAGATCCCGAAAGGTACACATAATATGCACTTTTTAATGTTTAGGGAAATTTGGTGCTTTCTGCAGGCATCCAACATCATGCGCAGGTTTGATAGTGCTTCTTTACTACTCCAATCACTATCCAATCATCAAATTATACTTCCAAAAAATTGTGAATGAATTCCTTAAAAACTGCTACCACCACCCGTGAAAAGATGGCAGGAGCATTTTTGAGCCCAAAGGGCATGACAGTGCATTAGAAGGATCCCCATTCCGTTGTGAAGGTAGTTTTTCTGCGATCTTCGGGTGCGATTCTAATATGATGGTAGCCCGAAAAATCGTCAGTGAACGAGTACGATTCCTCACCTCCCACATTGTCAAGAATTTCATCAGAGAATGGTGTAGGGAAGGGATCATGTCCACAAGCATCATTCAACTTGCGCAGGTCTACGCAGATTCTTATTTCCCCTTTAGTGTTATTTTCTTGGACCACCATAGGTCTTACCCAATCTGATTGTTCTATCGATTCAATGATACCCGCGGCTATCATTTTATCGATTTCTTCTCTAACTTTTTTCTTGTATTTGGGGTTCAATTGGTAAGGTCGCTGCTTGAAAGGACGTGCATTTGGTTTTAAGGTGATTCACATGAAACACAGGTCCCCTATGATACCTTTGAGTTTGGAAAATTTTGTGGGAAACAGATCTTGATATTTAGTGAGAAGTTCCACGACTTTTCCCACGGTATCATCATCCCAGTAATCCCCAATTCTAACCATCTTGGGTTGTTCTTCCGTTCCAATGTTGACTTCCCTTAATTTGAGAGGCTTAGTCACGTCTACTGCTTGCAGTGGGGGTTTAGAATCTACGCGTTCGCCCTCGGAGTCTGGGATAGTGATATTTCGTGGGTCCTCGTCACACTCCTCCACTGATAGGTTCCGATAGTTGGAAATATCCTACATCTACGCATCCCAAGCCGGTTCCCCACACTCTACGCGAGGGCGTGATTCATCAAATACTAGAGCATCTATGCCCTGTAGGGCTTCGTCTAATTTCTCAGTTCTGCCTATCAACCCGAATGTCCCCAAAAAAAATTCCCTCATGGTGTCCCAGTGGTGAGTGTGCTGATGTAGCTCTGCATCCAGATACCACGTGGCAGGGATTGGTCCCAAGGCATGGATAAATATGTGGACCCATTCATCCCAAGTCCTTTCACACCATAAATCCATCCATATAGATAAGTGCTTGCGTGGTTCCCCACGGTTGAGGAAAATATCCATGGGTAGATTGACTGGGGGTTTCAATCATAGGATCATTATTCTGTGACAATCCTCCCAATCCTGGAAAGTTCCTTTATGATTTTCCCACCACCACGCAGTGGTCGTGCGCATAGCTAGGTTAAGCACCCACATTCTACATTCCCTTGGGACCTCTACTTCGAATGCTCTAAGGAAATCCCTATCACTACCAGAATCATCAAAATAGGACAAATTTCTTACCTCTGAGGAGATACACCGAAATCTCTTTGTGATCTTAAGGCATCGTAGTGCTTATACATCATTCAACCGGTTCTTCCAATTTTCAATCTCTCTGTTTGAGTCAGAGAGACATTCGCTGTCCTTCTCCCAGCAGAGCCCACCATCAGCTGTAGGGTTAATCCAATCCTCGTCCCGGGAAGTCAGTTTGTAGATATGATCAACATCGTATTCTTCTCGCACTGGTTCTGTATACCACTCACCCTCTTTTCGATCTAGAGGGACTATTACTTGCGTGCCGTCGTTCTAAAAAACCATGCTTATTTTCTTCAAGTTGATAATACCTGCCATGTCTATAGCCGAGTCCAGTCCCAGGAGCACAGGGTAAGGGTCCACATCTTCTACAATTTAAATTACCTCAAAGTCCACGTATACCTTAACTTGTGCGATATCTACCATAATCTTTGATAACCTTCCTAGCAGTTTGATCTTCTGTTGGTTAGCCATGCGCAATTGTTTAGTAGACCATTCCAGCTTGGGTTTTCCCATCCTCTGCCAAGTCTGTTTGGGCAGAAAATTTGCATTTGATCCTAAATCTAGGATGACTTGATCCATTTCATAATCACCAATCTGCGCAGTTAGTTGCATTTCCTGACCAATGCGTTTCTTATACTTATAGAGTTTGTGGACATCTTTAACTTCCATTGGTGGATCAACCCTTTCTGCGCAACTATCTATTAATGCTTGAATGTTCTCTACTACCTTCTGGTTGCGTAGCAACTTCATACATGCTTGCAAGAATTTCTTAACTTCTTTGTCCGCTTTTAGATCCGTTGGGGCCTTTAAGGTAGATACCTCATCTTTGGAAAATTACTTTCTAGCTTCAAGGAAGGTTTCTTTCTACTGCTGTAGGTTCAAGCTTTCCTCTTTGTTAGTGGATTTTTTGATAAGGGGTTCAACTGCAGCTCTTTCCTCAGCTCCTCCAATGGCCATGCCACTATGCATAATTTTGTTAATACAGGGTCCTTCATCGCGCAGTTCCGCCTTAACCCTTTGTACATTCTGCGTTGGTGTCTGTTGTTTCTCCTGTGTCTTTGCTATTAGTACAGGACAGTCTTCGATCAAATGATCCAACTATTTGCAATATATGCAAGATTTGCGTGTAGGGTTCGGACAGTCCCTTGCGAAGTGCCCTACCTCTCCACAATTATAGCAGATCAATTGTCCTCTTCCCCAACTTGCACTTCCACCTCTCCCCCCCCCCCCATCCTCTGCTAGGGGAGCCCTCTCACCTAGAGGGGGATAATGGTGATGAAGGGTCAGCCTGCGCCCTGTACAAGTTTCCTCTATCTATCATTAAATCATATGTCCGAGATTTTTTCTCGTCATGTCCCACAGATGAACAGAACATGCACCACTATTGCTTCAATTCTGGGACATAGGCACCAAGTCCGGGGCAATGGTTGGTATCATGTAATCCAGTTACTCGGTAGTTGGTGCACCATACCGTGGGGGTGCTTGGTACTGCAACTTATTTAGGGTGCAATGGGTTGGGCCCCCCAGCTTGCATGTAGTCTAACAATAGAGGGCACTGATCCTTGGTGTGGCCCGACACCCTACACCTTATTCACCAAATGTCTGGGCTAGCTTCTTTTTCCCTCTCCTTTCAGAAATTATGGATTTCTAGGTGCATTGCCTCCAACTTTCCCTAGATCTACTGCACCCCAAATTGGGTATCGTCCCTTAGCGCAAATTCTAACTTCATGGAAACTTCCATGGATTTTTCTTGCATATCAATCATTTGTTGACCCATAGACCCGCACAGGTGTGGTAGTAGCATGGAAATGAACCATTCCTTATGATTTCTATCCTCATACTTAAATTCCCCATCCCTGATAACTTTCTTCAGCCGCTGATCAGCCTCCCATACAGACTCTGTAGGTCCCTGTATAAAATATTTTAAGTCAATTACAAGTTGAGCGTAGGGCTTAGGCTTTCCAAACTGCTATTTTAAGGCATCCTTAATTTCTTGTATTGATGGATCCACATGCTAGCCAACATACCCCATGAACCAATCTAAGGCCCTTCCTTCAAAGACTAGAGATAGCTGTGCCCTTTTCACAACGTCTCTAGCAACATTCTGCGCAGTCCATACTGATTCCGCTACGAACCAAAATTGGTCCATGTCTTCATCCCCCACACCCTTAAAGGTGGGTAGCTTCATGTGTGCGGCCATATCGTCTTCAGGTGGTGGTGGAGGGGTAGGAGAGTTCTTGCCCTTACGTTGATTTGACAATGGTGTAATTGGGGTATGAGTTTCTGCGTGTGTAGGCGGCTCTCTTAAGGGACTATAGACGGATCTGTCCCCTTCTCGATTGATTTTGTAGTATTTACCACTTCGTGTTGTACTTTCGCTCTGATCGGAGGTCATTAACTTAGTGTGGCTGCACAAAATACCCTTTTCGCACAATAAAATATTAATCAGTAGCGACAACTTTTTCAAGAACTTACCTCAGAATCCTTTGAATAACCTTCAGAATAAGATACGAATTGATCGACTGCAAATCCTATTACAAATCCTCCCAGCACACTATCCACCCAGTTATCTACAGTTCAGGTGATTTTGTTATCTGCCTTCTCCAACTGTTGGATCAATTTTGGAGTCCACTACATAACCTGATCATCCTTCCAACAAGTTTGGAACTCTACTAGCCTTGCTAACCACTCCTGCAGTTCGTGTGAGAACGTTACAAAGAATATTTCATATACCTCTATAAATATATACTTGTTCTTCCACTTTTTAGCAGTCATCTTTGTACTACGATTCTCCTTTATGGAAAATTATTGAATCTATTTTTCGAACCAGTCTTCAAGCTCAGGTTTCTCAGGCTGCCAATGAACTCGTGGCATTACCCGATATTTCTCTCAAAATGCTCCCGGTCCCGACAACATAACCATTTGTTGGCTTGAGGGGTCCTGACCTAGCTTCATATTTAAGGTTTGGAAACAAACCCCTATACTACTGGCTCTTTCGGTAATGACCTACTTGCGTAGGACAAGGTCTCACCTGAAGTAGTATGGGAGGGTGCTGGAACCAGGTTTTCGCACCCTGAGAGAAAGAGATTTAATTGAGACATCTTTGTCAAGATCTATCAGATTTGTGCAGAAGAAATCTTATTGCAGAACCTTTAACAATATATTTGCAGAATGTGGAGCTCATAACCCACATATATCATAAATAAAGCAAATACTACTAATCAAATCTCAGTAATACCTATGCATCCACGTGCGCATTAATATTAATCAACAGACATAATCATCGTAATATCATAAACACAACCAGTTCTTATAACACACAAATATGATCAAACAGATTTGTCATTCATTAGCTTCCAAAATCCACTTACAGACCCAATTCCCTACTCGCGCACATAGCCAGCGGGGTCTGCACACAACAGGAATGAGGATCTTCGCACACACAGCCAACAGGAGTCCTTACCCAATACAACCCAAAATAGATCTCAAAAGTTCACAGCTATCATAAATCGTACTTAGCCTACCTCTAGACCCAATCTATCCATATATTTATAGCATCATAGCCTGTGCTATCCTATGGTTCGCAAACGGTGGTCTACCCTTTTTACCCCTTATAGTTCATCGGGGGTTTGACCCACCCAAAACCCCCTTCGCTAGAACAAATATTACAAAATTTATATCAAAATGCAGCTAGGGGACCCAATTCCAACAATAATAAAGAAAGCTACAATCAAGAAAAATAAATGGACCAACGTAATCACACTATAATGATTGAAGGTAAATAATGTAAAGTTCAACATGTTGTGATATGTTTTGTAGTCACGCTGAAAAGTGAAGCGAAGATGTTGCATCAGAGGTCAAGTATTGAAGGAAGGTACCAAGAAGAAAAAGGCTCCTACAAGATGTTCAAGAACAAAAGTTGATGATATCTAGACCTTTTTGGAAAAGGAGATTCACTGTGTAAGGATACTGATATAGTATGATATGAAATATGTAAGTGAAAATGTCTCATATTATTTTAGGTAAGCATATCATAGCACCAAACTCATGAACATGGCATACTGATCTATTATGACCTTCAGACTTGAAGTCTATTATTGATTCTATGTCTTATATTTATAAATCCTAGCAAAGGTTTAAAACAAAATTTCCTAGGGATTGCAGACAAATCTCTAGGCCTAATGATTAAAGTAATGAATTTAATGAATTTGAATAATAATGTAAGGATAAATGTTACTCATATAGTTTTTGTAAACCCTAGATTGGTCTTGAAGAATTATTAGAGTTTGAAGTCAAAACCCTAGCCAAATTGTTGTTATCCCTATTTAGAAAAAAAAGGGTTGAGAAAGACTTAGGCTTATGAATTGATTTCTTTCACTTGAAAGAAGAAACCCTAGCTCCTAGAATATTTGACATCTTGATGATGAGGTTGATTTGTAGGTTGGATGCAATAAGTCCAAAGTTTAAGAGGGAGGTTTCATGTTCTCAAAAGTATAAGTATCTTGTATTTCTTTTTTTGTTTTAATTATTACTAAAAATAATTTTTTTATGGCTTATAAACCCTGGGTAGGGTTTGGAAGAAGATTTAAGGCATATAGACCAAATCCTAGAACTTATTATGCTTGTTTGAAAGAAGAAACCCTAAATTCTTGTCGATAATATGGAATTTTTGATGGTGTGGACTTTATGACGATGATGTGGACTTCTTGATGATGATGTGGACCCCTTGATGATGATAAAGTGGATTCCTTGATGTGGAATCCCTTATGAGTACTCATTAATGATGACATGGACTTCTCGATGATGACATTGGCGCCTTGATGAAGTGGTTTCCTTAATGCTAATGATGTGTATGATAATAACTCCTTGATGAGTTGCATATGGTTGTCTACATACAAGAAGAATAATATCAAGAGGAAGTTGGCACATTATCAAGAGATAAGTATTTTATTGATTATTTATATTATGAGTCTCTTGTTTCTGTATGTTCTTCCATTGCCTCCTAGTAAGAATTGTAGGTTCATGATATAATATGTCAAGGTTGTGGAAATTGTTTTAAATATGGAAGAAAAACGTGACAAGAAGACTCATGATTGGATGGGATTTGGATTTAGAGAGAAAAAACAAGATCATCCTAATTGAAGCACGTTTTTAATCTATGTAGATGAAGATGGCTATGGTGAAGTTGAGCCCATGATTTTTCTACTATGTATTGATGATATGACATAGACTGAGGTCCTCTTTAGTGTAATAGGGAGTGTTAGTCATCAATAATTTTTACCTATTTAGATTAATAAATGCTTTGTCCTGGATTTCTAGAAACAAAATTCAAGAATCATGTGAATTCTAGAAATATTCTCAAAGAGAAATTTTTCACTATCCTGCTTCTCTGTCAAGGCCTGGACAATATATCATCCAGATAAGACCAAATACTGGACTGATGTCCCTCACTCTCACTATGTTTTCCACCTCTACCTATAAACACTCTATCTCTGTTTTCCTAAGCCCTCTATTTTCACACCTTGGTTCACCAAGTAAACCAAACTTTTCCTTTACTCACTAAGTGCCTCAAGAAATGGTGATTTCAAGACTCCATTTCTAAAGATCTTTAGATAAATCAAAGTTTTTTAATTTGTCTAGGATGGCATTGCATAAAAGTGTGTCAAAACCTTGTTTCCACCTCCAAACCCTGTTTCAACCTTTTCAGTCAAAGACCTATTCTAAAGGACATCCAAAAAGTCATATAAAGTCTCATACGTTATGCACTGTCATGGTTCTAAATTCACTGTTTCTATAGGTATTCAAAAGTAAAGTCAAGAGAACACAAGGATGAAGCTTGTCATTTTCCAAAGACATAAAATGCCTCCAAAGGTATCCTCTTGATCAAGCAGTAAGCCTGCAAAGGAACAAATTTCCCATGTCCAAGCATTTCTTCTGGAATTATTTGTAAATGGTCAACAATAGAACATATGCAAAGTAGGAAGCCTAAAAAACTCATAAAGGCATCCAAAACAAGTAGTGAGATACAACTGGCTTAAGTTCACAAGGAAGATCATGATCTCATGATAGATTGTTGTGAAATGCTGCCCATCAAAAGGTCCATGCATGAGGTCCTGAAGATAGTGGCACATGAGCAACACTGTACACCAATCAAAGAATCAATAAAACATAAAGACAAAATGGAAAGCCTCCTTGGTGACTACAGGCAAAGAATAGAAGATGATATCAGAGAATAATTCCTAGGGTTTGTTAAGGACAATATTGTTTCACTGCAGCAAAGGTTCATAAAACTCCATCAAAGGGCCAAAGGGTTCTTAGAAGACATTTAAAAACAACCTTCTAGAATTGAAAAAGATGAAAAGAGTATCAGAATAAAGGGACACAGGACTCATAAATAAAGCCAACATCCATCAAGTAGACAAAGGGAGATGCATAGGTTCAAAATGTGAAAATGGAAAAAACAAGCATAATTACCAGTCTGCTAAGGTTTTTGAAAAAGGGTGCCAGCTCCAAAAGAGAGTATGAGAAAAAGGAAAAGAGCCCAAAATAACAATAGTAAAGTGGGTTTTACCTTTAATTTTTATCAAGAGGTATAAAACAACTACAACAAAACATCTCCCATTCACCATTTGGATATTTTCAAAAGGAGTGAGGGTTTTTCAAAATTTTCCGACAGAGTCCTCTGGCAGTTTTTTCTAGGCGCTGTGCTCATGTAGCATTTCCCTATGTTATTTTCCATTCGGTGCTGCATTCCTGTGTAGAGGCGCTACGCGCCTATAGAAAACTTCGTGTGCAGACTCCGCCCAGTCGTGACGTGCAACCCTTTCCCAACCCGCTTGCCATTTTATTGCCGCGTTGCACTCCTGCTGTCTACTCGGAGGCCCGACTGTGCATTCAAGGTGCACGAAACTCTGTTCAGGACCACCCATAGGCAGTGCGATGTGCT
Organism: Pinus albicaulis; assembly: GCA_034641835.2. NCBI lineage: Eukaryota > Viridiplantae > Streptophyta > Pinopsida > Pinales > Pinaceae > Pinus > Pinus albicaulis. The sequence goes on along the minus strand of CM076583.1, from coordinate 753,845,189 downwards.
CTTGCCACATCGTGCAACCATCCACCCAGGTGGTGGCCCGACCCGTGCAAAAGTTGCACACAAGCGTGTGCAGGAGCTACCCACTGTGCAGGAGGTGCACGCGGGCGTGTGCAGGAGTTGCCCAACGTGCAAGAGGTTCACACAAAAATGTTCAAGGCACCCGAAACCAGTGCGCTACACACCCACCACCGTGCAAGCCTTGCCTGGGTGACCAATTTTAGTGTTCAGGAGGTGCACGAAACTGCATGCAGGAGCTTCCCACCGTGCATGCCTTGCTCGAGTGACAAAATTTTCATGCAGGAGGTGCACGAAACTGCGTGCAAGAGATGCCCACCATGCATGCCTTGCCCAGGTGACCAAATTTTCATGTAGGAGGTGCACGAAACCGCGTGGAAGAGCTGCCCAGGCATGCCGGAGCTGCACGAATTTTTGTTTAAAGGTGCCTGACCTGCCCACAAGGTGTTTGGAGCCATTTTTCTACTGTGAAGATATTTGGAGAGGTATTTTGAAATTCCTCCCCATATTCATGTTTTTCTAAAGATAAGGTCGCAAAGAAAATTGAAAGTTGGTTTTAGAGAAGGAAGTGAAATCCTAAAAGAAATACTTGGCCTACACACTGCTGAGCCTTGACCTAATTAGAAACCTCACCATCTCATTCACCATTGTCACATCATTCCACAAGCGGTGCCAATTCTCTTTAAAGATCTTAAGGTAGGGGTAAAAAAAAATGTCTGAAAAAGAGAGTGTTGACATTGATGAGGCAAGTCAAAGGCCTAAAGGGAAGCAGAGCAGGAGTGGGAAGCCAAATAGGTTTGAACCTATAAGAACTGAAGAGATGATAGCCTCTCCTACTATATTTTCCTATTTTCAAGAATTAAGCTGTTATGGTTTTTGTGAGAAAGTGAAAAAGATCTAGAGTCACCCTCAATTGACGAAGCTCTTTGCCCTAAACCTTCATAACCACCAAGTATACCTAGCTAGGGTGAAGTTTGAGTTGACCACCAATTCCATATCTAGGGCCAATGTAATACCTTGCATAGGAGAAAGGTGGTTCAAACAAATGCATCTGGACCTAAGTCACTATTAACCATTCTTGAAACCAAGTTGTCAAGCTGACTGCAAAACCGTGTTCCCCTTCTCTCATCTATTGGACAGATATGCTCTCCTAATGAAGATCATCATGAAATACTTCACCTGTGAGGGTAGGTTCTCCAAAGTCTATTCCTACCACATAAGACTCCTCATGCATTTCACCAAAACCAAGCTGCTACATATGCCCTATTACCTTTGTAAAAGTATTGAGAAAATGTCTTCCATCATGCAAAAGAGGCCTCCATCCCAACAAATGTCAAGCCTTTTTCATCACTCCCTCATCAAGGTGATTGTCTCAAACCAACTAGAACAACAAGGCATCCCATGGGAGGTTTTCATCACCCATGATGATTTCACAACTCCACAGCCTATCCCTTTACAAAGTCTGCCATAATCATCTCATTTTCCTCCTCACACACCTCCATCACCCTTCACTAGCCTTGTTTCATCCTCTTCACATGAATCATTTCCTCAAATAAACCTTCCTCATTCACCTTCTCCTAAGAAAGGTGAAAATGAAGAAAGCAGTGAAGGAGAGGAAGATGGCCAAGAAGAAAGCAGAGATGGCCAAGAAGAAAGCAGTGATGCCAATGATGAAAGTAGTGAGGGAGAGGATGATCAAAATGAAGAAAGCAGTAAAGGAAAAGAGGAAGAAGAAAGTGATAAAGGCAGTGACAAAGATGAGAGTGTTGATAAAGAAGAAAACATAGTTGAAATCAGTGAGCCCAATGATGAGCAAAAGGGCCAAAAAAATGGGTCTTATGTTGAAGAGGATAACTCCAAAGATACAAGGACAGAGGCAGTTTATAAAGAGGAAAACAATGAGCTAGAAAAAGAGGAAAATAGTGAGCTAGCAAAGGAGGAAAACATTGAGCCTAATGATCATCAAAAAGAAAATGAGAGTCAAGGAGAAGAGGTAAATGATGAAGAAAGTGAAACTGATAATACAAAAGATAGTAGAGCTGAGGCATATGAAAGCAATGAAGAGGAAAAAAATGATAGTGACAAGGATGGAAAAGGCAGCCAAGAAACATAGTTTAAAGGTGATTTTAGTGAGAAAATCAATGAATATCATGGGCCAAGTAATGAAGATAATGAGCAGGACAGTGAAGAAGATATCAGCCAAGAGAAATCACCTAGTGAAGAAGAAATGACCCTCACAGTGATAGGAAGACTAATGAAAGTGCCCAAGGTAGTGACCCTACAAAGAGTGCAAACAGTGATACAAAGGCTGAGTTTGACAGTGAATACAGTGGGTCAAAAGATGATGATGGCATAAGAGAAAGTGAAGATGCCTCTCCAAAGGAAAATCAAGAGCAAGATGAGAAAGATGCGCACATAGAGATCATCCATAAGAATAAAAGCAATCCTAAGGTCACTAATGAACAAGGTTTGCAAATGAAACTTATTGCACCTTTCCCCATTACCTATCAAAGAGGAGAGAGGCATGTGTTTTCTGCCTCCAAAGAGAAAGGGGCCATGCCATCCTCCTCCAATCAAATCATTAACAAAGGTAAACAACAAGTGAAAGAGGAAGAAGACAATCATGAGGAGGAAAGAGATTTTGAGCTCATTCACATAGACAGTGATGAGGAGAATGAGACAAGAATTGCAAACTCTCTTCTACAAGACCGAAATGCACAGATCAAAGACTTGGAAGTTGAATTAGAGAGGTCAAAGGATATCATTCACTTATTACAGATGCAGAACAAACAAATGAGTGGCTAACTAGCCATCTATAAGGAAATGGCGCTCAAATATCAAAAAGAGGCTCAAAGGTCACAAGTGCAGTTGGAGGAATACATGGGTGCTTATGAGGAGATTAATGATGAAGAGGGTCAAACTAGAAGAAAACCAAGGACTATGGGTCTTAGGAAAGCATTGGAAAAGAAGAGAGAAGAAGAATCAACCCAAGCACAAAAACTTCCCCTCACTAAGCTCCTTGCCATAAAGATTGAGAATAATAGGGAATCATGGCTTGAGAGGGCCAACATGCATCTTGAGACCAAACTGGAGAAGGCCAACAAAGACTTGAACTTGCAGAGGAGAATTACTGAGCACTATAAGCAGAGAAACCACTTTGCAAGGAAAAAAATCAAAATTGCCCAAAATGAGGGCCTGACACCAAAAGATGAAAAAGAACAAGCTAGGCTTGGTATTTTGGCCCAAGCTTCTCTACAGGTATCCCAGGACCCATGAGGCACCTACCTACCAAATTTGGGAGAAATTGAACCAAATTTTGTTTTTTGCAAATTTTGAGGATAGGAGTGCAGTGTGCCCTGTGTTGTGCTTTTTCCCAGGGAATCCTCAGGAGGAGAGGTTTATATTTTTGGATTCTCCATCATTAGAGGAGTATTATCACCAATTTTCATCTCAATTAGAGTTTTTTTTATCCCCTAAAAGGGTAAAAAACACTCGTTTTTCAAACATTCTGCCCACTTTTCAAAGCATGAGCTACACTCCTGGAAGTCTTGCATTTTTCACTTTTTGGATAACTTTTAGAGGTCAGATTGAAGAACTAAAGGTATACCTAGAAATTAGACTTTAAGGGCTTTCCAACGGGCCATCTCTGAGCCTTTTTAGACATGTAGAAGGCCTCAAAAACTTTTGCAAAGGCCTATTTAAATGTTTGCGCTCGTGGCAGGGAAAAAGTGCACCACACGGTGCGCTGCGCTCCTGTGAGTGAGTGGGAAAAATGTGCATTTGGAAAGTTTATTTTGCTTGTCAAGGCCTAAAAGTCAATATAATTTCTATTTTTGGCCAGAAAAGATATTTGTAAGATATTTTTGTGCCTTGGGCCTTGCAAGGCCTCAAGGACAAGTTATGATATTTCTTTTTGCCCAACAGGCTTCTAGATGCTCTAGTGGGATCTCCTCTTCCTTAATTGTTATATAAGGCATGAGGATTCATTGTAAACATTGGGAATTTATGTTTTCAAGAGAAATACATGGTTTTATGAGCTTGGAGAAGAAATTGGTTTTGTGAAGTGGATGAATGGCTTGTTTGGCTTGATGATGGAGAAGCATGTTTGAAGGATTCCATAGCTTGGTGAATGGTGATGTTTTCTTAACTTGTTAACATTTTCTGGTCCTCATTTTGTTTCATTCTTCTTGGTTTATATAGATAAAAAAAATATAGGTTGAGACATGCTCGTGGAAGCACCTCAAACTGTTGAGAATGCAACAAGATGATGGAGCTTAGTGGAAAGAAGTCGCCTTCACTAAGTGGGCCCGCAGGCTATTTTTGGCGCAAAGTCTATTTTTAGACTATGTCTATTTTTAGACATGTCGATCATATTCTATGAGTTGCAGGATGCTATTTGTGGATGGTTGGTCGAGTTGGAAAAATATATGGACTTCTATTTTTAGACATATTGGGTGGAATCTATTTTTAGATTGCCAGTCTAAAAATAGATATGTCGAATATTATTAGCTCTTAATAATATTTGGACTCTAAACATTATCTTATCCTCTTGAAGCACTTCAGTTGAGTGCACAGAAGTGGCACATGCAGCTGACAGAAGGAACTACGCTATTCCTAGGGTTTAGTGGAGCTATTGCATGTTGAATTTAGTTAGAACTCATGTGACAGAGTTTGGTGGAGTTAATGAGACAGGTTGATGGAGTTGTGTTGGTTAACTTAGTTGAACTAGTTGTATTTAGTCTACTTGATAAATACACTAGTGATGAGTGGTGTGAATTAATTATTAATTAATTCACTAATTAATACTCATAAATCAACTTAAATAATACATTAGTTAGCTGCAGTGCATGGACGATTCAGTGGAGACCAGAGTTCAGTGGAGACAGTGTTAGAGGTGGGTGAAAGGGTGAGTCTACTATCAGTTGTGACTATACTTGTGCATGAGATTTGCACACACATTGATTGAGATTGCTAATGAGGATTGCACAGTACAAGCCAAGGGGATTTGAACTTGGATCTATTCATTCTTCATCTTGTTGGTCATGTGATGAGAGGCGAGGCTATAAATTGGAGGAGATTTGAACTTGTGACTTGTTCATATCTGAGCTTGTGTAGTGTCTAACAATTGGAGATAGTGCTGAGAGCTTGTGAGGAGTTTGTGCTATGTATTGTTACATGTTCTCTATCATTATAATATACAGATAGTTGGGGGTTTTCAGCTATAAGCTTTCCCCATTACATACTGTGTTGATATATGTGATTGATTAATGTTTCAATGTGCGCATGCGATTGTTTTTAATTCCGCGAATTGATGATCAATGGTAGAAGAGGTTATGTATTATGCATGAAGATCAAATAGTGTGTAATCAGGATAATCTCGGTGAATAACTCATCTATTATTCAAATTTCTAGATGGTATCGGAGCAAAGTTGATCATCGGATCTATTACAGTGATTACATTTTATTTCTTTAGGCAGAGTCTGTAAGAGGGCCAGGTAGCCTCTGGATTCATCCCTTCTTTGAAAGGTGAAATATCCAGTAAATGCCCCTACAGTCTATCTCTGTACTACAAATACTTTGTTCTCACAAATTCAGATCAGAAGCGGTTGAGTTTTGAGCTGGTAGAATTCGAATTTGCAATAGTGTTTTCTTGGTGTCAAAGTTGAGATGTCTTTCAACGGATTGCGATTGGAGTATGCCCTTGAGGGTAGCTCGAATTATATTGTATGGAAGGACAGGATGGAGGTGGTGCTCGATGACAATGGGATGAAGGAGTTCATAGATGATGAAGTTCCAAAGCCTAGCGATGCAGCCTTGGTTGAGGCTTGGCAAAAGAAGACTGCAAAGCGTCGAAGGATTCTGTTGGAGGGCGTGAAGGATCACATAGTGTCCAGCCTGCATGGTAAGGCTTCTCCATTTTTGATGTGGAAAGCCTTGACAGATTTATTCCAAAGAAAGAGCGACCAAAGGAAGTTGGCGCTCAAGGATAAACTCAGGAACATTAAGATGGAGAAAGGAGACAGTATGCCCAAGTACCTCAGAAAGTTCATCCAATGCGGGGATGAAGGAGTTTGGGAAGTGTGGGGGTGACGTAGATGATGAGAATTGGTGAGCCTGGCTCTCTTTGGGCTTCTTGGGCTTAGAAGAGTTGGCATACCCTATCGGGACTCTACGTACGATGGTCGGGAGAATTGCCGGGATGGGAGCGACTTTGAGCCGGGATCTTGTGCGAAGAGGAGATAGGCGAGGTACCGGACGGATCTTCATCAAAGAGCATCGATGAAATTGCGCTTTGGCTGCCAAAGCGGGGGAAGGGGCAAAGCTTCTCATTGCAATTGTGAAAGAAAGAAGCGGGGACATGTCCAGGAACGAAGTGCTCACTTGTCCACCGAAACATGGACATTACGCCACTAGTTGTCCACAGAAGAAGAAAAATAAGCAGGCTGCTGGAACTGCAGCTGGAGAGGCCTTAGCCTCGCAGTTTGAGCTATATTTTTTGCTGATCGCATGCTTGGTATCAAGTGTGATGGGTTTAGTTTGATTTCTTGACAGTGGTGTGTATTTTCACATGACATGAGATTGAGATTTGTTTACTGATCTGGATGAGAAAGATCTTGGAGTGCACATCGAGATTGGCGATGATGGTAGATATAGTGTGACCGGTATCAGTACCATTTCCTTTGAGAGGGAGTTTGGTAAGCCCTTCGTATTGAAGGAAGTGATGCATGTTCGAGGATTGAAGAAGAATCTTATCTCTGTGGCAATGTTAGAAGACAAGGGATATGATGTTGTCTTTAGCGAGGGAAAGGCTTTCCTATGCAGTAAGGCAACTGGTGAGACCCGAAGGATAGGGGTTCGAGTTAAGAACCTTTATCAATTGCGAGTAAGATGGGTAAGACCTTATTGGCATGCAAAGCAGGAGAAGCGGTGAGCCGGGATGATGAGGGCAAACTGTGGCATAGGAGATTGGGCCACCTTCACCATGGATCTTTGAAGATTCTGCAGCAGATTTCTACTGGGCTTCCTAAGGGCACTCTTGCGCAGTCAGATCAGTGCAAGGGGTGTACTTTAGGGAAGTATGTGAAAGCCACCTTTCACGAGAAGGATAGTCGCGCCACGAGGATCCTTGAGAGAGTTCACACAGACGTGTGTGGTCCTTTCTCAGTTGCTTCGACAGCAAAGCACAAGTATTATGTGATCTTTGTTGATGATTTCTCTCGAAAGTGCTGGATCTTCTTCATGCAGAAGAAGAGCGGGAACATACTCAAAGTTCTATGAGTTCAAGGAACTGGTTGAGAAAGAATCGGGGAAGCAGGTGAAGGCTCTTAGGAGCGACAATGGTGGTGAATTCATCTCTAGCGAATTCAAGGACTTTTGTAGCGCAGAAGGAATTCGAAGAGAGATCATAGCACCTCATAACCCACAACAGAATGGGGTTGCTGAGAAGAAGAACAGAATGATCGTGGGTGATGCACGTGTGATGTTGCATGATCAGGGCCTACCCACTCACTTGTGGGCGGAGGCATGCAATACTATAGCATATGTATAGAACCGTTGTCCTCACAGGATACTTGGCATGAGTACACCTGAGGAGGTGTTTTCTGGTACGAGGCCTGATATTTCCCATTTGAGGATTTTTGTTTCACCTGTTTACATTCATGTGACGAAGGATGCCAAGAAGAAGTTGGAGCCAACCGCAGAGGTTGGGATATTTGTGGGATACATTGATACGCCCCACAACTATCATGTGTATTTGCCAGACAGTCGCAAGATTGTTGTGCGACGGGATATCAAATTTCTAGAGGAGAAAGCCATGAAGTGCTCGCTTGAGAGGAAGCCACACTTGCATGCAGAGGAGGAGCTATTAGTTCCTAAGGATGAGCTTCAGGATGTGGATTAGCCACAAGAGGAAGTTCATGAAGTGGAAGAGACCACTCATGCAGCGCCAACCATCAGAGGCGGAGCGCACTACGAGAAGTTGAGCGGCGCTCGAAGATGCGAGATAAGGTTGTAGGACCACCTACGACACGAGCGCATACGAGAGGCAGTCCTGGGATCATTACACCTTGGATACATGGCTCTTGTGAGCAAATGTGTAGAGTGACGAGCCATCCTCTTTAGAGGAAGCTGTGGAGGACCCCGCATGGGTAGATTCCATGGTGGAAGAGTATGATTCGATTGTCAGAAACAGTGCATGGGAGATTGTCCCAAGGCCGGAAGGGAAATCAGTGGTGGGTTCGAGATGGATCTACAAAGTGAAGCAGGCGGCTGACGGAAGTGTGGAGAAGTACAAGGCAAGATTTGTTGCCCGAGGCTTCTCACAGATAGAGGGGATCGATTATGAGGAGACCTTTGCACCTGTCGCAAGGTATTCTTCCATACAGACGATCCTAGCTCTCTCAGCGCAGATGGGGTGGCATATTAATCAGATGGATGTGAAGACTACGTTCCTCAACGGAGTCATTGAGGAGGAGGTGTAGATAGAGCAGCCCGAAGGTTTTGAGATCTTCAGCAGTGAGTTGCATGTGTGCAGGCTCAAGAGAGCGCTGTATGGGTTGAAACAAGCACCCCGTGCTTGGTACACACAGATAGACAGTTATTTCACCGGACTTGGATTCTCCAAGAGTGAGGTGGATCCTAACCTACACCAGATTGTGGTGGAGGGTAAGTTGCTGATCATTGTACTTTATGTAGATGATTTGATTCTGACAGGTGATGAGTTGTTGATACTTTCATGCAAGGAGGATCTTGCTAGAGAGTTTGAGATGAAGGACTTGGGCCTCCTTCATTATTTCCTGGGATTGGAAATTTGGCAACGCAGTGATGGATTGTTAGTTTCTCAGGGTAAGTATGCCCGGGAGATACTGGAGAAGTTCAACATGCATGGCTGCAAGCCTGTTGATACTCCTCTTCCTGGTGGTTGGAGGAAGGAGGATGCTACTTCGGCGGAGGTAGTGGATGCCACTGTTTATCAACAATTAGTGGGGTTGCTTATGTATCTGGTCAATACACGACCCGATATATGCTATGCCGTTAACCAACTTTCACAAGCTATGGTTAAGCCAACCAAGCTCTTCTGGAAAGTAGGCAAGCATGTATTGCGTTATCTTAGAGGCACATCAGGATATGGATTGTGGTACAGACAGGAGGATGAGTTGAGGCGGCAACGCTTCAGGCATCGGTATCATCATATCAGATATTGTGTGCAGCGGAGGATCATGTTACTGTCATACATTCCCACGGAGGATCAGGATGCTGATATCTTGACGAAGGCGCTCACCAGGAGAAAATTTGAATACCACAGAGGCAGGATAGGGGTTGCAGATAATCCATATCTTGTTGAGAGGGAGTGTTGAGAATGAAACAAGATGATGGAGCTTAGTGAAAAGAAGTCGCCTTCACTAAGTGGGCCCGCAGGCTATTCTTGGCGCAAAGTCTATTTTTAGACTATGTCTATTTTTAGACATATGGATCATGGTCTATGAGTTGCAGGATGCTATTTGTGGATGGTTGGTCAAGTTGGTAAAAATAGATGGACCTCTATTTTTAGACATACCGGGCGGAGTCTATTTTTAGACTGCCAGTCTAAAAATAGATCAGTCGAATATTATTAGCTCTTAATAATATTTGGACTATAAACATTATCTTATCCTCTTGCAGCACTTCAGTTCGAGCTACGGATGTGGCACATGCAGCTGACAGAAGGAATTATGCTATTCCTATGGTTTAGTTGAGCTATTGCATGGTTGACTTCAATTGGAACTCATGTGGCAGAGTTTGGTGGAGTTGATGAGACAGTTGATGGAGTTGTGTTCGGTTTAACTTAGTTGAACTAGTTGTATTTAGTCTAATTGATAAATACACTAGTGATGAGTGGTGTGAATTAATTATTAATTAATTCACTAATTATTAACTCATAAATCAACTAAATAATACATTAGTTAACTGCAGTGCATGGACAGTTCAGTGGAGACCAGTGTTAGAGGTGGGTGAAAGGGTGAGTCTACTATCAGTTGTGACTATAGCTGTGCATGAGATTTTCACACACATTGATTGAGATTGCCAATGAGGATTGCGCAATACAAGCCAGTGGGATTCGAACTTGGATCTCATCATTATTCATCTTGGATTGCGCAGTAGAGGCAAGTTAACAGGTGGAGGAGATTTGAACTTGTGACTTGTTCATATCTGAGCTAGTTAGTGTGTAACAATTGGAGGTAGTTCTGAGAGCTTGTGAGGAGTTTGTACTATGATTGTTACATGTTATCTATCATTATAATATACAGATAGTTGGGGGTTTTCAGCTGTAAGCTTTCTCCATTACATACTGTGTTGATATGTGTGATTGATTAATGTTTCAATGTGCACATGCGATTGTTTTTAATTCTGCAAATTGATGATCAATGGTAGAAGAGGTTATGTATTATGCATGAAGCTCAAATAGTGTGTAATCAGGATAATCTCGGTGAATAACTCATCTATTATTCAAATTTCTACACAAACCTCTTGTTTGTTATAGCTTTGGTGTTTTCCTCTTTTGGCCATCTTAAGGAATTCTTGACTACTCCTTAGGTCCACCAAAAATTGTTTTTGTTTCGTGAATGGTTAGTATTCTAGCTTACAAGTATTATTCATGGCATGCCCTGCTTATTTTAAGTTTTCAAAACCCTATCTTGAAGCTTTTATGTGGAATATTGATTGATTAGGTTAAGTCAAAGAGTTCTCGTTCGATCTTTCCCTTTGCCCATGCTTACCAACTTGCTTTAGAGTTCCCAATAGCTTTATATATGCTGTTTAGCAGTCCCCTCTCCATAAATTGAGTTATTTTTTTATCTTATGTGTTTTCCCAAAAGCTGAAGGTGAATTTCTAAAGTTAAGAGTTCTATTGCTTCTATGTTTTACTGGAATGTTCATCTTACATGTTTATCAGTTTGAGTATTGTTCATAGAGATTAATGGTTTGCCCTACCTCATGAGTTGTTGCTTCAAAATATATATGTTTAAGAACTCTTAGTTTTTTCCCAAACTTAATGTTCATTACACCTCATACATCACCTAAAGGATCCATTAACCTTGCTAAATCGGCCCTGCAGTACACTTTGTTTCATCATTTATACACCCTTGACTTCATTTGACTCCATAGCCCGATTGATTTGATAACCTCTCACTCCACCTATCCTACCTGATCATCTTACCCAAATCAAAACAAACACCAAAACTAACCTTAACAATTAGCCTAAAATCAATCATCCAAAGCGAACAAGTTCACATCCTTCACATAATAGAGAGAGCCCTCTCTGAGTCTAGGAAGGCTAGGTCCTAGGACTCCAAAGACTGGTCTGATGTTACCCTGTCATTTGGTTTTCCAATCTACCAAATCACGGGACACTAACATAATGGCGATCACGGTGGGACATTTTGAGTTAGTAATAATCTAAGTACCCCTTAGGACTCCAGAATCCCTTGATTAAACATTATCCTATGATTTATAGATACCTCATCACTATCACTATCATAATGGTGATCATGATGCAACCTCTGATGTCAGTGAAAATCTAAGTATCCCTTAGGACATCAGAAACCTTAGTCAAATAATAGATAACTCAAGTTGACAGCCAAAGAGTAGAAACTAGATATTTCACCATCCTAGCAAAATGATGACTCAGCTATAGGACACTCTTATAAACCTTCGGGCTACATATAGGAACTTAGAAAACCCCAAAACATACTAGATTGGTTTTTTGTTAGTATTGGTGGTGGACCATAGATACATATCTTTGAAACAAACTAAAAATATCCACCTGGCGACTCCACTAGCCTCTAGCAGGCCTTCTAATTTTAATAGTATCTATAGACTCATGTAGGACCGCATCAAACCAGCCCCGAGAAGTCTAGAAGCCTAGTCACACACTGTGCGAGTTTAATAGCATCGAGAGAGGTCAGCCTTTCGCAAGCAGTCATAAACTTTCAGCCTCTCTAAATTTTGAGTTTGAAATATGGCTTCACGAAGAATCAATACCAGATCTCATCCAGACCCAAACCCTCCTACTATGGTTGATGACCCAGAACATATTTTGAAACTGGAAACTTAACTACTGATAGGACTATTCACAAAGAAAGCTCTATACCTGAAAATCTTATATCCTTGCAAGATCCCCAGTTTGACTTGCAGCAAAGCCCTAGAGGAGAAGCTTCTCCTTCCACACCACCTGATTTACAACTTATACACCACTTTGGCTCTTTCCATCTCAAGTCTGCTCAGAATCAGTCTATCGTTCCAAGTACTTCCGCCACAACCATTCACACCACCACTGTGCAAATCAATCCAGCTCATATCACAAATCCTCCACTTGTAAACCCACCATTAGCTCCTATCATGGAAACTTGGTATGCACCCCTAGTGTTACCACAATATTTAGTAACTTTGCCGAATGATTACCAATACAGAATCCCACACTTCACCGGGGCTGAATCCACTACTACCCAACAACATGTAGATAGAATGAATGATGCTTTTGACTACATGGAATTAAAAGAGGAAACCATGAAGATGAGGATGTCTTCCCAAAGCCTAGGTGGAGAAGCCAAAAAATGGTTTAAAAACTTAACTTCCAACAGTATACATGATCTCCCATCCCTTTAACAAAATTTCATAAACAACTAGGAAATCAAGAAAAATCCCCTCCAAACCCTTTCTGAATATAAAAATCTTAAGATGAATGTAGGGGAAAGTGTCCAAGATTATTGCACCAGGTTTAACAGTGTCTACAATGCCCTCCCATCTCACATGAAACTTCCACCAGGTCTAGAACTAGTAAAATTTCTGGAAGGTTTCGATCTGGACATGACATACTAGTTAAGAGAAAGAGACCCCACAACTTTAGAAGAAATGCAAAGGGGTGATATTAGTGCAGAAGCCAACCTCACTAAAAAGAGGGCTAGGATGAGGTTGGAAAAGAAGGTCACTTACAGAGATGAAGCCATGCCTTCCACCTCCTCTTCGGATTCCAAAATTGATAACCTAGTTAGGACCATGGAGAGAATGATGGAAAAGATAAACTTGAACGAGAGGACACCTCTTATAGATAACCAAGTGAACCCCCAGAACAGAAATAGGAATCAGAACTTCAGAAGGGACCCACCCCAAATCAGACAAAGGGAAAATGACCAATAAATTAGGCCACCTTTCCAAGATAACTACCTAGATGAAGGGGAAAGGGATACCAAACAACCTGAAGAAAACCATGTAAAATTAATAGGCTACGATAATGAGGGTGAAGTTTTACTCATAGAGGAGGAATAAGGTTTCTTCTCTTCAGATCAAACTGAAATAGACTATGGGGATTCAGAAGACTAAAAATTGGGATTTGAGAAATCCATAATGGAAGTCCATAGGCAGTATGACCTTAGAAGAAAAAAGATCCAGGATGCTTCCAAGAGAAACCAAATAGACACTGCTGTCAGGAAAGCACTTGAAAACACCCTGAAAAGGACAACAGACACAAACACTATGGCGAAGAAAGCTGAACCAAACAAAGAAAAAAATCGGTCAGCCCAATAGTGATACTAGCGACCCTAATACTTCCACTAATGGCCCTGAGAAAAATTTGTTGTCTATAGCCCCAAGTCAGATTCAACAAGAAAAACTGGTGGAAAAGGTTATGGCAGAGAAAAATGATGCAAACATGTCTAAAATACAAGTACCTTTCAGCTTCGAAGGAGAAATTGCTAAAATCAAGATAACCATGTCGCTCACCAAACTGATTGCCTAAAGCTCATGCAAGTCTCAAGTTCTGAAAGTTCTAAACATAGGGAATGATACCGACACTCTACACTTGGCCGATGACACACCTGAGTTGTTGTTTGGACCCAAAATAGAAGGAAAATATCAAGAAGGAGCCATTCCTCCTTTTTACATCAGCCTAAATGTACATGACAAAATCTTACATAATGCCATGTTGGACTCTAGTGCTTCTCACAATCTCATGCCAAAGGTTGTGATGGAGAGGTTAGGCCTAGAGATAACTAAACCTTACAAGGACTTATACTATTTTGATTCGAGTAGAGTCAAGTGTTTAGGCTTAACCAAAGATCTTTGTGTCAATCTGGCACAAGTATTGGCTAAGCACCTAGTCATGGACATAGTGGTGGTAGACATCCCCCCCAAGTATGGAATGCTTTTATCTAGATCCTGGGGAGCCAAGCTTCAAGGAAACATTCAACTAGACATGTCATATGCTACCGTCCTTGTTTTTAACCAGACAAGAATATTATACCGAGAGTCACACATGAAGTACATGGTTAGCAGTCAAGAAAGGCCAGACAACACACCTCTTTATTCCATGGAGTGTAAAAACTCTGGTAAACTTTATAAGTAGATATTATTATTGATAAAAGATGAGATATGATTACAATGGGGAATCACGGAGGCTTTAAATATAGCCTCATAGTGTCCCTTGGTGAAGAGGCATGATCTTTGATCATGCCCTTTCACTTAATAAAACCTAAGATAACTATATCTAACTAATAATTAATAAAATATACATAACATTTCCCCTCTCTTAAAGATGCTTTGTCCTCAAAGCATATGTAATTATGGACAATGTTGACGAATGCCTGGGTTTCTTGAGCGGCGGGCTCTTGCTTCCCACATTTTAAAAATATTGTGGACCATCTCCTCGAGTTCAATATTTTGGTGACGTGGATAGCGACAAGATTTGATATTAACAGGGTCGGGTCCTTTCTTGACTTCTATTGGATGTTCGTGTTCTCTATTAGGAGGTATTTTTATTGGCAGGTCTTGGAAGACTTTTTCGTGTTTCCAAACTATTCCTTGTTCTTCTGGTGATTTTTCGTGATTCCTTTTTAGATTTAGAGGTAAGTTACCAACAATTATCGTTTGATGCAACTTCTCCTCATCATCAAATGCTTCCTTCTTATCAACCATATCTGCTTCATCACCGAAGGCCTCAACAACTTCTGGCACTGTATAAGTGGCTTCGGATGTGTTTGTCTCTTCACATTTTTCTTTCAATTCTAGGGATGAAACATTTTGTTGTTTATAAGCATCTGTATTTTCATGGTTTCTTTCATTTTCAATGACTATGTCTATTGTTACATCTGTGATAGCAGTCACGTTGAATACCAACATTATTTCTTTTTCTGCCATTGGATTTTCATTTATATAAACGTTCTCAATAACTTCTGTTGCTGCATTACTGGCTTTATTAGTGGATTGAGTTGCATTTTCTTCTCTTGGTTTCTCAGCTCTATAATTTTCATGGTTGATCTCAGAGTCTCTACTTCTAGGTGGTTCAACATTATAGCCTTCATGTGAGCTGATTTCCAATTCAACCTCATTTAATTGCTTTTTGTTAAACATGTTATATTCATGATGATGATCTGAATTGGCTGAATTGTTCAGTTGATTATGTTCGACATTTGGGAATATTGGAAGTTGTGTCTGACTTAACTTATCTATCTTATCATTTAGCTTATGGAAGAGTTCTGTCATCTTTTATGTGGCCTCGTGATGATTTAGCCACATTTGTATTTCTATTCGATTTGTTGTCTCATGAACCTTTTTGATGTCGTTGGAGTGTCCTGCAACTGTACATTCAAGATAGACTAATCTTTTTCCAAAGTCATATGAATTATTATTGATTTGTTTCTCGAGTTCCAACAATTTTTTCAGGAATCCAACCATCGACATTGATGACGACATACTCCTCATACTCCTTGTTATTAGGGATTATCCCCTTTTCCTTAAAATCTTCGGGATTGGTATCAGAGCCATCGCTCTTTGGGATCTGTGTGATCACCCAGAATTAAGGAATTACAAGAAAATTCCAAAATTGCAGATTTTTTTAAAAACCAAGTGCTTGTGGGTAGCAACATTTGTTTTTTAAAAAAAGAAGAAGGAAGAAATATATACATTAATAAAATAAAAGAGAGAAGGAAAGTTAACATAAAGGGGGAAATAAATTAAAAAGGAAAAAAAATATTTAAAAGAAAATAGTTCCAAAAGAAAAAAAGAAAAAGTAAAAAGAGATATAAATATAAAGAAGTACATATATGTACATGTGAAGACAAAGTAAAAATAAATAAGGAAGAGTAATTGCTCGTGGTTTTGGAGCCCATGGTAATTGCCCATGGTATTAAAACCCATTCACCCTTTTCAAAACGACGTGACTTTTAAAAATTAACAAAAAACAATTTCCCCATAGTTATATATATAATTCAAATAATATAATAATGATAAAAATAATAATAATAATTATTATTATTAAAAAAAAAATTAAGTTAATTAATTAATTAAAAAAAAAATCCTATTTTCAAAGACAACATTACAAGATAAGGTACTAGTGGTGAATGACATACGCCAAAGAAGATAAATATTAAGTGAAGAAACTTGTCAAAAAATACAGCTTTGATACCAATGGAGTGTAAAAACTCTGGTAAACTTTATAAGTAGACATTATTATTGATAAAATATGAGATATGATTACAATGGGAATCACCGAGGCTTTAAATATAGCCTCATAGTGTCCCTTGGTGAAGAGGCATGATCTTTGATCATGCCCTTTCACTTAATAAAACCTAACATAACTATATCTAACTAATAATTAATAAAATATACATAACATTCCATACATTCAGATCTTGATTCTTTCATTCTACATACCGAAGAGGACATTGATGAACATTTAAGTGAAGTTGAAACAAATCTAGGTACACTACAATAGTCCAATTAGTTTCCCTATGATGAGATTGACACTCAGAAATATCATGACCTAAGCAACTACATAATGATAAAATTGAACTTAACTTTCTGAAAATAGAAAACGAAACTTCAAAACCAAAAATCAGTTTAGAATCTGAAACAAGTTGTTCAAACATAAGGCAAATCCCAAAAACACAATCGCCCTCTCTTTTTGTTAGGTCCCTATATTGCTATTATAGTCCCTTATTGTTGTTAGTGCAACCCCCTTATTGTTATTATTATACCCCTGTAACCCCCATATTGTTATTATTGTGCCCTTAAATTATTATTGTTAGGTCGGCTAGGATTACATTGTGACCCCACTAGGATTACATTGTGGCCCCATGGACTCCTATATACAGAAAGGAGGTTCTGTAAATTGTATCATTCAATAATTTTTCATTCATGTAATGTATTAGAGGTTTCCCCCTCGAAGTGGCTTATTTCTAAGGCATTGATATCTCTTTTCTTCTATTTTTGGAGCTGGTTTCACAACATTTGGTATCAAAGCTTTGGATTCTAAGGTTTTCGCTTCTCCAAACCAGTCATTATGGAATTTTTTCTATAAATTTTTTTCTACGAAGGTTCATAAGCTAAAATTTTTAGAGTTCAAATTTGAAATCCTGAGGAACATCGTCGCAAAATTTCAGAGCTTGGTTCGCAACATTTTCAGAGATATGATCTGTGGAAGTTAGGGATTTTTGCAGGCTCCTGAATTTAACCTAAACAGGTCATCGCAAAATTTGTGCTATAAATTTTTTTATACAAAGTCTCAGAAGCTAAAATTTTTAAAGAGCGAAGCCACAATCCTAAGGAACATCGTCACAAAATTTCAGAGCTTGGTTCGCAATATTTTTGGAGATATGATCTGTGGAATTTAGGTCTTTTTTAGGCTCTCGAATTTCTTCTCAAAGAGGTTATCGTGGGAAAATATTCATAACTCTCTCTCTGAGCATCAGATTGGAATGCTGTAAAAAGTGGCCGTAAGTAGACGGACTGTAGTTTATTGTCTATAAATTTTAGAGCCAAAGGAGTAAATAGTGATACGTGGCAAGTTGTACAAGTTTTCTCTACTGAACCAGTCCATAATTGGGTCATTGTGGGAGATTGGACATAACTTTGGCTTGAAGAATCCAAATCAGGTCAGACCTCTGAAATTTGAAAGAAGCTTTAGAGGGCTACTACAAGGCCAAATTTCAGATATTTAGGATCTATAATTAAAGATATAATTCAATTTCAATATAGAGCTCCTCAAAAGCGAGTAAAAGGTGTGTATTTTTTTTTCCCGAATTGCATAAGTCTTGTTTGAAGAATCAAGTTGAATTGATTCCAAGAGTATATTGTAGAATATATACCAGTATTAGATTCTAAAATGGCCCCTAAAAATAATTCAACACCCATTAAGCCTTTAAAAGGCTCTACTATGACTCATGAAGATGAAGAATGGCAACATGACATATCAAATTTACAAGAGCATGTGCAACAAATTTTGCTCTCGCAAAGAGCAACAAAAAATGACATGGAAGTTTTGAAGAAAGGCGTAGAAACTAAGATGGATGGTTTGAAGAAAGGCGTGGAATCAAAGATGGATGGTTTGAAGAGTGGCATGGAAGCTAAGATAGATGGCATGGAAGCTGGCATGGAATCTAAGATGGATGAAATGGAAGCTAAGATCGACGAAAAAATGGAAAACATGAAGAATGATCTAAAAGCAGACATGGAAGGTTTGACAAAGTTGATACAATAAATGTTTCCTAATGGTGAAAATATAGTAGAGGAAACGCACGATGAGAACAAAATAAATGTTAATTGTGATTTCATAAACTCTAATGTTGGCAGGAAGAACCACCATATTCCAAAAATGGATATGAGGAATTTTGATGGAAAGGATCTCAGAAGAATATGGATACTACAGATGGAGCAATATTAGATTCCCACAATGTGCAAAATCAACAAAAAGGTAGTATTGCAACTTTACATTTAGAACAAAAATATTTGTATGGTATCATATTTAATTCTTAAAAAAATTGTCACTTGGTCAATTTTTACTTGAGGAAATGATAGCACATTATGAGGATACAAGCAGCAACACCTTCTTTAGCCAATTGATAAATCTCAAAAAAAAGGGTTTAGTGGGGGAGCACATTGAGGACTTCCAAAAATTGAATATAAGGGTAACTTATATTCCAGAGGAACACATGATTGATCTCTTCATAGGTACTTTAAAGGATCAAAATCCAACATGAAGTTCGCGTTTTGGAACCTGATTCATTGGAGAAGGCATTCCGGTTGGCAAGAAAAATTGAATGAAAAATTATGGCGACAAGGAAGCCTACCACTCACTTCTATAAAGAGGGAAGTGTTGCTAATGTTGAAAATGCAGCAAGATGATGGAGCTTAGTGAAATGAAGTCGCCTTCACTAAGTGGGCCCGCAGGAAAATTTTGGCGCAAAGTCTATTTTTAGACTATGTCTATTTTTAGACATATAGAGCATGGTTCGGGGATTCCAGTTTGAGATTCTTGAGGTATGTGTCATGTTGGTAAAAATATATGAGACTCTATTTTTGAGGTCAAAGAGGTCGAAGTCTATTTTTAGACTGCCTCTCCTTAAAATAGGGAAGTCAAATATTATTTACCCTTAATAATATTTAGACTATAAACAGCAGTTTACTCTCTTGGAGCACTTCAGTTCGAGCTATAGAAGTGGCTCATGAATCTGACAGAGGAATCACGTGGTTCCCAAGGGTTTGATGGCATCATGCATGGTTGACTTCAGTTGGACTTCAGTGGCAGAAGTTTGGAGGAGTTAATGAGACAGCTAGTGGAGTTGTGTTCTGTTTATTTTAGTTGAACTAGTTGAGATTAGTTTAACTAGCTAATCAATTAGTTATGAGTGGAGTGAATTAAATATTATTTAATTCATTAATTAGTAACTCATTATTCAACTCAAGAACACATCAGTTCACTACAGTGCATGATCAGTTCAGTGGAGACCGGTGAAAGAGGTAGATGAAAGGGTGGAGTTAGCTATCAGTTGTGACTATACTGTTGCTATTTGTAACACACAGATAGGTGGAGTAAGCCCATGAGGATTGCGCAGTTCAGGCTGGTGGTTTATCTATATAAAGAGGCCATCCCATAGCATTGAAACACGCAATAGAGGCAAGGCAATTGGCGGTGAGTTTTGAACCAGTAACCTGTTCAAAACTGAGCTAGATTGTGGGTAACTTTATGAGAAAGTACTGAGTACTTGTGAGGAGTATTGTACTGAGTTTGTTACCTGATTTCTCCATTATAATATACACAATAGCTGCGGGGTTTTCAGCTATAAGCTTTCCCCATACATACTGTGTTAATGTGTATGATGATTTGATGTGTTATCGCTTGATTTCATTTCCGCATGTGTGATGATTTGAGTTGAGTTGAGTGGAAGAGATTATGTGTTGTGTATGAAGTTCAAATAGTATGTGACCAGGATAGTCTCGGTGGATAATTAATCATTATTCAGCAAATTTATACATGGTATCGGAGCTATTGAAGTTCAGATTGATCATCACAGTGATTACAAACTTATTTCGGTAGATAGAGTCTGCATGCGGGCCAGGTAGCCTCCGGATTCATCTTTCTTCGGAAAGTGAAAGGTCTGGTAAACGCCCCTTGTAGTCGATCTCTGTGCTAGAAATAATTTGTTCTCACGATCTAGAGCGGTTGAGCTTTGAGGTGGAATTCGAAGTTTTGCAGCAGTTTTGTTTTCTTGGTGCCAGTGTTGAAAATGTCTTTCAACGGTTTGCGACTCGAATATGCTCTTGAAGGTAGTTCGAATTATGTTGCATGGAAGGATCGCATGGAAGCAGTATTAGAAGATAATGGTCTGAAGGAGTTCGTAGATACGGATGTCCAAAAGCCCACTGATCCTGCTGAAGTCGAGTATGGCAAAAGAAGATGGCGAAATGTCGAAGGATCCTATTGGAGGGCGTCAAGGATCATATTGTATCCAGCCTGCATGGAAAGGCTATTCCATTTCTTATGTGGAAAGCTTTCACGGATCTATTCCAGAGTAAGAGTGACCAAAGGAAGCTGGCGCTCAAAGATAAGCTTAGGAACATCAAGATGGAGAAGGGCGACAGTATTGCCAAATACCTCAGTATCGCCAAAAGCTCACTGATCGCATGCTTGGTTTCAAGTGTGCTGGGATCGGTATGGTTCTTGGACAGCGGTGCGTCATTTCATATGATGGGAGATCGAGATTTGTTCTCAGATCTGGAGGACAAATATTTGGGTGTGCACATCGAGATGGGCGATGATGGTAGATACAGTGCGACTGGTATCGGTACCATATCCTTTCAGAGGGAGTCTGGTAAACCCTTTGTACTGAAGGATGTCATGCATGTACCGGGATTGAAGAAGAACTTGATCTCTGTGGCGATGTTGGAGGATAAGGGGTATGATGTGGTCTTCAGCGAAGGAAAAGCCTTCCTGCACAGTAAGACTACTAGAGAGACCCGGAAGATAGGGGTTCGGACCAAGAACCTTTATCAGTTGCAGGTAGATGGCTGCGCAGCTATGGCATGCAAGGCGGGAGAAGTGGTGAGCCGGGATGATGAGGGCGAACTGTGGCACAGGAGATTGGGTCACCTTCACCATGGAGCTTTGAAGATTCTGCAGCAGATTTCTACTGGACTTCCTAAGGGCACTCTTGCGCAGTCAGATCAGTGCAAGGGGTGTACCTTAGGGAAGTATGTGAAAGCCACCTTTCACGAGAAGGATAGTCGCGCCACGACGATCCTTGAGAGAGTTCACACAGACGTGTGTGGTCCTTTCTCAGTTGCTTCGACAGCAAAGCACAAGTATTATGTGATCTTTGTTGATGATTTCTCACGAAAGTGCTGGATCTTCTTCATGCAGAAGAAGAGCGATACATTCGCGAAGTTCTGTGAGTTTAAAGCACTGGTCGAGAAGGAGTCGGGGAAGAAGGTGATTGCTCTAAGGAGTGATAACGGTGGTGAATTCATCTTGGCTGAATTCAAGGAGTTATGCAGCGCAGAAGGGATTCGGAGAGAGCTCATCGCACCCCATAACCCACAGCAGAACGGGGTGGCTGAGCGAAAGAACAGAACGATCGTGGGTGCTGCACGGGCGATGTTGCATGATCAGGGCCTACCCCTTCACTTGTGGGCCGAGGCATGCAATACAGCAGTGTATGTGCAGAACCGTTGTCCTCACAAGGTTCTTGGCATGAGTACACCAGAGGAGGCTTATTCTGGCAAGAGGCCCGATATTTCCCATTTGCGGATTTTCGGATCTCCTGTCTACATGCATGTGACGAAGGATGCAAGAAGGAAGCTGGATCCAACTGCTGAAGTTGGAATATTTGTGGGGTACATTGATACACCTCACAACTATCGGGTGTATGTGCCAGACAGTCGCAAGACTGTTGTGCGACGGGATATAAAATTCCAGGAGGAGAAAGCCATGCAGTGTTCGCTTGAGAGGGAGCTACACTTGCATGCAGATGAGGAGCTGTTAGTTCCTAAGGAGGAGCTTCCGGACGTGGATCAGCCACAAGAGGAGGTTCAGGAGGTGGAAGAAACCACCCAGGCAGCGCCAACCATCAGAGGGCGCATGCGCACTACAGAAGCTGAGCGACTGGCTCGGGATGCAGAGAAGGTTGTAGGACCACCTACAGCACAAAGCAGATAGAGACAGTCACCGGATCGGTACACTGGATACATGGCTCTTGTGAGTCAATGTGTTGTGACAGAGCCATCCTCTTTTGAGGAAGCTGTGGAGGAACCCGCATGGGTTGATTCCATGATCGAAGAATATGATTCGATCGTCAGGAACAGTGCATGGGAGATTGTCCCAAGACCGGTTGGGAAATCAGTGGTGGGTTCGCGATGGATCTACAAGGTGAAGTAGGCGGCTGACGGGAGTGTGGAGAAGTACAAGGTGAGATTTGTCGCCCGTGGCTTTTCACAGATCGAGGGGATTGACTATGAGGAGACTTTTTCACCTGTCGCAAGGTACTCTTCCATACGGACGATCCTTGCTCTCTCAGCGCAGATGGGGTGGCACATTCATCAGATGGATGTGAAGAATGCGTTCCTCAATGGAGTTATTGAGGAGGAGGTGTACATAGAGCAGCCTGAAGGGTTTGAGATCTTCAGCAGTGAGTCGCATGTGTGCCGACTCAAGAGAGCACTGTACGGGCTGAAGCAAGCACCTCGTGCTTGGTACACTCGGATAGACAGCTACTTCACCGGGCTTGGATTCTCCAAGAGTGAGGCAGATCCAAACCTGTACCAGATTGTGGTGGAGGGGAAGTTGTTGATCATCGTACTGTATGTAGATGATCTGATTTTGACTGGCGATGAGTAGTTGATACTTTCATGCAAGGAGGATCTTGCACGAGAGTTTGAGATGAAGGACTTGGGCATCCTTCATTATTTCCTGGGATTGGAGATTTGGCAACGCAGCGGAGGACTGTTTGTTTCTCAGGGCAAGTATGCCCGGGAGATTCTGGAGAGGTTCAACATGCAAGGTTGCATGCCTGTTGACACTCCTCTTCCTGGTGGTTGGAGGAAGGAGGATGCTACTTCAGCGGAGGTAGTGGATGCCACTGTCTATCGACAGTTGGTGGGGTCGCTTATGTATATGGTCAACACACGACCCGATATATGCTATGCAGTTAACCAGCTTTCGCAAGCTATGGTTAAGCCTACCAAGCTCTTTTGGAAGGCAGGCAAGCATGTATTGCGCTATATTAGAGGCATATCGGGATATGGTCTATGGTACAGACAGGAGGATGGAGCGAAGCTTTCTGGCTTCACTGATGCAGATTGGGCAGGGAGCCCAACGGACCGGAAGAGCACATCTGGAGGAGTTTTCAGCATTGGGTCGACAACAGTTTCCTGGTACAGCAAGAAGCAGAGATCCGTGGCACTCAGTTCAGCAGAGGCCGAGTACATGGCAGCAAGTTTGGCTGCATGCGAGGCTATTTGGATGAGGAAGATCCTCGCAGGTTTGTTCAGGTTGCATTTGGAGCCTACAGTGATCTACTGTGATAACCAGAGCTGCATCAAGCTCTCGTCTAATCCAGTATTTCATGATAGGTCCAACACACATCGACATCAGGTATCATCGTATCAGAGATTGTGTTCAGCGGAGAATCATGATGCTTTCATATGTTCCCACGGAGGATCAGGATGCCGACATCCTGACGAAGGCGCTCACCAGGAGCAAGTTCGAATTCCACAAAGGCAGGATAGGGGTTGCAGATAATCCATATCTTGCTGAGAGGGAGTGTTGAAAATGCAGCAAGATGATGGAGCTTAGTGAAATGAAGCCGCCTTCACTAAGTGGGCCCGCAGGCAAATTCTGGCGCAAAATCTATTTTTAGACTATGTCTATTTTTAGACATATGGAGCATGGTTCGGGGATTCCAGTTTGAGATTCTTGAAGTATGTGTCATGTTGGTATAAATAGATGAGACTCTATTTTTGAGGTCAAAGAGGTCGAAGTCTATTTTTAGACTGCCTCTCCTTAAAACAGGGAAGTCAAATATTATTTACCCTTAATAATATTTAGACTATAAACAATAGTTTACTCTCTTGGAGCACTTCAGTTCGAGCTACAGAAGTGGCTCATGCATCTGACAGAGGAATCACGTGGTTCCCAAGGGTTTGATGGCATCATGCATGGTTGACTTCAGTTGGACTTCAGTGGCAGAAGTTTGGAGGAGTTAATGAGACAGCTAGTGGAGTTGTGTTTTGTTTATTTTAGTTGAACTGATTGAGATTAGTTTAACTAGCTAATCAATTAGCTATGAGTGGAGTGAATTAAATATTATTTAATTCATTAATTAGTAACTCATTATTCAACTCAAGAACACATCAGTTCAATACAGTGCATGATCAGTTCAGTGGAGACCAGTGAAAGAGGCAGATGAAAGGGTGGAGTTAGCTATCAGTTGTGACTATACTGTTGCTATTTGCAACACACAGATAGGTGGAGTAAGCCCATGAGGATTGCGCAGTTCAGGCTGGTGGTTTATCTATATAAAGAGGCCATCCCACAGCATTGAAACACGCAATAGAGGCAAGGCAATTGGCGGTGAGTTTTGAACCAGTAACCTGTTCAAAACTGAGCTAGATTGTGAGTAACCTTATGAGAAAGTACTGAGTACTTGTGAGGAGTATTGTACTGAGTTTGTTACTTGATTTCTCCATTATAATATACACAATAGCTGCGGGGTTTTCAGCTATAAGCTTTCCCCATACATACTGTGTTAATGTGTATGATGATTTGATGTGTTATCGCTTTATTTTATTTCCGCATGTGTGATGATCTAAGTTGATCTGAGTGGAAGAGATTATGTGTTGTGTATGAAGTTCAAATAGTATGTGACCAAGATAGTCTCGGTGGATAATTAATCATTATTCAACAAATTTCTACTCCTAGATTTCCACAACCTACAGGTTTGACACCACAAAAATTGGAAGAAAAAAGAGAAAAAAGGGCTTTGCTACAGTTGTGATCGCAAATACACTAAAGGTCATAGGTGTGCTGAGAAGAAATTATTTTACATAGATTGTGAAGAGGAAGAAGAAAATGAACAAGAAGAGGATATACACCAGGAACCAACCCTAGAAGAGGAAGAAATGAGTCCGACCATATCGTGTAATGCATTGGTAGGAATCACCACTCAAACTCTCAAGATAGAAGGACATATCAAGAAAAAAAAGGTAATAGTGTTGATTGATTCAGGTAGTACCCATAATTTTATTCATTGTAAGGTAGCCAAGGAATTGAATTATTTCCTATACCCAACACCATAATGTCAAGTGATGGTTGCAAATGGAGGAACTATAAATTGCTCTAGAAATGCCATAATATCAAGCTAACCATGGGGGAATATGTATTGAATATTCTAATGCTTTCCATTCCTATGGGAGGTGCTGATGTTGTACTAGGATTACAATGGTTACAATATTTGGGGACGGTAGATTTTAATTTTCAAGAAATTTTCTTGAATTTTTTTCAGAAGGAAAGGAAGTCGAATTATGGGGTATTGCAGGGAATTCAAGAAAGATAATAAGCTCTAATATCATGACAAAGCTTCTAAATAAAGAACAATGAGGCATAATTGCACAATTATGCTCACTAGAAGTTCCAACATCAAAATCATCTATTTCTGCAGATCTCCAAAAAGTCTTGGACAATCATTCCAAGGTGTTTGAAACTCCCAAAGGACTCCCACCTATTCGTGATCATGATCATGCTATTCATTTGATTCCCGGAAGTGTTCCTCCAAACATCAGGCCTTATAGATATCCTTACTTCCAAAAGAGCGAAATTGAACGTATGATTGCAGAAATGTTAGAGTCGGGTATAATTCAACCTAGTCAAAGTTCTTTCTCTGCTCCTGTAGTATTGGTACACAAGAAGGATGGATCATGGCGAATGTGTCTGGATTATAGGGAGCTCAATAAGCTCACCATTAAAGATAAATTTCCCATTCCTGTGATTGATGAATTATTGGATGAATTTCATGGAGAAATTTATTTTACCAAGTTGGATCTTCGTTCAGGATATCATCAAATTAGAATGAAGACTGAAGATATTCCAAAAACAGCATTTCGAACTCATGAGGGTCATTATGAATTTTTGGTCATGCCTTTTGGCCTTACCAATGCACCTTCTACATTTCAAGGGTTGATGAATTCCATTTTCAAACCCTTCCTTAGAAATTTTTTTCTAGTATTTTTTGATGATATACTAATCTACAACAGGTCTTGGAAGGATCATGTTCGACATGTTGACAAGGTGCTCAAGCTATTGCAGGAAAAACACTTATATGAAAAAAAATCCAAATGTTTCTTTGGAGTACAAGAGGTGGAATATCTGGGTCATATTGTATCTCACAAGGGTGTTAAGGTAGACCCTAACAAAATTAAAGCCATTAAGGAATGGAAAGTCCCCACAACCATAAAGCAGTTGCGAGGACTTCTCGGGTTAACAGGGTATTATTGTAAGTTTGTTAAGAATTATGGGAGAATAGCAACACCTCTAACAACATTATTGAAGAAATATGCATT
Organism: Pinus albicaulis; assembly: GCA_034641835.2. Lineage (NCBI taxonomy): Eukaryota > Viridiplantae > Streptophyta > Pinopsida > Pinales > Pinaceae > Pinus > Pinus albicaulis. Next base: position 753,818,315 of record CM076583.1, on the reverse strand, counting down.
TTCATGGAATCCTAAAGCAACTAAGGCCTTTGAACATCTTAAAGAGGCAATGTTCCTAGCACCGGTCTTAGCTACGCCAGACTTCACAAAAACCTTTATTGTGGAATGTGATGCCTCAGGAAATGTAATTGGTGCTGTTTTAATGCAAGAAGGAAGACCCATTGCTTTTGAAAGTTGTCCAATCAAAGGAATGTATTTACATAAAACTATTTATGAGAAGGAAATGTTAGCAATACTGCATGCACTAAAGAAATGGAGAACTTACCTAATGGGAAGACACTTCAAGGTAAAAAATGATCATGATAGTCTTAAATAATTTTTGGAACAAAGAATATCTTCAGAAGAGCAACAAAAATGGGTCACAAAGATGTTTGGTTATGACTTTGAAATAATCTACAAAAAAGAGAAGATAAATGTTGTTGCAGATGCACTCTCAAGAAATAATGAAGAGGTGGAAGCGTTGCTTTGTGCCATTTCTATTATCCAACCAGATTGGATAACCGAAGTAAGATATGAATGGAAGAAGGATGAAGAAGTGTGAACACTCATTCAAAAGTTGCAGCAAGATCCTAGTACATATGATACATCTAGTTGGAAAAATGATTCCTTATGGTACAAAGATCACTTATATCTTTGTAAGAATTCCCAACTAAAACAAAAGATTCTTTTGGAATTGCACACTTCTCCTTTGGGAGGACACTCAAGATTTTAAAAAACTTACCACAGGGTGAAGAAAGATTTTTTTTTGGATGGCCTTAAATCTGATATTCAAAAGTTTGTGGTGGAATGTTTGGTTTGCTAGTAGAATAAAGTTGAGACAATTAAGGCCTCGGGTTTTCTACAACCTTTATCCATTCCAAGTCAACTTTGGGAGGAGATTTCAATGGATTTTATCACAGGTTTACCTAAGTCTGAAGGAAAGAGTGTCATCATGGTGGTAGTTGATAGACTTACCAATTATGCACACTTTTGTGCATTATCTCATCCATTTAAAAGAAGTACAGTTGCTACTACATTTATGGACACAATTCAAAAGCTACATGGAAACCCAAGGGTTATTGTGAGCGACAGAGATCCCATTTTTATTGGAACTTTTTGGACGGAATTATTTTCTCGTTTGGGTACTCAATTAGCTCATAGCTCATCTTATCATCCTCAATTCGATGGTAAAACTAAGATAGTAAATAAATGTTTGGAAGGATATCTTCGTTGTTTTGTATCTGATAAACAAACACAATGGGTCAAGTGGTTACCTCTCGCTGAATGGTGGTATAACACTTCCTTCCATACTGCAGCAAAAAATGACCCCATTTATGGCACTTTATGGATATCATCCACCATCGATCACATCATCTTTAAGGGAAAATTCGAAGGTTCAAGCAGTGGAAGATCACATAGAGCATCAGCAAGAAGTTCTCCAACTCTTAAAGGATAACCTGAATTTGGCACAAAATCGAATGAAACAACAGGCAGATCAACATCGCAGCGAGAGAAGTTTTTATGTAGGAGATTGGGTATTTTTACGGCTACAACCATATAAACAAATGTCCCTCAAGCAAGCTAAGAAGGATAATAAATTATCGCCAAAGTACTATGGTCCTTACAAGGTGTTGCAAAAGATTGGTACTATGGCACACAAATTGGAGCTTCCTACTTCTTCGCGAGTACATCCAGTTTTCCATGTTTCATGCTTAAAGAAGGTTATAGGAGAAAATCTTCCAGTTCAAACAATATTGCCAGAACTTGATGAGGAAGGAAAAATCGTATTGGAACCAGAAGCGGTCATGGAAACAAGAACTCGACAACTACGGAATCGATCAATTTCAGAGTATCTCATCAAGTGGAAGAACTTACCCACTGAAGATTCTACATAGGAGGATGAGAATTTTATACAGAAGCACCCAGAGCTACTCAAGCGTTGAGGACAACACGTTTTTGAAGGAGAGGGGCATGTTAGGTCCCTATATTACTAGCATAGTCCCTTATTGTTGTTAGTGTAACCCCCTTATTGTTATTATTGTACCCTTGTAACCCCCATATTGTTATTATTGTGCCCTTAAATTATTATTGTTAGGTCGGCTAGGATTACATTGTGGCCACATGGACTCCTATATATAGAAAGGAGGTTTTGTAATTTGTATCATCCAAGAATTTTTCATTCATGTAATGTATTGGAGGTTTCCCCCTCGAAGTGGCTTATTTCTAAGGCATTGATATCTCTTTTATTCTATTTTTGGAGTTGGTTTCATAACATTTTCCAATCTAGAAGCACTGAAAAGTCTTCACAGAACCAAAATATTTGGTAATCAGGATCAAGAGAGTATCATGTTTTTACCTTACCTAAATACTTCATCATCCAAAGGTTTTTCCCCTCCAAAAGAAACTTTAACTCTTGCAAATACTGCTGTAGATCCTAGAGATGTGTCTGCGGAAGCTGATTTAGAGGAATATGGTAAGGATAATCTTGAAAAACCCGAAGTGATGGAGTTGTCTAAAATTTTATCACTACACACAAAACAAAGAAATGCAAGAGTGTGCAATTTTTTTTTTCAGAATGCCAGTATATATAGGGAAGATAGTTCAAAACATTGTGACACATCCATCATTTTAAGAAGCCCCCCTTTCAAAAAGGACCACAAGAACCTTGAGCAATTAATGTCACTTAAAAAGAAAACAACAGGACATAGGATGTTTATAGACTTTAGGCACCTATATCAACCCTCCCTAGAGAACAAATACCTTTTTCCCGAAATAGATCATACTTCAAAAAGGGTATGGATTTCTAACCATATGTCATTACGTGATAGTGTTTCAGGTTATTATCAGATGATACCACTTCAAACCAATCAGCTTGAAGACTTTTTCAAGTTTACAGGGAGCAATTACAGGTTTAAACAAATGCTCCCTGGGTTAAAGAACATTGGAGACACCTTCCGAAGAACTATGTTTCCAGTTTTCAATTTATTCACTATGGTATACATTGATGACATTTAAAAATGATAAAGAATATCTTTTCTACCTAAGGAAGATCTGTGACAAAAACAAGTATAGGGATCAAAAGTCAAAGAAGAAGCACCAAGGATAACATGAGTTGTTTGAAAATTCTTGGAAAAATCCTTATACCATGTTTGCAAATGAAAGTAACTATGATCTCTATTCCAAAAAACTGAATGGACAGAGAGTGTTAGGAGATCCTTTTGAAGACAGGATGCTCAAGCACCACTGTTGCAAATATTCTTAGCTTTAATTTTCATTCCTTGTACATACCATTGTTTGAAGAAAAGGTCAAAAGGAGAAAAAACACAAAAAATAGGAAAAGTAGAAAAAGAGGGCAGATTCTAAAGAAAAGGTACAACCCCATACCCAAAAAATAGTAATACTGAAAGTGTGCAAATCTAAATTCCACTACTGGTGGAAAAAGAATGTCTAGTTCAACTATCTAGCCTAATCATAGCTGAACATGTTTTAAATTTATTGTTGATAAGTTAGTGAAAAGAATGTTGGTCAAATTATTGAAGCTTGACTTGTCAAAGAAAATAGATTAGGAAAGAAAGATACTGGTTCCACATGCTTAAATCAGAACCAAATAGAAGGATAGGGATGCTTAGCACATGATGAAACATAGCCCTCACACCTTCTAGTTTTGTTTTCTTATGAAAATAATGTTTGTGCGCAGTTTGTCTTAATGCCACAACTCATGATGAATCATATTGTCTAATCCTGGTTCAATTCATGCTTTAAATTTCTTGTCAAATAGCTTAGATAATGAAGTCTATCATACTGCTTAATCTTGACAGTCGAATAGACTAGGTAGAGAATAAGAAGAGTTCACTAGCATAATCTGAACTCTTGGAAGAAATAAGTGTAGAAGTAGATAATTTATTTCTTTTCTTTCAAAAGAAAAGATGTCAATGGGTTTGCCAGTTCAAGTATACCCAAGGAAGAGAAAATGTTAGGAAAGTAGGTTGGGTAGGTAGAGGTGAATTTGAGCTAAACATTCTTTCAGATTTTCAAAATCACTACTTTAGGGAAAGCAACAACAAAAGAAAAGAAGAAAATACGCCCATTGGATGAGGCACTGGTCTTCATGAACCAACAGATCTGAAGTTATGGACACCTCCTGAAAAGGAGCTACCCTCCCCAAGTGGAGCCACTGTTAGTCAACAATAATTTTTACTCGTTTATATGACTAAATGATTTGTCTAGGGATTCTAGAAACAAAATTCAAGAATCATGTGAGTTCTAGAAATCTCCTCAAAGAGAAAATTTTCACTATCCTTCTTCTCTGTCAAGGCCTGGCCAATCTATCATCCAGATAAGACCAAATCCTGGACTGATGTCCCTCACTCTCACTATGTTTACCACCTCTGCCTATAAACACTCTATCTTTGTTTTCCTAAGCCCTCTATTTTCACACCTTGGTTTGCCAAGTAAACCAAGCTTTTCCTCTGCTCACTAAGTGCCTCAAGCAATGGTGATTTCAAGACTTCCTTTATAAATATATTTAGATAAATAAAAGTTTTTTAAGTTTTCTAGGATGGCAGTGCATAAAAGTGTGTCAAAATCTTGTTTCCACCTCCAAACCCTGTTTCAACCTTTTTGGTCAAAGACCTATTCCAAAGGACATCCAAAAAGTCATATAAAGTCTCCTAGGTTATGCACTATCATGGTTCTAAATTCACTGTTTCTACAGGTATTCAAAGGTAAAGTTAAGAGAACACAAGGATGAAGCTTGTCATTGTCCAAAGACATCAAATGCCTCCAAAGGTATCCTCTTGATCAAGCAGTAAGCCTGCAAAGGAACAAATTTCCCATGTCCAAGCATTTATGCAGGAATGCTTTGTAAATGGTCAACAGTAGAACATATGCAAAGTACAAAGCCTAAAAAACTCATAAAGGTATCCACAAAAAGTAGTGAGATACAACAGGCTTAATTTCACAAGGAAGATCATGATCTCATGATAGATTGTTGTGAAATGTTGCCCATCAAAAGGTCCATGCATGAGGTCCTGAAGACAGTGGCACACGAGCAACACTGCACACCAATAAAAGAATCAATCAAACAGAAAGACATAATGGAAAGCCTCCTTGGCGACTACATGCAAAGAATAGAAGATGATATCAGAGAATAATTCCTAGGGTTTGTTAAGGACAATATTGTTTCACTGCAACAAATGTTCATAAAACTCCATCAAAGGGCCAAAGGGTTTTCAGAAAACATTTAAAAGTAACCTTCTAGAATTGAAAAAGATGAAAAGAGTATCAACATAAAGGGACACCTGACTCATAAATAAAGCCAACATCCATCAATTATACAAAGGGAGATGCATAGGTTCAAAATGTGAAAATGGAGAAAACAAGCAGAATCACTAGTCTGCCAAGGTTTTTCAAAAAGGGTGCCAGCCCCAAAAGAGAGTATTAGCAAATGGAAAAGAGCCAAAAATATTATTAGAAAAGTGGGTTTTACCTTTAATTTTTATCAAGAGGTATAAAACAACTACAGAAAAACATCTCCCATTCACCATTTGGATATTTGCAGAAGGAGTGAGGGTTTTTCAAATTTTTTCCAACAGAGTCCTCAAGCAGTTTTTTCTGGGTGTTGTGCTACGCTCCTGTAGCATATCCCTGTGTTATTTTCCATTCGGTGCTGCGTTCCTATGCAGAGGCGCTGCGCACCTGTAGAAAAATTCGCGTGCAGACTCCGTCCAGTCGTGACGTACAACCCCCTCCCGACCCGGTTACCATTTTCCTACCGCACTGCACTCCTGCTGTCTGCTCGGAGGCCCGAATGTGTGTTCAAGGTGAACGAAACTCCATTCAGGACCACTCGGAGGCAGTGCGCTACACTCCTGCCACATCATGCAACCATTCGCCAAGGTGGTGACCTGACTCGTGCAAGAGTTTCACACAAGCGCGTGCAAGAGCTGCCCATTGTGTAGAAGGTGCATGCGGGTGCGTGCAGGCGTTTCCCAACGTGTCAGAGGTGCACATAAAAATGTTCAAGGCACCCGACACCAGTGCACTACGCACCCACCACTTGCAGGCCTTGCCTGGGTGACCAATTTTAGCATTCAGGACGTGCACGAAACCGCGTGAAGGAGCTGCCCACCGTGCAGGCCTTGCCTAGGTGACCAAATTTTCATGCAGGAGGTGCATGAAATCGCGTGCAAGAGCTGCCCAAGTGTGTAGGAGCTGTACAAATTTTCGTTCAGAGGTGCCCGACTTTCCCACAAGGTGTTTGGAGCCATTTTTCTGTTGTGAAGATATTTGGAGAGGTATTGAGAAAATTTCTTCCATCATGCAAAAGAGGCCTCCATCCCAACAAATGTCAAGCCTTTTTCATCACTCCCTCATCAAGGTGATTGTCTCAAACCAACTAGAACAACAAGGCATCCCATGGGAGGTTTTCATCACCCATGATGATTTCACAACTCCACAGCCTATCCCTTTACAAAGTCTGCCATAATCATCTCATTTTCCTCCTCACACACCTCCATCACCCTTCACTAGCCTTGTTTCATCCTCTTCACATGAATCATTTCCTCAAATAAACCTTCCTCATTCACCTTCTCCTAAGAAAGGTGAAAATGAAGAAAGCAGTGAAGGAGAGGAAGATGGCCAAGAAGAAAGCAGAGATGGCCAAGAAGAAAGCAGTGATGCCAATGATGAAAGTAGTGAGGGAGAGGATGATCAAAATGAAGAAAGCAGTAAAGGAAAAGAGGAAGAAGAAAGTGATAAAGGCAGTGACAAAGATGAGAGTGTTGATAAAGAAGAAAACATAGTTGAAATCAGTGAGCCCAATGATGAGCAAAAGGGCCAAAAAAATGGGTCTTATGTTGAAGAGGATAACTCCAAAGATACAAGGACAGAGGCAGTTTATAAAGAGGAAAACAATGAGCTAGAAAAAGAGGAAAATAGTGAGCTAGCAAAGGAGGAAAACATTGAGCCTAATGATCATCAAAAAGAAAATGAGAGTCAAGGAGAAGAGGTAAATGATGAAGAAAGTGAAACTGATAATACAAAAGATAGTAGAGCTGAGGCATATGAAAGCAATGAAGAGGAAAAAAATGATAGTGACAAGGATGGAAAAGGCAGCCAAGAAACATAGTTTAAAGGTGATTTTAGTGAGAAAATCAATGAATATCATGGGCCAAGTAATGAAGATAATGAGCAGGACAGTGAAGAAGATATCAGCCAAGAGAAATCACCTAGTGAAGAAGAAATGACCCTCACAGTGATAGGAAGACTAATGAAAGTGCCCAAGGTAGTGACCCTACAAAGAGTGCAAACAGTGATACAAAGGCTGAGTTTGACAGTGAATACAGTGGGTCAAAAGATGATGATGGCATAAGAGAAAGTGAAGATGCCTCTCCAAAGGAAAATCAAGAGCAAGATGAGAAAGATGCGCACATAGAGATCATCCATAAGAATAAAAGCAATCCTAAGGTCACTAATGAACAAGGTTTGCAAATGAAACTTATTGCACCTTTCCCCATTACCTATCAAAGAGGAGAGAGGCATGTGTTTTCTGCCTCCAAAGAGAAAGGGGCCATGCCATCCTCCTCCAATCAAATCATTAACAAAGGTAAACAACAAGTGAAAGAGGAAGAAGACAATCATGAGGAGGAAAGAGATTTTGAGCTCATTCACATAGACAGTGATGAGGAGAATGAGACAAGAATTGCAAACTCTCTTCTACAAGACCGAAATGCACAGATCAAAGACTTGGAAGTTGAATTAGAGAGGTCAAAGGATATCATTCACTTATTACAGATGCAGAACAAACAAATGAGTGGCTAACTAGCCATCTATAAGGAAATGGCGCTCAAATATCAAAAAGAGGCTCAAAGGTCACAAGTGCAGTTGGAGGAATACATGGGTGCTTATGAGGAGAGTAGTGATGAAGAGGGTCAAACTAGAAGAAGACCAAGGACTATGAGTCTTAGGAAAGCATTGGCAAAGAAGAGAGAAGAAGAATCAGCCCAAGCACAAAAAATTCCTCTCACTGAGCTCCTTGCCATAGAGATTGAGCATAATACGGAATCATGGCTTGAGAGGGCCAACATGCATCTTGATACCAAACTGGAGAAGGCCAACAAAGACTTGATCTTGCAGAGGAGAATGACTAAGCACTATAAGCAAAGAAACCACTTTGCAAGGAAAAAAATCAAAATTGCCCAAAATGAGGGCCTGACACCAAAAGATGAAAAAGAACAAGCTAGGCTTGGTATTTTGGCCCAAGCTTCTCTACAGGTATCCCAGGACCCATGAGGCACCTACCTACCAAATTTGGGAGAAATTGAACCAAATTTTGTTTTTTGCAAATTTTGAGGATAGGAGTGCAGTGTGCCCTGTGTTGTGCTTTTTCCCAGGGAATCCTCAGGAGGAGAGGTTTATATTTTTGGATTCTCCATCATTAGAGGAGTATTATCACCAATTTTCAGCTCAATTAGAGTGGTTTTGATCCCCCAAAAGGGTAAAAAACACTCGTTTTTCCACCATTCTGCCCACTTTTCAAAGCATGTGTTGCGCTCCTAGAAGTCTTGGGTTTTTCACTTTTTTCAAAAAATTTCATAGATATTGTTATCACTCAGGTTTTCCTTGAAGTTGTGGAAAAGGAAAGTATACCCGAGGTAACCACAAACCAACCTTCAGATGCAGAATCTAGCCAATCTGCATCCAGAGAGGGCTCTCTCTTTATGATTTATCTTTGTTCTTAGAAGGTTTTAGGCTAGGTATAGATCCAAGAGTTTGTTTGAAAATGGTGGAATCCGCAAACTAGGGGCAAAGTTGAAGATCTTCAGTCCATTGGGCTATGGAGTCAAAGGATGGCTTTACTGGATTTCTATTCTACACACAAGATGGCTTTGCAGGGCAAGATAGCCAGACAGAGAACAATCCTTAAAATTTAAAGTGGATGGGATGATTTTGAAGGGATGAAAGGCAGCTAAGAATCTTTCACCATGTTTAAAATAAAGAAATGAAATGACTACAAACAAAGAGCAATGAAAAATTCTTTATTATAGTAATCAAGAATGTTTAAATTAGCAAAGCAAGAGCATTTAAGAATTCGTGCTTATAACCAATTTAGAGGAAAACATTAAGAATAATCACATCTGAAATCAGAGTACAATTAAGTAAATTCTGATTCAATCCTTTATGTAAATTATTCAGAAATGGACGCAATGATATTATAAACAGATATAAAACTTAAGACATAGGATAGAAAGACTTATTGAACTGCAGTCCGACACATGAATCCTGCAAAAAGTCCTGAGCTTCAAATTGTCATCCAGTAAGCCACAAATAAATTTCTCCAAAACACTTTTTATTCCAAAAACATCAATGTCACAGCCAAGTATTAGAATCCACCCAAAATACTTCCAAGAGTAAAGTATTTATACAAATTCTAAACTAAAATATCTTGAAAAAATATCAAAATTGGTTCACAAATCTCTCCAACCATTTTACATAAATAGAACTTAAGTAAATGAAACTCAAACTAATGCATCTATTTAGCACTATTTTTGATGGATAGGTGATGAAAAAGAGGAGAATTCGAATTTGATCCAACTCTTAGTTGATGATGAGGCATCCAAGTCACTAACTGCTTCCTTTTTTTGTGAATTCTGCTCCAACAATTCTGCAAACTTGGGTTCCAATGATACCTTTTTATTTCTCAATCCATAATATATATGTAAATAGTGAAAGAGGTTATTGTGGATAAATATTTTTTTGAGATACACCTCTTTCAGTTTCCTAAAATTCCTCTCCAGCTGTGCACAATAGGCTCTGTAATAATATGTGTAAAACAGAGTTTTACAGAGTCTGAAAAATAGCCTGTAAATATGTGCATGTATCTCTCAGTATGAAATCACTGTGAAAAATGTGAGATAGGTTTTTGTATATAGGTATCGTAGGAACAAAAACCTCCTTCAGTTTAATAAAAATGTTCTAATTGGCCACAATATTATCTGCAAAATGACAGTTTGTAATTTTACCCAAAAGTGCTTTTCAACATTGTTTAATATTTCTAAACCATAATAGGCTGTTAGATAAGTGAGAGAGGTTGATCTGGATTGTACTCTTTTAAGAACATAACCCTCCTTCATGTTTTTAAAATTCATTTTATTGGTCACAATAGTTTTTGCAAAACTATGACTAAAACATACGATTACCTTAAAATATTTACTTCTTGTTATGTTTTTCATCTTTTCACTTTTTTGTTCTTTTGATTGTTTTACTTTCACTTTAGACAAACTTGAATCTTGGTGAAAGTATTTTTATCTCTTTTTACCATTTTACTGCCTTCTGTATTTACTTTTACTGTTTACCTTTGACTGCTCTGTAACTTCATTTTAACTTTCACTGACTTTTACCTGATACACTTTAACCACTGGTACTCTTTAACTGTTATGGTTTCTAACCTCTGTTTGAATATATTTGATAAAAATCTTGGAGTAAACAAGTATTATGACTAGTATTAAGACTGTTTATCCAAGGATGTGGTCTTCTGATCACCTGTAAAACAAAACAAATTGTTAAGAAAGCATTGGTTTGCAGGGGAGGTCGAAAATGTTTCATTTGATTTTGAGAGGTCTTTGGAGTGAATCTAGAATGATTTTTGGGAGGTAAACCATGATCGAATTGGTTAATAGAGGCTTCAGGTGGCGCAGCAGGGTTACAAATAGTTTTACTGCATGGGAGTCTGGTCGTTCACTATGAATGAGAAAAATGAAAAACGCGGGCTCATTTTGTTTCATTCACAAAGTCAATGGGTGGCGGAATTTTTTATTATTTTATTAGATAACGTCAGCATGGTACAGTGGACACGTCACAGGGAATGGGCGGTAAGCGGTAAATTCCACATCGCTTTTGGGGGCAGGTGGTTTTGGACGGGGAGGCAGCGATTCCATTGAACAATCAACACGTGGCCCAGGTACTGTTTCAAAACTGCTTTGATTTCGCGCATTAAGTTTCAGATGGAGGATGAGTAGCGGAATGTTTGAGTGCCGTAGATCTTGAATGGAACGATCCAACGGTGATCCGGACAGGAAATTAGCAGGGAATTTAATGGGCGGGCCCGACGCATTGTTTTATCGTTTTAATCATTTCGGGACACTATTGATTGGCGGAGGGATGTGATTATTAATTAATCCAAGTGATTAATTAATCTCAATGGTTTATGAAGGGTCGGGGTTACAGATGGATTTCAGATTTTATTTGTTTTTTCATTTAAAACATAAAAAACCTGTGTTTTAAACTTTTTTCCTGTATATATTTTTTATTATATGGAAATAAATCAATATGATTTATTTACTATAGGGGGCGGGGATAGTTGATAATGATAATTCTTAACCAAAGGGAGTATGTATTGGGATTTTTGTTTAAACAAAATACGGAATAAATATTTTGGTTAAAAATCATAATAAGTGGGTTTTTTGGGATATTATAAAAGGGAATTATATATGTAGGAGAAGGTATTTTGACTAAGGTTTTATTAAATAAAATCAATTTGTTAATATGACAAGGGAACAAGGAAAACTCTAAATACTTTACACAACTAAGAGAGTAAAGATTTCTGAAGCAAATTGCATTATATCGACTTCAACACTTTAGAATAGCAAGTAATTTTGAGGGACTTTTATGAAATATGGCATGATTTTCCTAAGTAAAATGGGATTTTACTTAGGAAAAGATTAAGAGTGAATAAGTATAATGATGAATAACTTCAAGTACTAAGGTTTTATTCAATTATTGGGCCGAGGGTCCGGTCCCTCCAAAAGTCAAGGAAATGCCTTGAGCCCCTTTAATCTTCAAATACCTTAGCACTTTGGGGAAATTAGTAAAACTCTTAGGGAGAAAGTGATGTGGGAAGTTAATGATTTTGAATTTGCTTTTTGTGAATTTCCCAATGTATTTTCTGCTTCAGTACTTGTGATGAAAGTTAAAGATCAAACACATTTAGCACCATCATTCATCATATGAAACTTTGCAACACCATCTACCTACCCTATCTACTTTACACTACCATTTTCTCTTCTTTATTAGGGTGCACTTAGACTGGCAAACCCTTATCAATCTTCTTTTATTTTACAAGGCAAATCTATCTAATTCTACCCTTATTACATCCAAGGGCTCAGATTAAACTGTTGAGCACCTTTTATTAACTCTACCTATCTACTTATCTGCCAAGATTAAATTGTTTGGTCAGATATTTATTCTCTATTCTACAACATGAAATTGAAACATGAATGAGTCAAGTTTAAATAGTTTGACTCTTCATAAATTGTGGCAAAAGTTTGACAAGCTGCACACAATTTCTTTATTACAAAAATGAAATAGTAGTGGCATTTGGATTTGCACACTTTCCTTGGTCTATTTTTTTCTTGGGGTTCATTTCTTTCATTTTCTTGACCAATTTATTTTTCTTACCCTTTGATTTTTCTTTTAGTGTATACCCTCTTTACATTTTTTATTTTTTTTGATTTTTTGGTTTTTCAAGAATATGGAACACCTTTGCTGAAGAAAAAGGTTTGAACATATTCCATAGTTCAATCAAAACAATCATGAAAAATGACACCTATTGGTATAGGAGTCTATAACACTGGCTCCACTTGGGGATGACTTTTTCCTTGTGAAAAGTCAAGAACAGCAGGTCAGTTGCCTCAAAATGTCTCGAAACTAAACCATGTAATCTCCTTCTTCTGGTAGCTTTATTGTGTATATGTTAGTAAAACTTCTGAAGCTTAGGGCCTTCACTTCGGGCTTCAACTCCAGTAAGTTACTATCCACTAAAAACTTAAAACTTTGTTGCCCAGTTAGGAATTTTCTGCCTTGTTCCAATCCCAAACATGAATTTGTTGTGGTTGAAAATCTTGAATTGAATATAATCCTTTTTTCTGCAACCTGAAATCTGATCTAAAACTAAAACAACACACAAAAATTTTCAAACCAACTTAATGAAAAACTAGCTGAAAATTGAAAAACTAAAAAAAATTCTCGAAATTCTGAGCTTATTAGCACTCATCTACCTACTCAATCTACTGTTCAACTGCTAGTTAGGTAAAATGAAATAGCCAATGCAACCATTCAAGCATTATGTACTTTGATAGATTTTGTTGCATTTTCTTGTTGGTTATCAAAATTGTACTTCTGCTACCTATTAGAAACTTGTCAATAAATGAGAGGATAAGGAAACACTTGATTTCCTTTGTCTACTCTAGAAACTGTACAAAAGGATCTTCCAAAATATATACACTGATGTTTAACTGATCTGAACAACTGTACATCTGTTCTGAATGGCCCCCACACCATGAATATGAAATGCTATTTTCATCTTTATCTCCCTGTAAACTTTCAGATAAGATTTGTGATGATATTCCTACTGATTGTAATGTTTGAGTGTTGAATCTTTTATCATCTTGATTCTGAAAATCATAGTTAGTTAATAGAGGAATGCTTTGAATGCCTTCAATATTCAACATATCTGCTATTGGATCCTGAAAATCTTGGGAAAATTGTTGGAACCTATGACATATAAAATTCCATGGGACTTCATAAATTTCAACAAGTTTCCCATTCTTTTCTTTAAATATGTTATACCACATTTCCTTTAAAAGCTGAAATGGTTCAAAAAATAGTGGTATGGAACTTTCTTGTGTCATTTGATCATTTATTTCAATGGGAACTGATAACTGCAATTGTGAAACTGAAAAATCTTGATCAGTAGTTTCATTATCTTCTTTGTTGTCAATCACAATTCCTAAAGATTGCTGATTATTGATGGCATGATAGTTTTCTCTAATGAACTGAAATGAAGCAAAACAAAGAGGTAAAGAATCTTCACTTATTTCCACATTTTCTGCTCTTCCTTCCTCACACTCATGGCTGATCTGTATTGGCTGATCACTGTCTTCAATCTGCTGAAATTGCATTTCTTCATCCTCCAAACTAGCTTCTGATATCTCTGTAAAGTTAGCTTGACTTTGAAGAACATAACTATCATCATAATGATCATACTTAGGCAAATCATCAAAATAAGGAATGTCATCAAACATACACATTAGAACAACAGATTCCTCTTCCTCATATTGATTTGTAAATTCATTTTCTGATTTGTGATAATTTGAATTAAGAGGAATTTGTTCATGGCTATCAACCTCTTCTATTTCTTCATGGTGATTTTGAATAAAAAATTCTTCTTTCATAGTGATCTCATGTGTTATTTCATCTAGTTTTCTTACCAAAAGGTTGAGTTTTACCTCTGCAATGTTTTTCCTTTCCTCTTCTTCTACTTTCAACTTTTCCTGTTTGATTTGGAGATTAACTTCCACATCAACTGCAATACTTTGCATCTGTACAAGTGTTTTTGGATCTCTTTCTCTTAACCGAAATTCTATTTCTGAATCAAAGGCACTTGGATAATGCAAGAGAGCTGAATCATGAGGAGGTCTAATATTGTCTGGCATTGAATAATAAACTTGATTAAATCTGTCAGAAAATTGTTGTATTGTTTCATTTGAATGTCTTTTTAATTGATTATATTCTTCCATGATCACAAAATGATTAACTTTGATTATCCATCTATCAAGGAAAATTTTGATAAATTGTTGGAAATTTGAGATGCTAGCATTAGGCAGATTTTTGAACCAATTCTTTATTCTATTTTGCAAAGAAAGAGCAAAAAGTCTGATTTTAACATCATCTTCATCAATCTCAAATAAATCCAAATAATTCTCAAAACCTTGAATATGTTTTTGGGCAGTGATACCATTCTCTCCATCAAATCTAGGAAGATACTTGTAGTATTTCTTAGGAAAATCATGGAGTATAGGAGGTAAAATAAGGGGCTTATATCTATCTGGAACTTTATATGGCACAGGGATATGTACAGGGATTGCAAGATCAGTCTTGATTATTTGAGGCTTCTTAATTGGAAAATGATCATCATTAGATTCATAAGAAAGCTGCTCAAAGAGATTAGGAGAATTATTACTTACAAACTTCAAAGGAAAATAACTAAAAACTGATCTAAGATCTTCTATAAAATACAATATACATTGAAAAAATTTCTTAATGAGAAAGAACATAATGTCTTGGATTAAGATCCAAGTTGAAAGCCTGATCTTTCCATATTGTCCTTTGAGGTTCATTCCTCCAGTGGAGTCTTGATTCTGAAATTGATTTGGAGTCACCAGGTGGATGATTTTAACCTTTGTGTGTCTGATCCCTGTCCACCATCATAGATCAGATCTAAACCTGTAAAACAATTTTGAAGAAAAAGTTAGTTCTTCAGGAAACCAAATTTTGAATATTTTATGATTATTTTATTTTTTATGAATTTTCAAAACAACTTCTATGATTTCTTTAAGAAATTTAAGATTTTTAATTAAAATTTTCTCAAAGATTTATTAAACTAGAGAGTCTGATTGAATGTTTTGAATCCAAAGTTCAGTTTATAAGCTAAACCAGAGATAGACTGAAGCATCATTTGTTTACTATGCAGTTGTCGAGAAAAAGCATTTCAAAGGCTACCTGGCTGATCTTCAGACTCTGTCTATAGCTTATAAATCAAACAATAGTATCAATAACATAGTGGCGACTCCCGTTTGAGCTTCTGTCGCCACTATGTTATCACTCAGGTTTTCCTAGAAGTTGTGTAAGAGGAAAGTATACCCGAGGTAACCACAAACCAACCTTTTAGATGCAGAATCTAGCCAATCTGCATCCAGAGAGAGCTCTCTCTTTATAATTTATCTTTGTTCTTAGAAGGTTTTAGGCTAGTTATAGATTCAAGAGTTTGTTTTGGGAAAATGGTGGAATCCACAAACTAAGGGCAAGGTTGAGGGCTTTCAGTCCATTGGGCTATGGAGTCAAAGGATGGCTTTATTGGATTTCTATTCTACGCACAAGATGGCTTTACAGGGCAAGATAGCTAGACAGAGAACAATCCTTAAAATTTAAAGTGGATGGGATGATCTTGAAGGGATGAAAGGCGGCTAAGAATCTTTCACCATGTTCAAAAGAAAGAAATGAGATGATTACAAACAAAGAGAAATGAAGAATTCTTTATTACAGTAATCAACAATGTTTAAATTAGCAAAGCAAGAGCATTTAGAGTGGTGTGCTCAATTTGGAAAGGAAAAAATTCAAGAATAATCACATCACAAAATCAAGTACAATTAAGAAAGTAAATTCTGATTCAATCCTTTATGTAGAATTATTCGAGAAATGGACATAATGATATTATATGAGATATAAAACTTAAAACATAGGATAGAAAGACTTATTGAACTGCAGTCCGACACATGAATCCTGCAAAAAGTCATGAGCTTCAAATTGTTATCCAGTAAGCCACAAATAAATTTCTCCAAAACAATTTTTATTCCAAAAACATCAGTGTCACAGCCAAGTATTAGAATCCACCCAAAATACTTCCAACAGTGAAGTATTTATACAAATTCTAAACTAAAATATCTTGAAAAAATATCAAAATTGGTTCACAAATCTCTCCAACCATTTTACATAAATAGAACTTAAGTAAATGAAACTCAAACTAATGCATCTTTTTGGCACTATTTTTGATGGATAGGTGATGACAAAGAGGAGAATTCAAATTTGATCCAACTCTTAGTTGATGATGAGGCATCCAAGTCACTAACTGCTTTTTTTTTTTGTGAATTCTGCTCCAACAATTCTGCAAACTTGGGGTCCAATGATACCTTTTTATTTCTCAATCCGTAATATATATGTAAAACGTGAAAGAGGTTATTGTGGATAAATATGTTTTTGAGATAAACCTCTTTAAATTTCCTAAAATTCCTCTCCAACTGTGAACAATAGGCTCTGCAAAAAGATGTGTAAAACAGAGTTTACAGAGTCTGAAACATAGCTTGTAAATATGTGCATGTATCTCTCATTCTGAAATCAATGTGAAAAAAGTGAGATAGGTTTTTGTAGATATGTCTCTTAGGAACAAAAACCTCCTTCCGTTTTGTGAAATGTATTTCTAATTGGCCAAAATATTCTCGACAAAATGATGACTTGACTGTAATTTTCTGCAAAAAGTGCTTTTCAACATTGTTTAATATTTCCAAAACCATAATAGCTGTTAGGAACGTGAGAGAGGTTTTTGTAGATGGTACTCTTAAGAACATAAACCTCCATCATTTTTTTAAAATTCATTTTCGATTGATCACAATAGTTTCTGCAAAACTATGACTAAAACATGCAATTTCTGCAAAAATATTACTTCTTCTTGTGTTTTTCATCTTTTCAATTTTTTGTTCTTTTGACTGTTTTACTTTCACTTTAGACAAACTTGAATGTTGGTGAAAGTATTTTCATCTCTTTTTACCATTTTACTGCCTTCTGTATTTACTTTTACTGTTTACCTTTGACTGCTCTGTAACTTCATTTTAACTTTCACTGACTTTTACCTGATACACTTTAACCACTGATACTCTTTAACTGTTATGCTTTCTAACCTCTGTTTGAATAGATTTGATAAAAATATTGGAGTAAACAAGTCTTATGACTAGTATTAAGACTGTTTATCCAAGGATGTGGTCTTCTGATCACCTGTAAAACAAAACAAATTGTTAAGAAAACATTGGTTTGCAGGGGAGGTCGAAAATGTTTCATTTGATTTTGAGAGGTATGTGGAGTGAATCTAGAATGATTTTTGGGAGGTAAACCATGATCAAATTGGTTAACAGAGGCTTCAGGTGGCACAGCAGGGTTACAAATGGTTTTACTGCATGGGAGTCTGGTCATTCACTATGAATGAGAAAAATGAAAAACGCGGGCTTATTTTGTTTCATTCACAAAGTCAATGGGTGGCGGAATTTTTTATTATTTTATTAGATGACGTCAGCATGGTACAGTGGACACGTCACGGGGAATGGGCGGTAAGCGGTAAATTCCGCACCGCTTTTGGGGGCAGGTGGTTTTGGACGGGGAGACAGCGATTCCATTGAACAATCAACACGTGGCCCGGGTACTGTTTCGAAACTGCTTTGATTTCGCGCATTAAGTTTCAGACGGAGGATGGGTAGCGGAATGTTTGAGTGCCGTAGATCTTGAATGGAATGATCCAACGGTGATCCGGACAGGAAATTAGCGGGGAATTTAATGTGCGGGCCTGATGCATTGTTTTATCGTTTTAATCATTTCGGGACACTATTGATTGGCGGAGGGATGTGATTATTAATTAATCCAAGTGATTAATTAATATCAATGGTTTATGAAGGGTCGGGGTTACGGATGGATTTCATATTTTATTTGTCTTTTCATTTAAAACATAAAAAACCTATGTTTTAAACTTTTTTCCTGTATATATTTTTTATTATATAGAAATAAATCAATATGATTTATTTACTATAGGGGGCGGAGATAGTTGATAATGATAATTCTTAACCAAAGGGAGTATGTATTGGGTTTTTTGTTTAAAAAAAATAGGGAATAAATACTTTGGATAAAAATCATAATAAGTGGGTTTTTTGGGATATTATAAAAGGGAATTATATATGTAGGAGAAGGTATTTTGACTAAGGATTTATTAAATAAAATCAATTTGTTTATATGACAAGGGAACAAGGAAAACTCAAAATACTTTACACAACTAAGAGAGTGAAGATTTCTGAAGCAAATTGCATTATATCAACTTCAACACTTTAGAATAGCAAGTAATTTTGAGGGACTTTTATGAAATATGGCATGATTTTTCTAAGTAAAATGGGATTTTACTTAGGAAAAGATTAAGAGTGAATAAGTATAATGATGAATAACTTCAAGTACTAAGGTTTTATTCAATTATTGGGCCAAGGGTCCGGTCCCTCCAAAAGTCAAGGAAATGCCTTGAGCCCCTTTAATCTTCAAATTCCTTAGCACTTTGGGGAAATTAGTGAAAATTGTTAGGGAGAAGGTGAGAGGGGGAGTTAATGATTTTTACTTTGCTTTACTCTGTAATTCTGCCAATGTATTGTTCTGTCTTTGCACTTGGTGATGAAAGTAAAAGATTAAACACATTTAGCACCATCATTCATCATATGAAACTTTGCAACACCATCTACCTACCCTATCTACTTTACACTACCATTTTCTCTTCTTTATTAGGGTGCACTTAGACTGGCAAACCCTTATCAATCTTCTTTTCTTTTATAAGGAAAATCTATCTAATTCTACCCTTATTACATCCAAGGGCTCAGATTAAACTGTTGAGCACCTTTTATTAACTCTACCTATCTACTTATCTGCCAATATTAAACTGTTTGGTCAGATATTTATTCTCTATTCTACAACATGAAATTGAAACATGAATGATTCAAGTTTAAACAATTTGACTCTTCATAAATTGTGGCAAAAGTTTGACAAGCTGCACACAATTGCTTTATTACAAAAATGAAATAGTAGTGGCATTTGGATTTGCACACTTTCCTTGGTCTATTTTTTGCTTAGGGTTCATTTCTTTCATTTTCTTGACCAATTTATTTTTCTTACCCTTTGATTTTTCTTTTAGGGTATACCCTCTTTACATTTTTTAAATTTTTTGATTTTTTTGGTTTTTCAAGAATATGGAACACCTTTGCTCAAGAAAAAGGTTTGAACATATTCTATAGTTCAATCAAGACAATCATGAAAAATGACACCTATTGGTATAGGAGTCTAACACTGGCTCCACTTGGGGATGGATTTTCCT
Source organism: Pinus albicaulis (assembly GCA_034641835.2). Lineage (NCBI taxonomy): Eukaryota > Viridiplantae > Streptophyta > Pinopsida > Pinales > Pinaceae > Pinus > Pinus albicaulis. The sequence continues at coordinate 753,798,613 of CM076583.1, read as the reverse complement.
TGTGAAAAGTCAAGAACAGCAGGTCAGTTGCCTCAAAATGTCTTCAAACTAAACCATGTAATCTCCTTCTTCTGGTAGCTTTATTGTATATATGATAGTAAAACTTCTGAAGATTAGGGCCTTCACTTTGGGCTTCAACTCCAGTAAGTTACTATCCACTCAAAACTTAAAACTTTGTTGCCCAGTTAGGAATTTTCTGCCTTGTTCCAATCCCAAACATGAATTTGTTGTGGTTGAAAATCTTGAATTGAATATAGTCCTTTTTCTGCAACCTAAAATCTGATCTAAAACTAAAACAACACACAAAAATTTTCAAACCAACTTAATGAAAAACTAGCTGAAAATTGAAAAACTAAAAAAATTGCTCAAAATTCTGAGCTTATTGGCACTCATATACCTACTCAATCTACTGTTTAGCTGTTATTTAGGTAAAATGAAATAACCAATGCAACCATTCAAGCATTATGTACTTTGAGAGATTTTGTTGCATTTTCTTGTTGATTATCAAAACTGTACTTCTGCAACCTATTAGAAACTTGTCAACAAATGAGAGGATAAGGAAACACTTAATTTCCTTTGTTGACTCTAGAAACTGTACAAAATGATCTTCCAGAATATATACACTAATGTTTAACTGATCTAAACAACTGTACATCTGTTCTGGATGGCCTCCATACCATGAATATGAAATGTTATTTTTTTCTTTATCTCCCTGCAAACTTTCAGATAAGATTTTTGATGATATTCCTACTGATTGTAATGTTTGACTGTTGAAACCTTTATCATCTTGATTTTGAAAATCATAGTTATTTAATAGAGGAATGTTTTGAATGCCTTCAATATTCAACATATCTCCTATTGGATCCTGAAAAACTTGGGAAAATGGCTGCGACCTATAGCATATAGGTTTTCTTGAGACTTCATAAACTACAACAAGTTTCTCATCCTTTTCTTTAGATATGTTATACCATATTTCCTTTAAACGCTGAAATGATTCAAAAAATAGTGGTATGGAAATTTCTTGTGTCATTTGATCATTTATTTCAATATGAACTGATAACTGCAATTGTGAAACTGAAAAATCTTGATCAATAGTTTCATTATCTTCTTTGTTGTCAATCACAATTCCTAAAAATTACTGATTATTTATGGCATGATAGTTGTCTCGAATGAATTGAAATGAAGCAAAACAAAGAGGTAAAGAACCTTCACTTATTTCCACATTTTCTCCTCTTTCTTCCTCACTCTCATGGCTGATTTGTATTGGTTGATCACTATCTTCAATCTGCTGAAACTGAGTTTCTTCATCCCACAAACTAGCTTCTGATTGCTCTGTAAAGCTATCTTGAGTTTGGAGAACATAACTATCATTATAATGATCATACTTAGGAAAATCATCAAAAGAAGGAATGTCATCAAACATACACATTAGATCAACAAATTCCTCTTCCTCATATTGATTTGTAAATTCATTTTCTAGATCTATGATAATTTGAATTAAGAGGAATTTGTTCATGGCTATCAACCTCTTCTATTTCTTCATGGTGATTTTGAATAAAAAATTCTTCTTTCATAGTGATCTCCTGTGTTATTTCATTTAGTTTTCTTACCAAAAGGTTGAGTTTTACCTCTACAATGTTTTTCCTTTCCTCTTCTTCTACTTTCAACTTTTCATGTTTGATTTGGAGATTAACTTCCACATTAACTGCAATATTTTGCATCTGTACAAGTGTTTTTGGATCTCTTTATCTTAACCGAAATTCTATTTCTAAATCAAAGGCACTTGGATAATGCAAGAGCGCTGAATCATGAGGAGGTCTAATATTTTCTGGCATTGAATAATAAACTTGATTAAATCTGTCAGAAAATTGTTGTATCGTTTCATTTGAATGTCTTTTTAATTGATTACATTCTTCCATGATCACAAAATGATTAACTTTTATTATCCATCTATCAAGGAAAAGTTTGATAAACTGTTGGAAATTTGAGATGCTAGCATTAGGCAGATTTTTGAACCAACTCTTTATTCTATTTTGCAAAGAAAGAGCAAAAAGTCTGATTTTAACATCATCTTCATCAATCTCAAATAAATCCAAATAATTCTCAAAACCTTGAATATGTTTTTGGGCGGTGATACCATTCTCTCCATCAAATCTAGGAAGATACTTGTAGTATTTTTTAGGAAAATCATGGAGTATAGGAGGTAAAATAAGGGGCTTATATCTATCTGGAACTTTATATGGCACATGGATATGTACAGGGATTGCAAGATCAGTCTTGATTATTTGAGGCTTCTTAATTGAAAAATGATCATCATTAGATTCATAAGAAAGTTGCTCAAAGAGATTAGGAGAATTATTACTTACAAACTTCAAAGGAAAATAACTAAAAACTAATCTAAGATCTTCTATAAAATAAAATATACATTGAAAAAATTTCTTAATGAGAAAGAACATAATGTCTTGGATTAAGATCCAAGTTGAAAGCCTGATTTTTCCATATTGTCCTTTGAGGTTCATTCCTCCAGTGGAGTCTTGATTCTGAAATTGATTTGGAGTCGCCAGGTGGATGATTTTAACCTTTGTGTGTCTGATCCCTGTCCACCATCATAGATCAGATCTAAACCTGTAAAACAATTTTGAAGAAAAAGTTAGTTCTTCAGGAAACCAAATTTTGAATATTTTATGATTATTTTATTTTATTTTATGAATTTTCAAAACAACTTCTATGATTTCTTTAAGAAATTTAAGATTTTTAATTAAAATTTTCTCAAAGATTTATTGAACTAGAGAGTCTGATTGAATGTTTTGAATCCAAAGTTCAGTTTATAAGCTAAACCAGAGATAGACTGAAGCAGCATTTGTTTACTATGCAGTTGCAGAACAAAAGCATTTCAAAGGCTACCTGGCTGATCTTCAGACTCTGTCTATAGCTTATAAATCAAACAATAGTATCAATAAAATGATTCAAATCCCCAGTATGGTCGCCACTATGTTATCACTCAGGTTTTCCTTGAAGTTGTGGAAAAGGAAAGTATACCCGAGGTAACCACAAACCAACCTTCAGATGCAGAATCTAGCCAATCTGCATCCAGAGACTGTATCCAGAGAGGGCTCTCTCTTTATGATTTATCTTTTTGTTCTTGAAAGTTTTAGGCTAGTTATAAGTCGAGAAATTTGTTTTGATATGGTGGAATTAGCCAAATAAGGGGAAAAATTGAATTTTAGACCATTAGATGTGAGCCGAAAGGATGGCTTTCTTGGATTACTATTCATACACACAAGATCAGCTTTGGGGCAAGATAGGCAAGCAGAGAACAGTCATTAAATTTAAAGTGGATGGAATGAGTTTGAAAAGAATGAAAATATAGTTAGAATCTTTCACCATGTTCAAAAGAAAATATAAATGTTACAAACAAATAGGTAAATTCTTTATTATAGTAATGAGAATGTTTAAATTAACAAACGAAGCATTTAAGAATTCTGCTTATAGCCAATTTAGGAAAACATTAAGAATAATAACATCGAAAATCGGAGAATGCAAATTAGTAAATTACGATTCCATTTTATGTAAGTTTGATTATTAGAAATGGTTACAATGATATAGGAACGGTCATAAAACTTAAAATATAGGATAGAAAAGACTTATTGAACTGTAGTCTGACACATGAATCATGCAAAAAGTCTTGAGCTTCAAATCATCATCCAGTAAGCCACAAAGAAGTTTCTCCAAAACGCTTTTATTTCGAAAATCTCAATGTTACAGCAAAGTAATAGAATCCACCCCAAATGCTTCCAAGAGTGGAGTATTTATACAAATTCTAAACTAAAATATCTTGAAAAATATCAAGATTGGTTTACAAAATATCTCTAACTATTTTACATAAATAGAACTTAAGTAAAGGAAACTCAAGACTAATGCATATATTTGGAACTATTTCTTATGGATAGGTGATGACTAAGAGAAGAATTCGAATTTGATCCAACTCTTAGTTGATGATGAGGCATCCAAGTCACTAACTGCTTCCTTTCTTTGTGCAATCTGCTCCAACAATTCTGCAAACTTGGGGTCCAATGATATCTTTTTATTTATCAATCCGTAATAGATATGTAAAAATTGAAAGAGGTTATTGTAGATAAATATGTTGGTGAGATAAACCTCTTTCATTTTCCCAAAATTCCTCTCCAGCTATGCATAATAGTCTCTGTACAAAATATGTGTAAAACAGAGTTTTACAGAGTCTGAAAAATGGCCTGTAAAGATGCACATGTATCTCTCATTATAAAACCACTGTGAAAAAACTGAGATAGGTTTTTGTAGATGGGTCTCTTAGGAACAAAAACCTCCTTCAGTTTTGTATGAAGTATTTTGGATTGGCCACAATCGTCTCTGCAAAATGATGACTTAAACTGGAATTTTCTGCAAAAAGTGCTTTCCAACATTGTTTAATATTTCCAAAACCGTAATGGCTGTTAGAAAAGTGAGAGAGGGTTTTGTAGATGGCCCTCTCAAGAACATAAACCTCCTTCAGTTTTGTAAAATTCATCTTGGATTGATCACAATAGTTTCTTCAAAACTATGACTAAAATATGCAATTTCTGCAAAAATGTTCCTTCTTGTTATGTTTTTTCATCTTTTTACTTTCTTGCTCTTTTGACTGTTTTACTTTCACTTTAGAAAAACCTCCCTATTGGTGAAAGTATTCTCATATTTTTTTACCATTTTACTGCCTTCTGTATTTACTTTTACTATTTACCTTTGACTGCTCTGTAACTTCATTTTAACTTTCACTGACTTTTACCTGATACACTTTAACCACTGATACTCTTTAGCTGTTATGCTTTCTAACCTCTGTTTGAATAGATTTGATAACAATATTGGAGTAAACAAATCTTATGACTAGTATTAAGACTGTTTATCCAAGGATGTAATCTTCTGGTCACCTCTTCAGGGGACAACTAAGTAGATTTTTCAAGCAATTCCCCAATGGACAAGGGAGTGAGGTTTTTACCAGGTTCAAAATGGAGCATCATTCAAGGCTGCCGGGGCTTCCATTTTGGTTCTTGTGGATTCAAAACGGATGTCTCTGGGTTTTTTTTTTCACAGGCTGGGTGCAATTTCAATTTAAATGAAGGAAATTAACACAAATGCAGTTTCAGGGGAACAATTCACAGTTTTAAAACCTCAGGGGATGACTCAGTGATGATTTTTAATCACTATTTCAGCGAAAAACACAGAGAACTGAGTTTTACTTGCAGTCGGGGTAGAAAAGGATAAATACCTGTTTTTTGAAGGAGGCTGGTTCTTTAACGGGTAACAGGTGATGGCGGGACTGTACTTGAACACGGGCGCAGCGAAATCTTGGAGTAAATCGGTCAATTATAGTGGAAATTCGAAAATCGCAGCGGGGAGCACTGTCTTTTTCAAACAACGAAAATAACAGAAAAACACGGGAAAATGGCTTATTTACAAGTTAAAAGGGTTTTTTGTTTTTCCGAGGAGTGACGTCATCGACGTACGGGCTGATGTAAGCAAGGTCAGGTGGTAAGCGGTAAGCGGTAAGTCCCTGCACCGCTTTTAGTCGAGGGTGGTTTAAGTCGGGAGGGCAGCGATTCCACAAAGAGATCGCCACGTGGAGGGTGAACTGTTCAAATACCGCCCGTTTCCCGCTCGTTAAATTTCTCACAAAGGATGGGTAGCGGGGTTCACGTGGATCGTTGATCTGCGGCGGGTTGATCCGACGGTTGAAGCGATGGGGGAACAAGCGGAAGATTCAGGTGTGGGCCTGTCGGGTTTTAACATGATTTAAGGTTTAATCTAATCACCCCGGGAGATATTTAATAGGTGGAAAAGGTTATTAATTAGTCCTGATGACTAATTAATCCCGTATGCGTAAAGAAAAGGGGTTGCGGCGAGGTTTGGTTAAGTGGAATGCCAGGTGGACAAACCACGGTGGCACGAAACTTTTCGGAAGTTTTATTCATATTTTTGTATTTAAACATACATATGGCATGTTTAAAGTTTTTTGTATGTATATTTTTATTTTTATTTATATGGTAACAAACAAATATTATTTAATTACCATAAGGGCGGGATTTATAATATAATGATAATTTTAACCAAAGGGCGTATAGTGGGTTTTTATTTAAATGTGCGGGGATATAAACACTTTGGTTAAACTTTATAATAGAGGGGTTTTTGGGTTATTTATAAAAAAGGAGTTATATACTTAGGATAGGGTATTTTACTCGGGATTTAGTAAAATAAAGTTAAACATCAATATGACAAAAGGACAAATAGGGAAACTCAAAACATTTGCACATCTAAGAAAGTGAAAATTTCTGAAGTAAATTGCAATAACTCATCTTCAACACTTAAACTTAGAATAGTAAGTTATTTTGAGGGATTTTTATGGAAGTTTTGCATGATTTTCCTAAGCAAAATAGGATTTTACTTAGGAAAAGGTTAAAGGTGAATGATTATAATGATGAATTATCTCAAGTACTTAGGTCTTTTGATCATTGGGCCGAGGGTCCGGTCCCTCCAAAAGTCAAGGAAATACCTTGAGCCCTTTTGATTTCCAAGTACCTTAGTACTTTGGGGGAAATTAGTAAAACTTTAAGGGGAAAGTGATGAGGGAAGCTAATGATTTTGAATTTGCTTGCTGTGATTTTCCAGTGTATTTCCTGCTTCAGTATTTGTGATGAAAGTAAAGGATCAAAAAAATGTAGCAGCATCATTCATCAGATAAAAATTTTTAACACCATCTACCTACCCTATCTACTACTACCATTTTCACTTCTTTATTAGGGTGCATTTAGACTTGCAAACCCTTATCAATCTTCTTTTCTTTTACATGATAAATCTATCTAATTCTACCCTTATTACATCCAAGGGCTCAGATTAAACTGTTGAGCACCTTTTATTAACTCTATCTATCTACTTATCTGCCAAGATTAAACTATTTGGTCAGATACTTATTCTCTATTCTACAACATGAAATTGAAAATGAATGAGTCAAGTTTAAACAGTTTGACTCTTCATAAATTGTGGCAAAAGTTTGACAAGCTGCACACAATTGCTTATTACAAAAAATAAAATAGTAGTGGCATTTGGACTTGCACACTTTCCTGGTCTATTTTTGTTTGGGGTTCATTTCTTTCACTTTTTTGACCATTTTATTCTTTTTACCCTTTGATTTTTCTTTTAGGGTATACCCTCTTTACATTTTTTAAATTTTTTAATTTTTTGATTTTTTAAGAATATGGAACACCTTTGCACAAGAAAAAGGTTTGAACATAATGACACCTATTGGTATAGGAGTCTAACAGATATGATTGAAGAAATAAAGGTAGATCTTTAAATTAGACTTCAAGGGCTTTCCAACGGGCCATCTTGGAGCCTTTTCTGACATCGGAAAGGCCTCCAAAACACTGCTGCAAAAAGGCCTATTTCTATGCTGTGCTCCTAGCATAATTTCAATGTTTGACACAGTGTGCTGTGCTCTTGTGAGTGAGTGGTAAAAATGTGCATTTGGCAAGCTTTATTTTGCTTTTTAGGGCCTAAAATTCAATATAATTGCTATTTTTGGCCAGAAAAGATATTTGTAAGATATTTTTGTGCCTTAGGCCTTGCAAGGCCTTAAGGACAAGTTAGGATATTTCTTTTTGGCCAATAGGCTTCTAGATGCTCTAGTGGGCTCTCCTCTTCCTTACTTTTTATATAAGGCATGAGGATTCATTGTAAACATTGGGAATTTATGTGTTTAAGAGAAATACATGGTTTTATGAGCTTGGAGAAGAAATTGGTTTTGTGAAGTGGATGAATGGCTTGTTTGGCTTGATGATGGAGAAGCTTGTTTGCAGGATTCCATAGCTTGGTGAATGGTGATGTCTTCTTATCTTGTTAATGTTTTCTGGTCCTCAATTTGTTTCATTCTTTTTGGTTGCTATAGATCAGAAAAGTATAGGTTGAGACATGCTCGTGGAAGCACCTCAAACCTCCTATTTGTTATAGCTTTGTTGTTTTCCTCTTTTGGCGATCTTAAGGAATTCTTGACTGCTCCTTAGGTCCACCAAAACTTGTTTTTGTTTCTTGAATGGTTATTATGCTAGCTTACAAGTATGATTCATGGTATGCCTAGTTATTTGAAGTTTTCAAAACCCTATCTTGAAGCCTTTCTATGGAATATTGATTGATTAGGTTAAGTCAAAGAGGTCTCGTTCGATCTTGCCCTTTCCCATGCTTACCAACTTATTTTAGAGTTCCCAATAGCTTGATATATGCTGTTTAGGAGTTCCCTCTCCATAAATTGAGTTATTTGTTTATCTTATGTGTTTTCCCAAAATCTGAAGGTGAATTTCTAAAATTAGGAGTTCTAATGCTTCTATGTTTCACTTGAATGTTCATCTTACATGTTTATCATTTTGGGTATTGCTCATAGATATTAATGGTTTGCCCTACCTCATGAGTTTTTGCTTCAAACTATATATGTTTAAGACCTCTTAGCTTTTTCCCAAACTTAATGTTCATTACACCTCATACATCACCTAAAGGATCCATTAACCTTGCTAAATCGGCCCTGCAGTTCACTCTGTTTCATCATTTAGAAACCCTTGATTTCATTTGACTCCATAGCCCAATTGATTTGATAACCTCTCACTCCACCTATCCTACTTGGTCATCTTACCCCAACCAAAACAAACACCAAACCTACACTTAACAACTAGCCTAAAATCAATCATCCAAAGCGAACAAGTTCACATCCTTCGCATAATAGAGAGAGCCCTCTCTGAGTCCAGGAAGGCTAGGTCCTAGGACTCCAAAGAATGGTCTGATGTTACCTTGTCATTTGGTTTTCCAATCTGCCAAATCACGGGACACTAACAGGTAGTTGATTGAAAAAATGTAAGATTTAAAGTATGATAAATCCTTGCTAAGGTTGTGGCATAATGGACTACGAGTCCATGAACACTTGTTTAATGACAAATTGAAGAAGCTACGAGACTCTAATATTAATTTGATCTATATGATTGGCTCGTTGCACCATCTAATGCATGGAATTGCTAACTCTATCTAGACTAAATGTATTTTGGGCGTTGTGTTGATATGAATGAAATGGATGGTCTTACTACACGTAGCATGATTGAATATAGAAATGTAGCTGATTTTTTAAGTTGGTTGTTGATCTATTTGATCCTGTGTTGGATAATAGGTTGTTGATATTTTATTTTATGAGAAGCCACTTATTTTTTGTTGGATTCGACGATTTTTGCTAATATTTTCTTCTATGATAAGTGACTTGGTGTATGTTAGATTCAACCATTGCTATTAATGCATGATTATGTGAGAATTAATTTGTTTTATGTTGGTTTCAACCACTGTTGCTGATGATTTCTTCTATGATAAGCCTTGGATGAAGCTGAATGAACAACTAAATGGTGTTGAAATGTTTGATAAAGTATTGAGATCCACCATGGCTACTTTTGAGGCCTATGGATTGGTCAGGGAGAGAGATCTTGTGTTCCTTTCCTTAAGTTGTGGGTTGGGAGACCTATGGTTTGGGTGGGAAGGATGAGTTGTATCCCTTAGGTTGTGGAGTAGGAGACTGTATAGTTGGGGATTGAGATAGGGATTCCTCCATTAGGCTGTGAGTTGGAAGACCTTGTTTATGGTCAGGGATATGTATTTTGTGGATATCATTGGCTTGGCCTCATTGATTTATCCCACTTTTTTTTGGTGGATTCTATGTATATTTTCTTATGATGATATTGGTGATCTTTGCCTTAGGCTGTGTGTCGGGAGACCTATGGATTAGTTGGGGATATTGATATCGACTGGGAGAGTGACATGTACTTGTGATCTCTCCCTTAGGTTGTAGGTCGGGAGACTTATGAATTGATCGGGGGTATTTACCTTAAGAGAGAGAATGAAAAATACCTCCTTTTCTAAGAGGGAGTGTTGGAAATATGGTAGGCATGATCAATATTTTCATCATGATGAAAAATTAAAATTTGAATTTTTATTATTGCCTCCAAAATATTCAAGTCGACCTCATTTTGTTTATGTCAGCTAGGTCCCTAAGAGGCACCCATTTTACACTCACTTGAAGGCTATTTAAAGGAGATTATCTCTCCTCAATTGGGACATCGAACTTGTATTATCTATCTCATAGTCAACGAAGTTGGGAGCAGAAGAATGGGGCAGAAAAAATGAAGGAGAGTTTGGAAATTAGCTTGGCACTTGTCTTGTTCTTGGTTACTGGTTTGGATATTATCATTCTATGGTTATTTCTAATGTATTAATGAATATGGAAATATCTCTCTCATAAGGAAATAATTTATGGGTTTTCCCCTTGTGGGTTTTTCCCTGGCCTTAGGCTTAATTTCTGTGTCTCTTGTCTCATGATTTCATGGTTGTTTTATTACTACTCTTTCATGCTTAATAATTAAATTTTATTTTGTATAATTAATTCATGATATTGAATGAATTATATATGCAATTAATGTTACTTGAATCATTTGAAGTAGTTAAATATGCAAGAAAATTGTTTCTAGGTTGTATGCCTTAGAAATCTCAACATTTGGCAGTAACCACCACAGTTCCCCACTCACTCCATTGATATCATTCATAGGGCTTCACCCAAGGTCCACTTTGCGTATTTCTTAGTATAGGAGATTAAATCCATTTTCCAGGTGGTTTAACAATTTTATTTTCAGAAAGCACCACAAGGGTCTACTGTCTACTGTCAGGTGTTTTACTAACTAATCATCAAGCACCATAATGACTTAGATTTACTTGTATAGGTGGTTCATCAATTACTCAACAAGCATCACAAAGATTCATATTTCCCTGTCTAGGTGGTGTTTCAACTATAAAATGTAAAAAGCCTCCCAATGACCATAGTAAATTATAGTAATAGCTTAGTGGCCATAAAAAAATTCATGCAAAATATCACCCAATTTCACAGCAATTCAAATCAAACACAAGGTTCAACAATCAACTCCATAATTGGTTGGCCTTATACTATCATGCTCCACAATTCCATGCAATCTGTAAGTAGTTTTGAATGTTAATGTGTTATAGTGGAAGGGAGATATCATGCATAAGAACCAACAAGAGAAATTTTCCTTAGCTGGATGTTTCTCCTCTTATCATGCACGATTCCTCCTCACTCTGTTTGTCATTATTTCTTTAAGTGTTAATGTCTTGTTGCGTACCTCTTTATAATGTTGAAATACCTTTTTTATTTGGATATCTGCTACGTTTTCTAAAGAGTTGTATCCTCTTCTGAACCTCCTCTACGATCCTGAGAGAATTTTCTCAACTTAGCCTCTCTTATGCATTTTGAGGGGTCACTTGTCTTGACTCTTCTATTTGTGAGGCGAAATGGGCATTTACCTCTAATCACATATTTTCATTTTTTTTTCAAATAGTGGTGGCTTGATTGGCATGTAATCGAATTATGAGCTTAATTCAAGTTGATTCGTGACTTTTCAAGGCATACAACATGCCTTCCCCTTAGACTATGGATCCGCGGTATCCCTTCCTTCAGGACAACATTTAAAATTAACATTTAATTTTCAGTGTTTGCAATAAGGTTTTCTTAGCCAATTGTGGTCTCCATGTTGGCATTTAAAATTCAAATTATAGAAAATAACAAGGGGATAAAAGTGAGTGTTGCTACAAACCCCATCCCCTTAAAGGAACACTATCCACATCGTTTTGTAAACAGAAAAAAACAACCAAAAATTGAGCTTTATAAGTACAACTCTTACATATGTTTTTACAATGAAAAAAATGGGTAGAGTGCCCTCATTTGGTATTCATATTTCCAATTTAATTCATTGGGCCAAATTAATTCTATTGCACCTTGACCTACTTTATTACTTGATTCAAGAGCACGATCTATATTTGGTGCAAGATGCATAGTGCTTCAGGTTGGAATTCTCCCTTGAATTCCACTCTCCCTCGATGGTATAGTTCCTAACATTGGTGCTGGGGCTCGACATTTAGATGAAGTGATCCTCTAGCATTATATTTGTGATCCTTAGTAATAACTAAGATTGCTAGTAATGGTACATTTCTTGAATGAGTGAAGCATGCCCCATTTAACAAGTTCAATTCCTTACTTTTATCTATCTTAGTGGTTAGATAAATCTTTTAGTTTATCTCTAGTTTCCATTCACACCAATATTATTATGGAGAAAGTCCTACAAATATTATGGCATGAATTAGGGGGTCAAGTCCATAATCAATCTGCGTATTCCTGCCTATGCTCACCTAATTTAGATCAAGTTAGTATTATATACGTAATGTCCCATTACTCTAACATTAATTACCACAACTACAAATAATATTACCGAATGTATCTTTCCCTTTGAACTTAAATCAATGAAACTAGATTGAAGATATGATGAACTAGGCTACTACCCAAAATTTCCCAAAGAAGTTGTGTTGCGTAGTTGGAGTAATGGGAATTTATAAGTGATAAATAACCACCTTAATAACTCATGAAATGGGTGGGGGGTTTCTTTCAGCTCAACTAATATGTATGTAATATTGAATCGATCCCACTAAGCTAGTTACAAGAGTGGTTAGTGTCATGCACATAATTTTTAAGTAAAGAAATGTGAAATACATCATGTGCTTTCATTGTGGGTGGCAAGGCCAGTCTATATGGTACTAGTCCCACTCTTTTAAAAATCTGAAATGGTCCACAAAATATCGGTGCTAACTTAGCACAATATCCCATTTTCAATGAGATATTCCTTGATTTGATGCAAAGATACACATGATCTCCCACTTGGAACTCTTTGTGCATTATCTACAGGTCTACATAGCTCTTTAGCCTATTATTATACGAAATCTATGACTGCGGATAAAAGTGTCTTCCCTAGACTGGGTGGCTTAGTCTAGAATAATAGAAGGAAAAGGTTGTTATTATTTTCCTTAAAGTAAATAGATAATGGGATTAATCCTACATGTGATCTGACGTATGCTTCACTCATTTCCTGGCTTGAATGTTCCAATCCTAGCTCCCGTTTCCAAAATTAAAACCTTCATAATAAGACAATAGAAGCCAAAAATCTACAGTATCTATGTAACATCATCTAAATAATTCATTCAATGGATCAACATGGCATAAAAATACATGAAATCATAACATCACATATAGGAAAACAAAGAAACCTTTGAATTAATATAAATCGAAGGAGTTACAACTAGAAATAGGATTTCATCTTATAGAAGAGCTCCTCCAAGTTGACTTGTTCCTTCTCTGCCACAAAGTGCACCTCTAATCACCCTAATGCATGGAATTTTAAATATTTACAACAACATGAGGGTAGAATTATATCTCCAAAATCCAACCCCTATCTTGTGGATGTCCAAAAATATATAGAGTAGGAGGGTAAATTGGGAGTTCTCAACCATTTACCAATCTAGGGCTTGAGATCTAGTCTTGATGGGAGGATGGGATCAAAGGATAAGGGATGGAAAATAAAAGGTAGGATAGGATATGATTCAGATGTTTTATGTGAGGTAAATGGTTGTAAAAAACTTTAGAAGCTTCTGGAAAAATAGGCTTCCGAAATTTCTCTCTTTTTCTTGAATTTCTAGAACCAACACAGGGCATAGTGGAGCAACTTGTAGGTGATCAACGTAGGTCATAGTGGAGAAACCTATAGGTGAACATTGTGTTAGTGTCAGAATATGTATTCTTCCATTAGTGATCAAAATCACCCTTTTCATTCTCATTTTAGGTGTCTCACTCTTAAATTTTTATATCATTCCATTAGGTCATGCTAAAAATTGTTTCATTGATGGTAGCCCTACTCAATAAAACTTCACTCTCCCTCATAAACTCTCATTTGCTGGCTCACCTTCATGTATTGATGAGAATAAAAACACCTATGAAAATCTCATTTCATCATGTCTTATCTCAGTCAAAGTCAACCATGGAAGTCAGGTCATTCAAGGTCCCATTAGGTCATTAGGTTTTATTTTTCAAGGTCCAAAAATGCACCATGACATCTAATAAAGTCAAAAAAATGTGTGATAGTGACTCAATAAACATTTTATTTTTACCTGCAGAAGATCATCAACATGTAAATATTATATTTTTAAATTTTAAATTTTGATTTTATATGATTTTCATATCAAAATGTCATTTTGTTACGAAAACAAAGATGTAATTTGTTTTTAATTTCCTATGTAATTTTATGATTTCTATATGTAATATTTTCACTCCCTAGCTGCCAACTCAAAATTCTCATGCCAAACTGAAGGAAAGAAATGAAAAACTCCAGCAACTGATCAACTTGCAAAACAAAAAGTCAAAAGTCAAAGAGCATTAGTCTGAAAATTTGAAAGGTAAAGTGAAACATAAGAAAAGTGGGTTTTCAAAGCATAAATCAAATCCACTCAAGTATAAAAGCCCTCAAAGACATAAATTCAAAATTCATTTGCTTCATACAGCCTCAAGAGTACTCAGTAAAGGAGAAATTTTCAATTTTTTAGGTGAAATTGTGCAAAACAGGGGTAGAAGGGCGCGTTCTGCACTGGCGCTGTGCATTTTCCATTGGCGCTGCACGTTTGTTTGGAAACGTTGTGCGTTTTATAAAGGTGTTGCGTGCCTGTCAAGAGGAGGGCGTGTTTGCCATAGGTGTTGTGCGTTTGTCCAGCTTCTTTAGAAATTGCCAGGAGGGCCTCTAAACTTCAAAAATTCACCTTCAATCCTTCAGAAGTGATTCTTCATGCCTCAAACAAGCTAGTAAGTTACAAATCAATTTAAATCCTCTTCATCAAAGTCAATTTGAATATGTAAGTTGGTTTAAAATAAATTTGGTGTTTTCTTCTAAATGAAAAACCCTAGTTTTCCTCAAAACCTAATAAACACTTAAATTTCACTCCATAAATATTCATAACCCTTCCCCATTTCAATTTACACTTTCCCATAACCCCTACATAACTATTTCTTTTCCTAAACTTTCATCTCCTTCAAAACCCTAAGCCCTAGGTTTTCATTTTCCTAGGCTCCCTATACCCTACCTACAATTAAATCCCCTATTTTAAAACCCCTTATCATCACTACCACTTGTCACCTCCCTCATATCACAAATCCTTATTCCCATCTCCTCAAATTTCCTCACACCAACCCACACTCCTTACACCCATATTCCATTCCATCACCCCCCTAGGGTTTTGTCACCAAATACATCATGGAATAAAAAGAGAACATAAGTCATAGTGAGGAGGAATAAATAGAGGAGAGAATTCCATCTAAAAAAGGAGGGAGAATCATTAGACATGAGCCAACAAATACCAAAGAACTCATGGCATCTCTCATCACTGTGACATGCTTTAAGCATATAGGTTGTTTTAAATTCTATGAGAAAGTACAAAGGGTCCAATACCATCCTATGTTGACCAGACCGGGAGTATTTTTTTGAGAAGGTAAACCAACACTTGGAGAAGCTCTTATCCAAGGCTCAAAAGGACAATGATATTCAAAGAAGGATGGCAAAGCACTATACCATTAGGAACAAAATTGCAAGGGCAAAGCTCAAAAGAGCCAATGCAAAAATTGAAGCCTTGAGAAAACAAGAGGAGAAAAGGAGGCTAGAAATAATTGTTGAGGTAACACTCCATGCCTAAAAAACATGACAAAAAATCATCCTACCAATTTTGACAACTTTTTGGAAAATTTTGCAAGTTTGTAAATTTCTGTGTTTTTAGAGACATTTTTAGCGTAACATAAATTTCAAATGCGCAACACCTAGTGTGTTGCGATCTTTTTTGGGGCATCTAATGAGAAAATGGTCACCACCATTGAATTCAAAATGATGAGTACATGCACCCTATACATTTTCTAATCATTTGGAGGCAAAATGGTCAGTGAAAATGACAAAAAACCACCAAAAAAACCATGTTTCTGCCTCATTTTTGGCCTTGGCGCTGCACGTTGACCAGTCTTGGGAAAATGAGTTTTTGACAGGGAAAATGGGCTTCATTTTGCAAACTGAAGGAATTTCTAGAAAGTATACTTGAAGGGCTTTCCAACAAGCCATCTTGGACAGACTTTGGACATCGGGAAGGTACCCAAAAGCAGCCTTGAACATAGAGGGCACGTTTGACAAAGAAAGGGTGAGTTTGACAAGGAGATGGCGTGTTTGGTAGTCTTCTGAAATTTTATGAGTTTCACTCCTGTTTTGATCTTTATCTTGGGAAATGATGATTTTACCTATGTAAATTATGAAAACAAATGTCATTATCATGTTTTTACTATTACCTAGGGTAAATACAATAGGTAAATCAATCAAATGAGGTGTAATGAATCAGTTCACTTAAGTTAGGAATGCGTCACTTGGACCATCCTATACTTTAGCTATCAGTTTAGATTTTTGTGTAATATCTTCCTCACCTCATGGATTCGACCCATAAGGATGAGTGAAGGTTTTTTTCATGTCTATTTAGTCCCTTTCTTCATAATAGACAAGGGTTGGAATCAATTTGATGTTTTGCTAGTTGATCAAGGAAACTTTGTACTCAGTTTGCCCAAGCTAATAAAGAGGATTTGCAGCTACTTTTATGGGATACTTGTGGTATTGAATGTCTATCATAGTTTCTTCTTCAGTATCATATGTTTGAAATTATTGTATTAATGTTCACTTTCATTTCTATGTTATGATGTTTTACAAGTTAGATAATCAGAATACATGTTTGCACATGCTCTGTTTTGGGTAACTGGTCATATTTTGTTCATCTTCTTCTGTCTAAGAAAAATACATCTCCTATGATTTTCTTAGCCTTCTTACATTTTAAAAATCATTCCATAATAATTCTCTTCAAGTGATATAAATTATACCTACCTTGCCCCATTGATCCCTGCAACCCTAACTCATTTTCCCTGACCTAGATTTCCTTGACCTAATTTCTTCATCTAGTGATTTCCCTAGCCAAATCAATTCAAAACAACACCTTGCACTCTATATCTAGCCTAAAAACCTAATTTCTCCAGCCCTCTTGGCTGTGACCCGTTTGGAGAGATCCCTCTTCGGCTTGATAGGGTTGGCTATCAAGTCAAAATCTTGGTTTGTGGTTACTGCTATTGGGATTCCTTCCTCAGCCTTGGGAATCTGGCGGAGTGATAACATGTTGTCTAATAGGAGGCTAGGGAGTGTCGGTTCTTAAAATGACTAAAAAAAGGTGTTTTTAGGCAAAAAATATGGGATATGAGAGTGTCATGCATAGGGATTTGTGCTATGGTGATGCCAAGGGGTGAAAGGATGTTGATTTATTCAATTTTTAGGCCATCCAACCAGATGTGACAAAATTTCCTATAACATATTTCCTCCTAAAGCAGAAAGTCAGGAATGGTGACTAATGACTAAAGTGCTTTACGTTGTGATGCATTAGGATCAAGAACAATCGATGAGATCATCTTCTGTCACAATACATTTATATCATGATATATTCGTTGAGGGAGGCATACCCATACTAAACACATAAGCTAACATTACATGTACAATGATCAAAAGACATTTCCATTGATGACAAATGGCGTACCCATGACTGGGGGATTGTCTGTATTACCATAGCAATCATACATTGTGATCTTGTATTTATCCTGAAATCGTAGCCCGAATGGATGAAACTAGATCCGGGGTCTTCTATCTCGTTCACACGACCGTCCAATGTATGAGTCTAACCATGTGAATTAATGAGCTGGAGTTGAACATGGTAGAAAACATCTGATTACTGACCAATTATTTAAGTCATTAACAGACATGAGAGAAATCATCGATGATGTTAATGGTTCTCAAGGTACTATAGTACAATCTGTATGGTGTGAATGAATGAATTGAAGTCGAACACCACACAAAATATTTTGGTTAAAGACCAATGATGTAAACTTGTCACTGAGAGTGAGGAAAATTTACATTGATGTATGCAAGCACCAAGGTACCAAGGGGTGCTTCTATGCCAACTTCCTGGATAATGAGTTGATGTCGACAGGAAGTGACCCATCGCAAGAGGGCCTTGATGTATCCCCCATCAAAGATACGAAATAGGTATCATGATTTGAGATAGAATGGTGATGATACAGAACTAGATCAACAATAAAAAACATGGAACTAAGGCTTAAGTGTATTATAGAAGATATCAACTGAATGAATTCTCTTGAACACAATGAAGACACTGAATAGAGTTGGAAACATTGACCCAAAACCAAAAATGGAGGCTTTGAAAATGGTATGATGAACCAAAGACAAGTAGATTACCCAACCTAATAGTTATGAAGATGAAGTGTAAGAATGTCATGTTCAAGAGCAACTCAATGCCATTAGCAAATGGAGTACTATGTTTTCCCAATTTCCCCAACCATACTAGTCAGTACCTATTTATTTTTTAACAAGGTTGACGAGGACAAATTATGCTTGATCTGTAAGTTCATCCTTTAGATGAATCCCTCCGAATGTTTAACAAACCCAGAGAAGGAGTGGTTCAATATTGTCATGCTCGACAAGTCCGTCATTGTTTGATGTTTTAACAAGTCCAACAAAGGTTAAACTTAACATCTTTTCATGTTTAGAGAGTTTAAAAAAGAGGAGAAAAATAAAAATCTAGATGTTCCTTTTCGTAGATAGTCACTTGAGTCCGAAAATGCAGAAAATAATACCCAAGAGAACCTCTTAACCATGTTTGAAAAGGTATTCATTTTTCGTAAATAGTCTATCTCAGTCCGGAAAAGGGTTAAACTTATAATGAGTATATGTATTTTCATTTACTTTAATGAGTTTGAAAAGGCAAATGCTTGACAATATTTTCATATTTTGGGAGTCTGAAAAGAGATAAATGAGGACTCCAGGGGGTTCCTTTTTTGGGAGCTTATAGAGTACGCAAAAGTGATAAAAGTGTACTTGGTTAAAATGATTTGTGAAAGCACGACAAAATCTGTTAATAAACTGTCAACTTGCTCAAAACAACACAAAAATGATCAAACATACCTGTTTCATGATAAAAAATGAACAATTATTAGGCCAAAACATTAAATATGGTAAAATAATGGGAAAATGACCATAATTAATGAAAATTACTATTCATTTTTACCATTTGAAATTCACTTGCAACAGTGAGAGCTCTGAGCCTTTTTTTCCCCCAATCTTGTGCAGCTAATTGTGGAAAATTCAGTGGATCATTTCCAATTTCGTAACTTCTAGGTAGGATCTAAGACCTTTCTCTTTCAATTCAAGGTCCCTTTTTGTGAATTCATGCAAGTTTTATGGATTTTTGAGAGCCCTGGGGTTCTAAAAATTCACCCTAGGACCAACATAGGCCCTTCCTGTCGAAAACTGCATTGCACTAAGGAAAAATTTCACTGCAGGGAGTGGTGCAACTCTCTATCATTTCTTATGGGACAGCATTGGGCGTAATTCATTAGTCAAAATTGCCATTTTTTCTCAAAATTTATCAGTTTTTTTGCATGAAAAGGATCCTAATGAGTGTCTTATTAATGCTTCAGGTACTTATCATGACAAAATGGCCTTTGTGTGGAGAGAAAGGGAACATGAAGAACAAGAATTGAATGCGTCAAATCATCCTGCTACGATTAAGGCACACAAAAACTGTGGTTTTTTGAAATTCTTTAGGTTGCCAGGTATGAGGAAAAAAATGGAATTACTTAAGTTCCTAGTTCATTCATGGGATGTACAAGCACAAACAATTAGGTTGGGGGAACATCTATTTGAGATTAAAGTGGAAGACATATACTTTCAGACATGTTTATCCATGAGGGGTGCCCCATATCTCTCCTAGGAGGGATAAGGGGAGGGGATTCAGTGAAAGATTACATTTCCACTCATTGTATACCTCAAGCACAACTGAATATATATGGGAAGATCAACATTAGATGTGTGACCCATCTGCCTCAAAGAAAAATCCTTTTCATTATTGCTAGATTGGCTTGTAGCTCAACACTTCAGGTAGCTAGTAGATCATACATGCAGTACGATTTAGAGTGTTTGGTGCCGACAATATTCAACTAGAGATAGTGGATAATGGTCAACATGAAGGAACAACTATCTAAAGCAAAATAAGGAAAACTGAAAAAGTTTGGCTACGGTTCAATTTTGATTTCGTTTTCCCTAGAGAAGATTCCATTGTTAGAGCCTCAACATATCAAGCCTAAGCCCATTGAGACGAGGGTTCCATGAATGAGGAGATGGATAGACATTATGTTTTGACTTGCAGGTCCATTAGCAGTCAGTTTCACCCTAGCCTTCTTCATATGGTTGCTTAAAAAATTAATTATGATTGATGATTATCCATACGTAAGAGCGGATTTTCGTGATGACCTTGAGCTCATACTTCCCGAGGGTGAGCAATGGGATGCTATGGGTAAGATATTTTAACCATTTTTAAAGTTTTTAAGAATTTTTACAATTTTTTTTTTAATGTTTCTGAAACTAAAATATTAATTTGTTTCATGCAGATGTTGGACATGTTCGACCTCTAGGAGCTTCATATCTCCATCGTGCAGGAGAACCAAAGGAGGATGCAGTACCAACAAAATTTGCTGTAGAAAATATATCAACATGATTCAATCATATTTTGTAATGTATTAAAAAAAAATACTGAATCCTTCTACAATTTGTGGAAACCAAATACGATTGCACAATCACATAACAAGAAAGAGAAAGAGACAATCAATTGCACAACACAAGATTTATCTGGGGAAATCAACTGCTCAAAACGCCACTATCTGTATGTTGTATAAAGTCAAGAACATGAAAAAATACAATGCTTTCTCTCTTAGAGAAATTTCTTCACTCTGCCAAGAGTCTCACTCCGATCTAGGTAAAGTCAGTCAATTACTTAACCAATTCTCAGCCTCTGCTCAACCAACCTTTCTCACACATTCTTGTAGGAATTGTCTCCCTATTAAATAGGAAATTCCCTTGAATTGATTGTGAAATGAATCCTTGGCCTCCACATGACTCTATAACTGACCTGTAAAATTTTCTAATTATACAACTGATAGTTATCATCCCTTTAACCTCAGTCTCAACTGGGCCTTCCTTAGAACTAACATGCAATGACTAGTTATAAAGAATTATCAGTTAAGTGATTGATCACTACTTGTGAATTAAATAAGATTTAATTCACTGGACCTATCACTAGATCATCTCTCAATTAGAACTAGGTAAACCGATTTAACTCAATTAATTGAGTTAACTAATTACAACTCCCAAATAACTGTAACTGGACCCCCTAAAATCATGGGAGAATTCTACATGCCTCCTCTCAGACCCTCAACTATAATTTCCTAAGATAACTAAGTTAAGAAGATTCAGTTAGCTAATACAAGTTGTCACGAGATTAAATTACAATTTTTCTTCCAATTTAATTAAGGGAAAATTAAATCAGAATCCCCCTTGGTGCCATTTTTGGATGCCATTTTCAATGTTTCCTGTTTCCAATTTCAACAGTTGTCGCAGTAGGACGGGATGCACTGCATAATATTGATGTAGTAGAGACCCTAGCAGAGGTGGAGTGCCACATGGAGGGTTTCACACACGAGATTGATGAGACTGTGGTCGATCAGATCTCTATGAAACTCCAGTGATATACTATTAGAGTGCCTAACTGTATCAGTTGACTATTGCACAAGATGGATCGTCCAATAACACATTATAATGAGCACTATTAGTCTATTGAGTTTCATAGTCATATCTACATATATTTTTTGATGTAGGTCGTGTGGCCATCAGTGTGTTGGATACAAATTTTGTAAAACAAAAACACACACACACACAGTGTTGCTATGATCCTATCATTGTTTTCAATTGATGTGATGTGTATTGAAAATTATTTACATTCGTTTCAAATTTCTATCTAAACATGATTAGCTACCGCATCTGCCAATGTAATTAGATTTCTAGAAACATGTTTGTATTAGATGAAGTCGAAATGTTTTTCTAGAAGGCGAACCCCTCGAAACATGCGTAGGATGGTGGGACTTCTGAATGAATAAACATTGGCCAAATGTAGTACCATAAGATGTGAGTCAAGTCTAATGACTAAATGGCGGATACCATGTGCGATAGCATCAAACAATAGCTCGACAACTGTGTTATACTCAATGATGTTGTTGGTGTAGCGACCAATACAAATCCATTGTAGACTCACTAAATCACTATTTGGAGCAAACATAACCTAAATTGCGAAGGACAGATTCCGAGTACTACGGCTAGCACCATCAACATAACTAATGTATGGTTCAAGGGATGTCGACATCTGCAAACCAAACATAAAAGGATCAACATAAACCGTAGGAAACTCAGAAGAGACACAGTGCAAACACACTTAACACACTTATAAATAGTATGTACACATTTTACTACACATGAGATCAAGCATAGTATTTTTTGAGGTACAACCCATTCCTAGGTTGTGCCAAAGGGACTCCATCGAAGTCAACTAAATCATAGGCTCCTTTTGAAAGGGCTCACTTGACAATATACAGGCCTAACCACATTGGTTGGAACTTTCCTAAACCTAACTTATTAACTTGTTGGTCATACAAAAGAACAAGGTCTCCTTCTGAGAAGATATGAGGCTTGACACTTTTTTCGTATTGCACCTTGATACGTCATTTATGAGCTACATTAGTTATAGCATCATCACGCCGAGTATCATCCAAACGGGTCATATGTAAAAGACGTTCCTCTTCTACAGAAGTGGCAAGAAGAAGTTCGATAGCTATTTTGAGTGATGGAATCTTGCATTCGATTGGGAGGTTCGCTTCTCAACCATAAACCAACTAAAAGGGTTCCTCACTGAGGTTTGGTATGTACATAAGGCAGCGTAAAGAAGAAAATTCCAGTCCAATTGGTGGACCTGTATCATACTTTGAAGAATAATATTAAGAAATTTGTTGATAGATTCTACTTGTCATTAGCCTAAGGAGAGTAGGGAGTGAAAATTTCATGGGAAAGTCCTAGCTTGGTAGTTAGTTCGGTCATCATATGATTCTGGAAATTATTTCCATGATCCGTAACTATGGCTTGCGGTGTTGGGAAAAATACTGAGAGGGGGGGTGAATCAATATTTAGAGCTTATAACATAAATTCAACTTTTTCTTTAAGCAGATTTCCATACGCGGTTTTTATGAACGGAACTAGCGTATGCACGCAGAAATGCAGAAGGAAACTAGCGTATACTGATTTAACTTTCCAGATTTAGAGAAATTCTCAGAAGCAGTCTTATAAATAGATTTATCAGTTATGTATCAGGTTAGAAGTTATGAACAGTAATCGACAGAATAAAGCATCACACACATGAACACCAATATTTAAGGTGGAAACCCAATTCAGGAGAAAACCACCGCTGCTGTCGTCGCTGTCTTCAATCTTTATTATATAGAAAACCTTTTACAGCATAGTAATGATGCAGACTCATACCAGTACGCAGGCTTCTACCTATAGAAGGCTGCAACCTTCTCTCGTTTTCTAGCTGCAACTGGAAGGGAGCTCCAACCCCCTGATCTCGTTTACTAGCCTCTCCTGGAAGGGATCTTCTACCCCCTGAATTCAATACCAGCTTCTACTAGCAGAAAGCTTCCACTTTCATACTGAAGGCTTCAACCCTCAGATCCACTACAAACCACGTTTCATCAATTTTCATACTGGATCCAACAAATTCAACACAACCCCTTAACTTCAACAACCATACTTTGCCCAAAACTTCAAATAGAACAGTGAGACCACTGTAACCAGAATTTTAGAAATAACTCAGACTTCAGAATAGATATGCAGATACAAAATCAAGCTTGAACATTCATTAATTCAAATAGCATACGCTACTTTGATTCACTAAATCCACGTACATATGTGCTTTCCTGTACACTAACCCGCGTATACTTCTGTGTATATTATTATTCAGAAAACCCATACGCGCTTTTAATGAAGCTAACCCGCGTATATACGCGCTTTTCATGAAGCGAACTTGCGTATAGATCTGTAAAAATATATTTTGCAGAGCAGGCTAGATCTATAAAACTTACCCATATTTATTCATGTTCTTCAGCAGACTTGCGCTAGGTCTTCATCATTTCTTTTGCAGATCATCCTAGAGATTCATTATTTCTCGATCTAGAGATCTTGAACCTTCATCATATCCATAGATGCATCATAGATTCAGATATATCAAAAACCGATTTCAACCATGCAGATATCTCTTAAAGAGATTTATTTATTAACAATCCTTACCCATGCACACTTGCACTATGATCTTCTTCTCCTTAAATAGATTTAGCTTTTACCAATACCATGAGCCAAAACCACACAACTTCCGATGGTATTCTTGGACGGAATCAAATAAACCATACAACGCTCAATACTGTGTTCCAAAACCATGGTAATGCCCCTTGGTATTATAATTTTGGAGCGCAAAAGGGCATACGCGACTTGGGACGTACTTATCCGCGTGCATACGCGACTTGGCCTTTACAAAATCGCGTATACATTGTGACATATTATATTTATCATTTCTTTGGAACTTATTGGAATTATTTTCTCTGTTACTTCTGAGCTGCTCTGTAGATACATCAGATTTACATCATTAACAAATAGGTTGCTATCAAAGACATCTCATCAAGTCAGTTTCCATCAAGGACAAATTCATCAAGTAGGTTTCCATCAAGGAAAACATATTGCATCATATTTCCAACATGCGGAACACCCAACCGTGCAATAATGTGATTAAAAAATAAATATGCAGTCATTTCGTTAATGTTATTATATGTTGGCATCGCTTTAGCCCATTTGGTAAAATAATCTACCACGACAATGATATAACCATGCCCCCTAGCTTAGAGAGGGTTACATGTCATAAAGTTGATACCCATTTCACAAATGGTCCAACAACGACAACGAGATGTAATGGAGCAGACATAGCACAAGTGTTACGATCATAAATTTGGCATGCATGACACTTCTAGACAATGAGAATACAGTCTTGAAAAATAGTGGGCCAAAAGTAACAAACATGTAAGATATTCTGCGTGGTAACATAGCCAGATAAATGATTGCCACATGCCTCCAAGTGGCATTCATTAAGGAATTTCTCGGCCTCCTCATGTGCGAGGCACCTTCGTAGAATCGTATTGATAAATATTGTCACCGATGATTATGTAGTCTTTGGCTTGGTATCGAATACATCAATACTTAGAGAGAGAGGTATCAGACCAGAAAATTTGGGTCTGGAGATAAATAAGAATGGACCTCCATACCATAGGTTAGATGAAGAAATCAGAAACAAGGAATTGTCAGGGATATAATCATCAGATGTCGATTCAGAATAAGGGGAAGGAAGGTCGCACATAAGCTCTGTTGTTCCTCAAGAAAAAATTTCTTGCTGTGTAAAGAAATCAGTGCTTGAGACATTATGTACTTCTGTCACAAATTGATATACTTTGTCTCTGTATTGAAAAACTCTTAAAACATTGATTGTATAACCCCTTAAACAACAAACCCATATATGTTATGCAATGTTATATTTCACTTATGCTGAAATGATTGGGTGGAATAAAATGAGAAAGGAATTTCAAACTGATATGCCGTTTAAAACAAAAACTATCACTTTAAAATTCAGAAGAATTATGTAAAGATAAGGTTAAAATAGAGGAGCGCAGACCAAGGTGCATTTAACTCTTAGATACACAAGTATAAAGAGGCCCGCAGCTCAAATCACTCTATTTCATTCACGGACGAAAAACATTATGTAAACTGGATAAACTCTTCAACATAAACAAATGCTAGAAACTTGCATACTTTTACATTGATTTGCTATTCTGGAATACATAATTTGGCTTCAATATTTCCCAAAACTCGGAACCCTGTATCCTACTCCTATCTCTGCTTTTATATCAGCCCTTTGATGTAACTTCCTAACTGTTTTGATCAGTTATAAAACTGATTTTTGAAAGTGCTGGAATCATTTAAATTTACAAAATATATGTTTGAATATTATATATATAATATATAATAAAAAACCCCAAAATCGAATTGAAAGTTTTAAAAGGGCGAATAGTGCATTTTGGGTCCCACTACTATGCATTTGTATTAAATCGACAAAACCGCCCATGGTTTATGAAAACCGATAACCACCTACGGGGGGTGCTGATGGCAGTTTGTACGAAATGAATCGGGGTACCGTAATATATCATGGCCGTCGATTTTGTGTGCGGTTTTGATGAACCATTTAATGTGGTTATCCCCATAAACTCCGTTTAATTTATACCTCCCGCAAACCATCGATCAAGTCAGATGAGCCATAAAACCGTTGATTCAGCTTCTTCTGACCTACTTTGCAACCACCGTCATTGTTATTCAAGGTATAACTCTAAAATGCTGTTTCCAAAACAAATCCACCGTGCTTGCTGAATCTTCCGTTACTACTTCCGCATCGCAAGAGGTTTTATCAGAGCCATCGAAAAGAGGTCCGCATCACCATATCAAGGTCGGTCGTATTCAATTTTACCGTCATCGATTTCACCGATATATGGCAACATGCCCAAGACTTCAACTTTGGCTATTAGTGGCAAATGTTCATAATCCGGAGTAAACGCTAGCATCAACCGATGTTCGAAATTTACAAACATCTTTCTTGCATATTGTATTCCATAACTTAAGAGATGAAAACACAGAACCAACCCTTCATAACTGGCCCATCAATTGCAGAAAGTGTTCCAACTCCTGAGCCAACAGAAACTAGTGGTTAGGATTGCAGCAGCACTGCTATTTAAATTGTGAAAGTCAGTTTTCCACTAAGCAGTTATGGGCTTAGCTAATGAAAATAAGTCTGCAATACATTTCATCGATTTTCAAGCACATTGAATGCCTAAAGGACACCTGCCCGAAATACCGGAGTGAAAATATGCCATTTCCACTACAAAAAGATAATTTGTTTTGCATCTCTGATAAGGTAGCTTGTTGGCATGAAGGCAACTATGTAGGTCCTTCGATAATGCTTGAAATTCACAAAATGAGGACCTGGAAAATCCTCCCAAACTAGTGTGAAGACATATTGCTCCATGATTTCACTGTCTTAGTGTGACCAAAAGTAAATTATGCTGATAATACCCAGAATTCCACATCTTCCTTACAATACAAAATACCACCTGATATCACTCCGAAGTGTTATTACATAACTGTAATGCCAGGAGAGCTCCTGGCTTAGCTCTATGTAAAAGTCTAATCTTCTGGCACATCGACCAACTCATACTCAACAAGGGAAAGATTTTTGTCTTCCTTCACAACGAAATCTGCAGGTTCGGTTGCCTCAATCCTGCCCCACTTGTTAACAGCAAGTCTCATTGAACCCCTAAACATATCAATCTTTGCATTACTCAAGATAATTGTAGTATCTTCCTTCATGATATCAACTTGATCGTTTCTGGTAGTGAATAGAATCATCCCAGTTTCATCTCCTACCAGGCACTCTGCAATACGCATCTGACGGGTAGGAGCATCAGGTCGGCCTTTTTCAAGAACAAGTTGTGCGCTCAGCACTTTCACAACGAGATTGTGCCCAGATGACCCAGGTGTCAGTTGGTCAATCTTTGTGAAAACAGGCTTCCTGAGATTTGCATTTGTAGAAGCCATTTTTCTTTGAATTTATACACAATGCAATACACGTCTGAAACGATGGCTGTTAATTCAAATGAAAATTCGCGAAACTTTGACTGGAGCCCGAGCAAGATGTGATTTAATCCGCTCTCCTAACAAGACATTGAGAAGCGAAAACGCTAAAATGATTCCAACCTCATCTAGCATCACATATAGTGGTTCAAGCACATTTAACATTCCCTCTACATTCCGCTCACCAAAATATAAGCAGCTAGCTTCTATCAATTTGCACCAACAGTGACTGAACCAATTCTCTTACAGCTGTAATGTTCGAGTGAAATCTTACCATTATCTGTGGCAATACTACCAACCTGGTATCAATATTAACATATGAAAACCCATATTTGCAAAGCAACCTGCATCCGAGCAGTAGCCCCAGGGTTGAACTATAAAGTAAGCAATCAAAGGATATCCAAAGCAGCAACATCAGATACAAGAATTAACACTGTCTTCCCAGCTTTAAACGTTTTTTGACCCATAGAAAACACTGCAACTTCCCCACGTCCATGAACTGTACACATTTTCACGCATGATAAAACCCTCTAGTTGGAAAAGCAAGCACTCTTTCCAGACCTTAATTTGCTCGACAACAAGTAATTTATGCAGCCCCTGTGCATACTTTATTGCTTATAGAACAGAGCCGATAGGCAAGTTTTCTTTTGTTTGCATCATCCCAAGGTTGAGCTAATCCATCGTTGTTGAAATCATAATTTGATAGATCCGTGCCATCATCATATTCATTCCATGTATCCAAATGTGGCTTATTGAAATTTTCAACCTGCTCATACAAGAAATATTCATCGCAGATTTGAAGGATGCGCCTTTCCCATCGGCTGCCAATCCTTTTGCCCTGCAGAACATCCTTTGTTTTGTTCTTATGTTTCTTATAAACTGCTGCAGTGTGTTCACCAGAAACAGTGAAATCGTTTCTACAGCATTCAGATCCAATAGCATGTACCAAAGTTTCCATCTGTGACCCATCCAAAAGCACATTTGCATTCTAAGTACAGATAGATGCACTGAATGAATGGACAATATTCAAAATAAAAGTTGTTCTTACTAAATCAAATATCTCTGCCAACACAACTTTTCCCCTCTCCTCTGATGGAAACTCATCAACATCCATATTAGCAACAGAACCAGAAGGTATAAATTTCCCTCGAGGGTCATTTGTCACAGGGAGTGAATATTGAGTAACTGAATCAAAAAGTTTGCTGAGTAAAATTATGCTACAACATCTGGCTCCAATTGGGGACGGTACTTTGGTAGCAAAGTGCTGAGAACTTTTAGATCAGTAGCCTTTATTGGGCATGGAGTCAAGTCAAATTGAATTTTCCCTCAATCCCAAAATCTCTGAAAATTTCAAACTCTTTCTGAAACCTCTCTTCTTCTAAGATCTTTATTTCGAATTGAAAATGATAAACTAGAACTACTGCAACTGGAAATGCTCAACCTCTGAGCTTATTTATGTACAACTCATATTTATATAAGCATGGTTGAACTTAATCAAGTGAATTCAACCTTCCAATGGAACCAATCCAGCATCTGCTTGTTAGATTTAATACCTTCATACTGCTGAGATTTAAAAATCAAAAGAAGAATGTACCATAAAAAATTTTCATCTACAAAATTTTGTACATACCCTGGCATTGAAGCTTGTTGCTGACTGAAGAAATTTGTCATATATTCAGCAACCGGATCGTAGAATTCATGGAATAAAGTTTTGGCCACCTTCTTTGTTTAAACAGTTTGCTGAGGCAGACTTCTTTGAACATGGTGGCTTCTTGCATTGTTTTACTTTTCATCTAGAAATTGCATGTGAGGAACTTCACTACCATTTTCTGTAGACAGGAATTCAGGCTGAAAATAAGAATCCAAGTTTTTCTCTCCATAATGCGGATGCTCTTCATATAACATCAACTCTTGACAAAAATTTTCCTCTTCTAGCAAACAGGTCTGAGGAACTGCACTATTTTCCTCACTACTCACAAGATTATTGCAATGATCTTCCACGCTTTCATAGTGTAGTTCAGCTGTTGCAATTAAGTTTTGACTAGAATCGTCAAAATGATTAGATTCTTGTCTTTCACCAATATAGGAACCTTTTGACACTTTTTGGAAATTTTTATTCGCCTCTGAACTCACATTATCTTGTAAAGAAATCCCAATGTTCCCTTCACAAGCACTTTTATCTTTGACATAACTTGGACTTTCTACATTGCAAAAATTTTTTTTACAAGCCCATGCATTATTCTCGATTTCTTGCGCATGGAGAAACATCAACTTCAGAGTGCTAGACTTTCTCTCCTTTAGATAAAAAGCCAAGGCAAAATAAAGAGCTTTCAAATAATAAACCATAGCTGCTGCCTCTGGAGGTCGAATTTCTTCTGGCATGCTGAAATAAATCTTTTGAAACCTCCTATTAAATTCAGAAATTGATTCATTGCTTCGCCTTTGGATAGAATATAATTCCAAAAGGTGCTCTTCATATGACTTATTCTCGCCCCAATATGTAAGAAATACATCTTGAAGATCTTGCCAGGATTTAATTGAACCTGCTTCCAAACACTGGAACCATTGCTGAGCATCATGCTTTAAAGAATGGCAAAACATCCTTAAAGCTATGTCTTCATAAATGATTTCAAATTTGTCCAGAAAGTATTCAAATTCCAAAATATGTGATTCAGCTGAAATGTTCTTCTCCTTCCCGGAGAAACTTGGCAAGGACTTGAATTCTTTTGAAGGGTATTGATGGAGAATAGCGGGCAGCTTCAGGGGTTTAAAGATTTCTCTGTTTTTGAACTGAAAAACAGTCGATTTCTCATGAGGAAAAATATTATCATCCTGTAGAAATTTGCTGAATAATGATTAATTATTCACTTAGACTATCCTAATCACATACAATTCGAATTTATATGCAACACATAATCTCTTCCACTCAGATCAACTCAGATCAACTCAGATCATCACACATGCGGAAATAAAATCAAGCGATAACACATCAATTCATCATACACATTAACACAGTATGTATGGGGAAAGCTTATAGCTGAAAACCCCGCAGCTATTGTGTATATTATAATGGAGAAATAAAGTAACAAACTCAGTACAATACTCCTCACAAGTACTCGGTACTTTCTCATACAGTTACTCACAATCTAGCTCAGTTTTGAACAGGTTACTGGTTCAAAACTCACCGCCAATTGCCTTGCCTCTATTGCGTGTTTCAATGCTATGGGATGGCCTCTTTATATAGATAAACCACTAGCCTGAACTGTGCAATCCTCATGGGCTTACTCCACCTATCTGTCTGTTTCAAATAGCAACAGTATAGTCACAACTGATAGCTAACTCCACCCTTTCATCTACCTCTTTCACTGGTCTCCACTGAACTGATCATGCACTGTAGTGAACTGATGTGTTCTTGAGTTGAATAATGAGTTACTAATTAATGAATTAAATAATATTTAATTCACTCCACTCATAATTAATTGATTAGCTAGTTAAACTAATCTCAACTAGTTCAACTAAAATAAACAGAACACAACTCCACTATCTGTCTCATTAACTCCTCCAAACTTCTGCCACTGAAGTCCAACTGAAGTCAACCATGCATGATGCCATCAAACCCTTGGGAATAGCATAATTCCTCTGTCAGATGCATGAGCCACTTCTGTAGCTCGAACTGAAGTGCTCCAAGAGAGTAAACTATTGTTTAGAGTCCAAATATTATTAAGGGTAAATAATATTTGACTTCCCTATTTTTAGGAGAGGCAGTCTAAAAATATACTTCGACCTCTTCGACCTATAGGTCACAAAAATAGAGTCCCATCTATTTTTACCAACATGACCAATGCTCCAAGAATCTCAAACTGGAATCCCCGAACCATGCTCCATATGTCTAAAAATAGACATAGTCTAAAAATAGATTTTTGCGCCAGAATTTGCCTGCGGGCCCACTTAGTGAAGGCGACTTCATTTCACTAAGCTCCATCATCTTGCTGCATTTTCAACACTCCCTCTCAGCAAGATATGGATTATCTGCAACCCCTATCCTGCCTCTGTGGAATTCGAACTTGCCCCTGGTGAGCGCCTTCGTCAGGATGTCGGCATCCTGATCCTCCGTGGGAACATATGAAAGCATCATGATTCTCCGCTGAACACAATCTCTGATATGATGGTACCTGATGTCGATGTGTTTGGACCTATCATGAAATACTGGATTGGCCAAGAGTTTAATGCAACTCTGGTTATCACAGTAGATCACTGTAGGCTCCAAATGCAACCTGAACAATCCTGCGAGGATCTTCCTCATCCAAATAGCCTCACATGCAGCCAAGCTAGCTGCCATGTACTCGGCCTCTGCTGAACTGAGTGCCACGGATCTCTGCTTCCTGATGTACCAGGAAACTATTGTCAACCCAATGCTAAAAACTCCTCCAGATGTGCTCTTCCGGTCCGTTGGGCTCCCTGCCCAATCTAAATAAGTGAAGCCAGAAAGCTTCGCTCCATCCTCCTGTCTGTACCATAGACCATATCTCGATGTGCCTCTAATATAGCGCAATACATGCTTGCCTGCCTTCCAAAAGAGCTTGGTAGGCTTAACCATAGCTTGCGAAAGCTGGTTAACTGCATAGCATATATCGGGTCGTGTATTGACCAGATACATAAGCGACCCCACCAACTGTCGATAGACAGTGGCATCCACTACCTCCGTTGAAGTAGCATCCTCCTCTTCCTCCAACCACCAGGAAGAGGAGTAATAATGAAGCCTGGCACTTCGTGGCCAAAGGAACCTCTCCGTAATCTCCTTGTTACTTGCCCGAGAAAAAAATGGGCCTCCTCTGTCAAATATTCCAACTTCAACTTGAACAATGAAGGATGCCCAGGTCCTTCATCTCAAACTCTCGTGCAAGATCCTCCTTGCATGAAAGTATCAACTGCTCATCGCCAGTCAAACTCAGATCATCTACATACAGTACGATGATCAACAGCTTCCCCTCCACCACAATCTGGTACAGGTTTGGATCCGCCTCACTCTTGGAGAATCCACGCCCGGTGAAGTAGCTGTCTATCCGAGTGTACCAAGCACGAGGTGCTTGCTTCAGCCCATACAGTGCTCTCTTGAGTCGGCACACATGCGACTCACTGCCGAAGATCTCAAAACCTTCAGGCTGCTCTATGTACACTTCTTCCTCAATAACTCCATTGAGGAACGCAGTCTTCACATCCATCTGATGAATGTGCCACCCCATCCGCGCTGAGAGAGCAAGGATCGTCCGTATGGAAGAGTACCTTGCGACAGGTGCAAAAGTCTCCTCATAGTCAATCCCCTCGATCTGTGAGAAGCCACGGGCGACAAATCTCGCCTTGTACTTCTCCACACTCCCGTCAGCCGCCTGCTTCACCTTTTAGATCCATCGCGAACCTACAACTGATTTCCCAACCGGTCTTGGGACAATCTCCCATGCACTGTTCCTGATGATCGAATCATATTCTTCGATCATGGCATCAACCCATGCGGGTTCCTCCACAGCTTCCTCAAAAGAGGATGGCTCCGACACAACACATTGACTCACAAGAGCCATGTATCCAGTGTACCGATCCGGTGACTGTCTCTGTCTGCGCTGTGCTGTAGGTGGTCCTACAACCTTCTCTGCATCTCGAGCCAGTCGCTCAGCTTTTGTAGTGCGCATGCGCCCTCTGATGGTTGGCGCTGCATGGGTGGTTTCTTCCACCTCTTGAACCTCCTCTTGTGGCTGATCCACATCCGGAAGCTCCTCCTTAGGAACTAACAGCTCCTCATCTGCATGCAAGTGTAGCTCCCTCTCAAGCGAACACCGCATGGCTTTCTCCTCCTGAAATTTTATATCCCGTCGCACAACAGTCTTGCGACTGTCTGACAAATACACCTGGTAGTTGTGAGGTGTATCAGTGTACCCCACAAATATTCCAACCTCAGCAGTTGGATCCAGCTTCCTTCTCGCATCCTTCATCACATGCATGTAGACAGGAGAACCAAAAATCCGCAAATGGGAAATATAAGGCCTCTTACCAGAATAAGCCTCCTCCGGTGTACTCATGCCAAGAACCTTGTGAGGACAACGACTCTGCACATACACTGCTGTATTGCATGGCTCAGCCCACAAGTGAAGGGGTAGGCCCTGATCATGCAACATCGCCCGTGCAACACCCACGATCGTTCTGTTCTTCCGCTCAGCCACCCCGTTCTGCTATGGGTTATGGGGTGCGATGAGCTCTCTCCGAATCCCTTCTGCACTGCAGAACTCCTTGAATTCAGCTGAGATGAATTCACCACCGTTATCACTCCTTAGAGCAATCACCTTCTTCCCCGACTCCTTCTCGACCAGTGCTTTAAACTCACAGCACTTCGCGAATGTATCGCTCTTCTTCTGCATGAAGAAGATCCAGCACTTTCGAGAGAAATCATCAACAAAGATCACATAATACCTGTGCTTTGCTGTCGAAGCAACTGAGAAAGGACCACACACGTCTGTGTGAACTCTCTCAAGGATCGCCGTGGCGCGACTATCCTTCTCGTGAAAGGTGGCTTTCACATACTTCCCTAAAGTACACCCCTTGCACTGATCTGACTGCGCAAGGGTGCCCTTAGGAAGCCCAGTAGAAATCTGCTGCAGAATCTTCAAAGCTCCATGGTGAAGGTGGCCCAATCTTCTGTGCCACAGTTCGCCCTCATCATCCCGGCTCACCACTTCTCCCGCCTTGCATGCCATAGCTGCGCAGTCATCTACCTGCAACTGATAAAGGTTCTGAGTTCGAACCCCTATCTTCCGGGTCTCTCCAGTAGTCTTACTGCGCAGGAAGGCTTTTCCTTCCCTGAAGACCACATCATACCCCTTATCCTCCAACATCGCTACCGAAATCAGGTTCTTCTTCAATCCAGGTACATGCATGACATCCTTTAAGACAAAGGGTTTACCAGACTCCCTCTGAAAGGATACGGTACCGATACCAGTCGCACTGTATCTACCGTCATCGCCCATCTCGATGTGCATACCCAAATCCTTGTCCTCCAGATCTGAGAACAACTCCCGATCTCTCGTCATATGAAATGACGCACCGCTGTCCAAGAACCATACCGATCCCATCACACTTGAAACCAAGCATGCAATCAGTGAAAAGTCAAGCTCGAACTGTGAAGCCAAAGCTTCTCCATCTGCAGATCTTCCCGCTTGCTTGTTCTTCTTCTTCTTTGGACAATTGGTAGCATAATGTCCGTGATCATGGTAGTGAAAACACTTCACTTTCACCATATCCTGCTTCTTGCCCTTTGCACCAGAATGAGAGGTTTTCTTACCCTTCCCCTTCTTTTCTTTGGCCACCAAAGCGCAGTTTTCTTCATCAGCTCCCTTTGATGAAGATCCATCTCGAGTAGTCGTCCTTATCTCCTCCTGCATGAGATTCGCCCAAAGGCGCTCCCATCCCGGCAGCTTCTCCCGACCATTGACACTATCTTGATATGAGTGCCAAGCCTTCGGAAGACCAAGGAGAGCCAGGTCGACCATGTCCTCTTCATCGACAGTCACCCCCACACTTCCCAGCTCATCTCTGCACTGAGTGAACTTTGTGAGGTATTTGGCGATACTGTCGCCTTTCTCCATCTTGATGTTCTTGAGCTTATCTTTGAGTGCCAACTTCCTTTGGTCACTCTTACTCTGGAATAGATCCGTCAAAGCTTTCCACATTAGAAATGGAGAAGCCTTTCCATGCAGGCTGGATACAATATGATCCTTGACGCCCTCCAACAAGATCCTTCGACATTTCGCCATCTTCTTTTGCCATACTTCGACTTCAGCAGGATCAGTGGGCTTTTGGACATCCGTATCTACGAACTCCTTCAGACCATTATCTTCTAATACTGCTTCCATGCGATCCTTCCATGCAACATAATTCGAACTGCCTTCAAGAGCATATTCGAGTCGCAAACCGTTGAAAGACATTTTCAACATCGGCACCAAGAAAACAAAACTGCTGCAAAATTTCGAATTCCACCTCAAAGCTCAGCCGCTCTAGATCTGTGAGAACAAATTATTTCTAGCACAGAGATTGACTGCAAGGGGCATTTACCAGACCTTTCACTTTCCGAAGAAAGATGAATCCGGAGGCTACCTGGCCCGCATGCAGACTCTGTCTACCGAAATAAGTTTGTAATCATTATGATGATCAATCTGAACTTCAATACCTCTGATACCATGTAGAAATTTGCCGAATAATGATTAATTATCCACCGAGACTATCCTGGTCACATACTATTTGAACTTCATACACAACACATAATCTCTTCCACTCAACTCAACTCAGATCATCACACATGCGGAAATAAAATCAAGCGATAACACATCAAATCATCATACACATTAACACAGTATGTATGGGGAAAGCTTATAGCTGAAAACCCCGAAGCTATTGTGTATATTATAATGGATAAATCAAGTAACAAACTCAGTACAATAATCCTCACAAGTACTCAGTACTTTCTCATACAGTTACTCACAATCTAGCTCAGTTTTGAACAGGTTATTGGTTCAAAACTCACCGCCAATTGCCTTGCCTCTATTGCGTGTTTCAATGCTATGGGATGGCCTCTTTATATAGATAAACCACCAGCCTGAACTGCGCAATCCTCATGGGATTACTCCACCTATCTGTGTGTTGCAAATAGCAACAGTATAGTCACAACTGATACCTAACTCCACCCTTTCATCTACCTCTTTCACTGGTCTCCACTGAACTGATCATGCACTGTAGTGAACTGATGTGTTCTTGAGTTGAATAATGAGTTACTAATTAATGAATTAAATAATATTTAATGCACTCCACTCATAACTAATTGATTAGCTAGTTAAACTAATCTCAACTAGTTCAACTAAAATAAACAGAACACAACTCCACTATCTGTCCCATTAACTCCTCCAAACTTCTGCCACTGAAGTCCAACTGAAGTCAACCATGCATGATGCCATCAAACCCTTGGGAACCACGTGATTCCTCTGTCAGATGCATGAGCCACTTCTGTAGCTCGAACTGAAGTGCTCCAAGAGAGTAAACTGTTGTTTAGAGTCCAAATATTATTAAGGGTAAATAATATTTGACTTCCCTGTTTTAAGGAGAGGCAGTCTAAAAATAGACTTCGACCTCTTTGACCTCAAAAATAGAGTCTCATCTATTTTTTCCAACATGACACATACTTCAAGAATCTCAAACTGGAATCCCCGAACCATGCTCCATATGTCTAAAAACAGACATAGTCTAAAAATAGATTTTGCGCCAGAATTTGCCTACGGGCCCACTTAGTGAAGGCAACTTCATTTCACTAAGCTCCATCATCTTGCTGCATTTTCAACACATCCAAAGATGATGAATCATCACCTTTATGCCCAGACTGTAACTGATTATCTTCCGAGATTGTAATACAACAATAATCCCTCCTTTCATGTTTAGGAGGTACACTTGTGTCAAAATTTATAATACAAGCAGATGCAAAATCATCTTTTTCTAAAAATGAATTTACATTTTGGGCTTTGTAGTCTTTTGAGAAAACAAAGCAGGAAACAATCCTTTTAATATAAATGGGAAAATGGATCACTAAACTGACAGTAAAAAATAGAACCTCCTTTAAAAAACGGAAATTCTGATACATGTTTTTTCCATGATACTTTCTCATCTTCTTGCCAGGAAGATTCTTCATCTAATGAAAATTTCATCAGTGGATTCGCCAGGTGAATAATAAATAACCAAACTTCAAATCTAAATCTTGTCAACATCAAAAAGAAAGGATTATGAAACCATCTGCTGCAAGGTATGTGACCTCGCGTTTGGCTTTGTGAAAATGAGAATTCTGTACAAAGTAAACACAGCCAAAAACTTCCTCCTCACTGAACAACCAGAGGAAGTAGAAAGAAAACTCAGGGAAATGAACTTCGCTTCTTCGATCCCCGGAAACAGCGCCAATTAATGTTGTTCCTCAAGAAAAAATTTCTTGCTGTGTAAAGAAATCAGTGCTTGAGACATTATGTACCTCTGTCACAAATTGATATACTTTGTCTCTGTATTGAAAAACTCTTAAAACATTGATTGTATAACCCCTTAAACAACAAACCCATATATGTTATGCAATGCTATATTTCACTTATGCTGAAATGATTGGGTGGAAGAAAATGAGAAAGGAATTTCAAACTGATATGCCGTTTAAAACAAAAACTATCACTTTAAAATTCAGAAGAATTATGTAAAGATAAGGTTAAAATAGAGGAGCGCACATTAAAGTGCATTTAACTCTTAGATACACAAGTTTAAAGAGGCTCGCAACTCAAATCACTCTATTTCATTCACGGACGAAAAACATTATGTAAACTGGATAAACTCTTCAGCATAAACAAATGCTAGAAACTTGCATACTTTTACATTGATTTGCTATTCTGGAATATAGAATTTGGCTTCAAGATTTCCCAAAACTTGGAACCCTGTATTCTACTCCTATCTCTGCTTTTATATCAGCCCTTTGATGTAACTTCCTAACTGTTTTGATCAGTTATAAAACTGATTTTTGAAAGTGCTGGAATCATTTAAATTTACAAAATATATGTTTGAATATTATATATATAATATATAATAAAAAACCCCAAAATCGAATTGAAAGTTTTAAAAGGGCGAATAGTGCATTTTGGGTCCCATTACTATGCATTTGTATTAAATCGACAAAACCGCCCATGGTTTATGAAAACCGATAACCACCTACGGGGGGTGCTGATGGCAGTTTGTACGAAATGAATCGGGGTACCGTAATATATCATGGCCGTCGATTTTGTAAAAAGTGGTTTTGATTAAACCATTTACGGGGTTATCATCTCCCATAAACTTCGTTTAATTTATACCTCCCGCAAACCATTGGATCAAGCTGGATGAGCCAAACCGTTGATTCAGCTTCAATTCTGCTTTGCAAACCACCGCCGTCATATTCAAGGTATGGGTCTCCAAACAGTGTTTCAGCCAAATCCACTGTGCTTGTTGAATCTCTGTTACTATCGGTACTGCAAGAGGTTTTATCAGAGCCACTGAAAAGATATCCGATGTCACCATATCAAGGCTGGCTGGATTCACCTTACTGTCATCGATTTCACTGATATATGGCAACATGCCCAAGACTTCAACTTTGGCTATTAGTGGCAAATGTTCATAATCCGGAGTAAATGCTAGCATCAACCGATGTTCGAAATTTACAAACATCTTTCTTGCATATTGTATTCCATAACTTAAGAGATGAAAACACATAACCAACCCTTCATAACTGGCCCATCAATTGCAGAAAGTGTTCCAACTCCTGAGCCAATAGAAACTAGTGGTTAGGATTGCAGTAGCATTGCTATTTAAATTGTGAAAGTCAGTTTTCCACTAAGCAGTTATGGGCTCAGCTAATGAAAATAAGTCTGCAATACATTTCATCGATTTTCAAGCACATTGAATGCCTAAAGGACACCTGCCCAAAATACTGGAGTGAAAATATGCCATTTCCACTACAAAAAGATAATCTTTTTTGCATCTCTGATAAGGTAGCTTGTTGGCATGAAGGCAACTATGTAGGTCCTTCGATAATGCTTGAAATTCACAAAATGAGGACCTGGAAAATCCTCCCAAACTAGTGTGAAGACATATTGCTCCATGATTTCACTGTCTTAGTGTGACCAAAAGTAAATTATGCTGATAATACCCAGAATTCCACGTCTTCCTTACAATACAAAATACCACCTGATATCACTCCGAAGTGTTATTACATAACTTTAATGCCAGAAGAGCTCCTGGCTTAGCTCTATGTAAAAGTCTAATCTTCCGGCACATCGACCAACTCATACTCAACAAGGGAAAGATTGTTGTCTTCCTTCACAACGAAATCTGCAGGCTCGGTTGCCTCAATCCTGCCCCACTTGTTAACAACAAGTCTCATTGAACCCCTAAACATATCAATCTTTGCATTACTCAAGATAATTGTAGTATCTTCCTTCATGATATCAACTTGATCGTTTCTGGCAGTGAATAGAATCGTCCCAGTTTCATCTCCTACCAGGCACTCTGCAATACGCATCTGATGGGTAGGAGCATCAGGTCGGCCTTTTTCAAGAACAAGTTGTGCGCTCAGCACTTTCACAACGAGATTGTGCCCAGATGACCCAGGTGTCAGTTGGTCAATCTTTGTGAAAACAGGCTTCCTGAGATTTGCATTTGTAGAAGCCATTTTTCTTTGAAGTTATACACAATGCAATACACGTCTGAAACGATGGCCGTTAATTCAAATGAAAATTCACGAAACTTTGACTGGAGCCCGAGCAAGATGTGATTTAATCCGCTCTCCTAACAAGACATTGAGAAGCAAAAATGCTAAAATGATTCCAACCTCATCTAGCATCACTTATAGTGGTTCAAGCGCATTTAACATTCCCTCTACATTCCGCTCACCAAAATATAAGCAGCTAGCTTCTATCAATTCGCACCAACAGTGACTGAACCAATTCTCTTACAGCTGTAATGTTCGAGTGAAATCTTACCATTATCTGTGGCAATACTACCAACCTGGTATCAATATTAACATATGAAAACACATCTTTGCAAAGCAACCTGCATCCGAGCAGTAGCCCCATGGTTGAACTATAAAGTAAGCAGTCAAAGGATATCCAAAGCAGCAACATCATATACAAGAATTAACACTGTCTTCCCAGCTTTAAACGTTTTTTGACCCATAGAAAACACTGCAACTTCCCCACGTCCATGAACTGTACACATTTTCACGCATGATAAAACCCTCTAGTTGGAAAAGCAAGCACTCTTTCCATACCTTAATTTTCTCGACAACAAGTAATTTACGCAGCCCCTATGCATACTTTATTGCTTATAGAATAGTGCCGATAGGCAAGTTTTCTTTTGTTTGCATCATCCCAAGGTTGAGCTAATCCATCGTTGTTGAAATCATAATTTGATAGATCCGTGCCATCATCATATTCATTCCATGTATCCAAATGTGGCTTATTGAAATTTTCAACCTGCTCATACAAGAAATATTCATTGCAGATTTGAAGGATGCGCCTTTCCCATCGGCTGCCAATCCTTTTGCCTTGCAGAACATCCTTTGTTTTGTTCTTATGTTTCTTATAAACTGCTACAGTGTGTTCACCAGAAACAGTGAAATCATTTCTACAACATTCAGATCCAATAGCATGTACCAAAGTTTCCATCTGTGACCCATCCAAAAGCACATTTGCATTCTAAGTACAGATAGATGCATTGAATGAATGGACAATCTTCATAATAAAAGCTATTCTTGCTAAATCAAATATCTCTGCCAACACAGCTTTTCCCCTCTCCTCTGATGGAAACTCATCAACATCCATATTAGCAACAGAACCAGAAGGTATAAATTTCCCTCGAGGGTCATTTGTCACAGGGAGTGAATATTGAGTAACTGAATCAAAAATTTTGCTGAGTAAAATTATGCTACAACAAGCTCAACAAAAACTAAGGATTTATTTGACCTGGAAATCAATTCCGGGTGAAATTATTGCAGGATGAAAATCCATTTAGAGTATCCTCCCCAAAAAAAAATTGATGTGACAAAATGTATGTCATAGGGTTGCAATTTGAAAAAACCATAGTTTTCTGAAGCAAGATGTAATGGCGAAACTTTTGGACGGCTTGAACGATTGCCAAAGCTAATTTTTCTACATGAGTATACTTGATCTCAATATCATTGAGATTCTGAATCAAGTAATATATGGGGTGTTATGTCCCAACATGGTCTTCTTGGACCAATACCATTGCTATATTAGAAATGGTAGCAACGAGATAGAGGAAATAGTCACGTTGGTAATCAGGGGGATACAACAGAGATTCTCAAACCAATACATCCTTTAGGGCATCAAAAAATTTCTGAGCTACGTTATCCCAATGGAAGGGAACCCATTTCTTAAGAAGGCGAGTGGATCCTTTAGTCAACTTGGCATAATTAGGGACAAACCGTCGTAAGAAGCTAGCTTTCCCTTGAAGTCGTTTAAGCTGAACGAGTGAAGAAGGTGCATGCAGATTGATGATTGCCTGTACTTTGAGAGGATCAATTTGAATTCCTTGTTTTTAAATAACAAAACCTAGAAGTCGTCTAGAACTAATGCACAACATACATTTGTGTGGATTTAATCGAATATTATAGTATCTACACCATAATAAAATGGCCCTAAGATGGCCCCCACGTGGTGTAAAGAAGTCGGTGATGGGGTGCGCCGTTAAGGCACTCTGTATGCAAGGTCACCAGTTCGAAACCCATGGGTGGGATGGGAGGATATAAAAATGGAAATATTAATATTAGTCTAAAATACCAAATTTTTTTTTTCCCTAAGATGCATTGGGTGATCATCTCGATGATTATAATGAGTAGGGAGATCATCCAAATAGGGTTGCACGATGTGTTTAATATAATGAAAAGTGTAATCCATGGCCCATTGGAACATGGCCCCGACATTCTTCATACCAAAAGGGAGTTTTCAGTATGAAAATGTATCAGAGGGATTAATAACTGTAGTATTAGGTTGATCAGATGGGAGAATGTTGATATGATTATATCCGGAGAAACCATCCATGAACGAATAAATTTCACAATCGACGTAGTCATCAAAAATCTGGTCGATCAACGGGGTTGGGTAGTTGTCCTTAGGACAAGCATGATTCACATCCCAATAATTGATACATACTCGGAGAGTCCCCTATCTTTTCATGTCAGGGACGAAATTAGACACCCAATCGGTGAGAGAAACAAGGTGTATGAAACCAACATGAAGGAGTTTTTCAACTTCACTCTTAATTGTGACAACCTTCTTTGGATGGACTAGACGGAGGGGTTGCCATACTATTTTAACATTAGGATACATTTTAATTTCATGCACTACTATATTTGGGTCGATCCATGATATCTCATAGATCTAGGTAAAGACATCACGAAATTCCTGAAAAAAGGGATTTATATGTCTCAATCTCAGATAGAGAGAAACACACACCAATGTGTAGATTTTCAACAACACTTGGTTTAAAAATAATGTCAATATGTATTGTCTCTTCTATATTCGAGAGATTCTTCTTGGAATCGACTTCATGGATAGAAATGGAACTCACAAAATATTCGATGAAATTGGGTAGATAAACATCACTGAGATTACCCTCAATGAAATCTAGTAAGGAGGAACGATGGTGATGATCATCCCATGATGCATTGTCTAGAATTATGATCTCCATGATGCTTATTATACTGCAAATGACCTCCTCATCAGCTCAGAGGAGAAGGACACATGGATGGAAGAAATTGAACTAGACAAAGACCTATTTTTCCATGGTAACGCACCCCAGAAATTGTTAGGCTGAGTTATAATGCTTCCTTGCCTCCTGTAGGGAGCATTAGTGCCTAGTTGAACGCACTATTTTGCCTAAAGGGCAGAGTTACCCATGTTTCATGAAGAATGAGGGGAAAATTTTGACTTAACTGACTGCCATTTCCCGCTTTTTCTCAAGGAGTCAGTCCAAAAAGATGGCAACCTACGGTGTAGGCCTCTGATTGGACATTTCTAAACCTAACTAAGCATCCAAAGAGGGAAAAAGCTAGAAAATCATGGAAACATCATGAATTTTTCCCTAATCAAACTAATGGAGAAGAATGGAAAGGTTGATCCTCCCAAACTCTTATAAATTGGAGGCAAGGGCTCATTGTCAAAGGTTGAAAGGTTGATTGTGTGAGGAGCGAAATTTTGTTAGTGTGAGGTTTCATGGTTGGCTTAGTTCATTGAGAACTCTTTTCCTATGCATTTTCACACTAGGATATTGAGGAGAGAGAGCTTGGAGTCAGAGGATTGAGGGAGGCTTGACCAAACTTATGGTTGTAATATTAATTTATTCAATATAATAGAACTGCCTCTATTTTGTCCACTTAGTGTCTTGTTACTGCATCTATTGAGTTATTTGTTAGAGATACATGTTATAAATGGCTTATAATTATATGATTTCTTATTTGATATATGCTCATCTTTGATTTTTTATTGTGATAAGGCTGTGAAGATTGCTAGTTTCGTTGTTTGCTTTTAGGATTCAGACTTGGAGCTAGTGAGGAAGACTTCCACCACACTGCATTGAGCTCTCCAACAGATCGGCACTACACATCGAGGTAATCCTTCTCTACTTCACTTTGAAAATGAAATACTAGTATGAACATGCATATATTGTCTTTGTGAATGTTGCAGCTAATGTGGTTGTCTGCCTTGGGTCCCGGCAAGGCCTGAGAGGGATCTTACTCCAATTACCACCTATGAATTTTACCCCTAAGCAGAATTGGCAGCTCCATTGGGGACTAATCCTTAGTCCCTGATTTTTTCGTTCTGAACTCTTGGTTCTTTCCCTCTATCACTTCCTGTTCTGATCACATCCCTTTATAATCATTTGGTGTGCTCTGCAACCATCTCATCTACTCACATTATTCAAAATAGGCCTTACTTGACTATATTTTTCAATTTATCCTCTGTAACATTCCCCCCGTGTTTATTACAGAGCGTTATAATACAACCCCTACTTGAGAACAGTGCGTTATTCTAGCTATTAACGCACTGCACCCTTTGCTAGGCTGCGTTACTCAACCAAAACTTAGCTATCTCACCCTTGATGTGATTTCCTTGGTTGTTGAGTTGCTGGCTGTCAGTATGGTTCCTGCAACTGGATATTT
This sequence comes from Pinus albicaulis, assembly GCA_034641835.2. Classification (NCBI taxonomy): domain Eukaryota; kingdom Viridiplantae; phylum Streptophyta; class Pinopsida; order Pinales; family Pinaceae; genus Pinus; species Pinus albicaulis. The sequence goes on along the minus strand of CM076583.1, from coordinate 753,754,141 downwards.
ATGCTTGGTTTCTTGTTAGCATATTAGTTTTTTCTTTGGAAAAGTAAGCCTAGTTTCATTTAATTTCTGAAACAAAAAAGTTTTTTTTTTAGTTTTTATGATACAAATGATTTCATTATGTAAAATATTGGGTTCAATAGATATCTGTATCTTTCATAGGCTGAATTGCGTTATTGGATATTTTCTGTTGCATGGATATATGAAATTTTTCTCCTTGTAGAAGTAACTCTTTCATCGAACTGAATTAAAAAGCATTTTCTGCATTGTTTGTGTCCGAGTCACATAAAATTCATATGTCGAATCCCCCTCCCGAGACTTAAATGAAAGTACACTAAGATTAAGCGCTTAATAAAATCAGTCAATAAATATTTTATGATATTACACAAATATTAGTTCAGGCTAGGATATTGGGATAGGCAGAGTGAGAAAACTGCCCATGATCGAAAAACTTGAGACTACTGGCATTAAAGAGTGAAAATCCTACTAAAATCATACTATTGGGACCACTCCACTCATAACGGAGTTAAGTGCGAGAAAAAATTTGTGTGTGTGAGAAGATAGCCCACCTTCAATCGCATATCCAGTGGGCATTCTGTGTATTGGGTTTCCCCTCGGGGATGTCGAAATTGGATCGGGGATCCAGTTCTTCTGGCCATACAAAGTGCTGTCTATGACCATGACCCCCATGGTAGTGTTTGTGATTTGAGGTATCCATAGTTTCCATAAATCTAGGGACATACAAAAGGTGACTGGGGCTGAGCTGAGTGAGTTTCGAACTTGAGACTTTTCACTCTGATACCACTTGTTTGTATCACGATTTCCGTTAGAACAAAACCCACAATCTTTAGTCTCCGCTACAATTTCCAGAGTTAGGATCCACACGAGGCAGTTAGTCCATGTTGTGAAACACATGGGGAGCATTGAACCCAATGTCCAACACTTCCCTGGTACTTAACACAGACAAACCTACTCTGTCTTCGATTTTTTGGAGGGTACTTTTCTTCACGAGAGCGCTTGGCCCCATTATCTGAGGTTCGGGCAAAGCTCAAGAGTAACCATAACTATATATAGGACTATCTCTCTCTATTTTCTATTGTGATACTGAGTTTCATCTCCAGCAAACAGTAGTTCTCAGACAGGGTCTTTCCCCTCTGGCTGCTTAATTGATTGAAGTTAGAGTTCCTTTTTTTTAGGTGTTGGTTTGACTATCACTAAGACTTAATAATATATCACATTAAAATTTTGATAAAATTTATTGGTCATCGTGGCATCCTTCGAACCTCGCCATCTATCTAGATGAGAAAGAGGTCTTCCTCCATTGAACCTGGAGGATTTTTCGAGTGTCGGTGGCCCAACGTCTTCTTCAGAAGAACAATATACAACGTTGACCCCCGTTTCACACATTCTTCCCCAAGATACTATGTTTCCTAAGGATCCTTTCATGGAAGGAGTTGTGCCTCCTTATAATCCTCATCTCACTGACCCATTGGGGCCTGTGATGATTCAGGTAGCATCAGTACCTGCGATGTCTTCGGCTGCACACACATCCAATGCAAAACCAACAACCAATGAGTCGTTTCCGCTAGTGGCCAACTTGGTTCCACCACCACGTCCCCTGCCATTTGTTAGTTTTTCACGGCTGATTGGAAACCCTAACATCCAGAATATTCCTGGTGACTAGTCCCAACAACTTGGTCACAATATATATGAGTGGAATTCCAAACTTTCTGGTCTCCACTCCTTTCGTGTCTTCTCCTGGACTTTCGGCTACCATTTCTACTAGAAGGGCTACCATGGTTCCCTTCAGCAACCCTTTCGGTTGGAATCCCTTGTTGAGTTCGAACCCCTTGGCCTCTATGACAGGGGGTAGTGTTACCAACACTTACATTTCGGGGGGCATTTCAGTACCCCTCCAATCTATGGGAAAAACAGGTCCATCCATTGTTAATCTGATTCCTCTTAGTGCTCAACCTTTTGGTGTAGGGTCTATATCCAAATGTAAACTATGCTGCTAGTAGTATGCCACAAGAAAACTCTATCGCGTATGTCTGGGAAAAACTTCCCCAAACTCAATTGTGGCAAGGGGACAACTATTACCCTGGGGGTAACTAACCTTTTGTCCCACAATTTAATAGCCCTTATGGAAAACAACCTTACATCCCTACACCCCCACTACCTGGAAACTATTATCAGATCCCGTTGGGAACACTTTTATGGGAGGACCCTACGGTCCGTTTGTTCAACCAACACTTCCTTAGTCAGGCTCGGGGGAAACAACACAATTTCCATTTTTGGCAACCTTAGACATCCCTGATTTGTATAAATTAACCAACGATCCCATCCATCATAACCCGCTTTGGCCTCCTATACCGAATAAGATTCCTTCAGATATCCCTAAGTTTGAAGGGAAACAATGGGATGACCCGACTACACATTTCAACACCTATCATTTACGGTCTGTTTCTAATTCCATAGTGGGTGACAATATCCGGCTTAGGCTCTTTCTGTGCACCCTCACGGGCAACACTGCCAAATGGTACATTGAGTTACCACGAGCTGCAGTTAACACTTTTGGTGCCTTAGTAATGGAATTTATCAAACACTTTCAGCTCCCTATCCAATGCAAAATTGGAATGGAACTTCTAACCACGTTGCGCCAGGACACCACCACCCAAATCTCCGATCACATTCATGAATGGAGACATAGGCAGAGGCTTGTCAAAGCGCCAATCTCGGATCATCTATTATTGGACTAGTTTTGTAAGTCACTCCTCCCTCCCATTGCTAAGGACGTTTCCTTATATTGTGCGATCACTGAGGACCAATCCATCCATTGTGCACAACATCTATATCTCATCTATTTGAAATCTGGCACGCTGTATGAATTACTCCCCCATGCCCCTAGAAACTCCAATTCTCTCGCTATTCAAAAAATTGAAGCACATGCAAATGACCTCGTTGGCATAACCTCTAGTGTTGCTGTAACACAACTCAGCGGGCACACTTCCTAGCCATCTTCAACTACCACTGCCGCCACCCAATCGACTACTCTTCCAACCGTTGAGGTAAACTCTATGTAGTCTGCACAAAAACCTAGCGGTAAGAATAAGAAGAATAAGAAAAATACCACTGCTTCTTAAGAGCAGCCAAACACTCAGAATAATCCAAATAAGAGAAATGCTGCTACGACAAAGGGAAAGACAAAACTATTAGATTCTCTTGCAAAATTTGTGCCAAGGACCACTTGACATATAAATTTCCTCTACTTCAATAATGCACAGATTTTATTACGCAAAAGGATATTGGGAGGACCCCTGCTTTCCTACATAACCCTTTCCCTAATCCACAACAGTAGCAACATCTTGTTGCAAACCCACCAAAACCCCCGCAAGGGGGCAATGGTGGTTGTCATTCTTCCGGTGAAGGACCATCCGCCATTTATTGCATGGAGACTGTTGAACTCCAAACTCGAGCCAAAACCTATGGATATCTAGTCAATGATGCTCAAGAGCCTACTTTGAGTTCAAATCCAACACTGCCTAACAATATTCATATCAAAAGGCCTATTTCCGACCTTGTCATTTGTCCCCCCAAAGGGACCCTTCGACGCATGAATCATAACACCTCTGCACGTGCTGCCCAGAACTACAACATTGTAGAAGACTTGGCACAAGCACTGTCAACTATGCTTGCTCTCGAATTTTTGCAGACCTGCCCAACACAAAGGAAATCTCTGCTTTCGGCCATTGGTGGAATTGACCCCAAGGATTCTATGCTAGCCATCTTTGACATGGAAAAATGCAAACCTCAACTTTCTCATCAACTTGCTTTCCAAGTTCAAGTTGTGTTGAAAGGTAGGCCAATCCATCACACTGTTATTGACGAAGGTGCTTCGACCTGTGTAATGTCAGTTGCGTGCTGGCTCGCTTTGGGTTCTCTTACTCTGTCTCCACCATCGAATTCCCTCAAAGCGTTCAATGACCACACCTTCCTCCCAAAAGGATTCCTTGCTAGCTACCCCATTAATCTTAGTGGGAAAATGATAATTGTGGACATTGAAGCCGTAGATCATCATCTCAACTATAATCTCCTTTTGGGATGCAATTGATCTTATTCCATAACCGCCATTGTCTCTTCGGTTTTTTGACTCATCCTATTTCTTTTGGATGGGAAGATAGTTACAGTGGACCATCTATCCTTTTGCACCCCATATTATTCCACATTATCTAGCAGCACCGTACCCCTAGTAGGAGGAGTCCCTGACTCTTACGTCAGTATTGGTACCAGTCTTCTGAAGGAATCTTACTTTATGCGTTGTTTTCCTCTCCCGCCACCTGAGGTTCCAAAAATTGTTTCAATGATATCCACCATTTCGAAGGGCTCTATCGACCCCTGGATCCTACCGAACCCTTCAGAAATTGATTCCTATGAAGATTAGATGCCGCTTTCACTCACTGAGTTGTCTTATCAAGCCATCCAATTAGAATTTGAACCCTCCACTGCTTTGGTTTCAACCAATGGTACCCCCATCTCACCCAACACAGTTCCTTCTAAAGATATCCTTTTTGAAGTCCTACCTTCAGATGAATCTATTCGAGAGATCATGTCTCTAGAAGAACGACCTTGGGATAAGTTTCACCACTGCGCTTCGATGTATAATTAGAACGCGACCACTATGCAAATCCGAGATTTTGACCCACTTGAGATCATTCCATCTGCATACACGACTGTTCAAACTATCGATGCGGAAGGCAACATGGGAAATATTTCTAAGACTATGCTCATAGATATCTCGATCAAAATGGGTATTGTGGAAAATATACAGATTGGAGCAGATTACAATCCGAAGGAAATTACACACTTCATATAATGGCTGAAGTGTCCTCAGACACGTAATTTTATTAATCAGAAAAACAATTACATTGGAATTATGCAAGAGTTTACACCCGCACAACAAAAACACTCTTGCAATGAGCTATTTATATGCTCAATGTCCTAACTTCCACTAATTATGGATCACTTATTAAATAACAAGTGTCCACTTACATTAAATGACCTTCTAACTATTCTACTAAATTTATTCCTAACTTAGAGCCTAGGAAACGACTCTATTCTAGAGTCCTATTTTTAATAACAAAATTCCATTTCTAAGTATCTCAAATATTTATTAAATATTTCAATTTATTAAATATTTTTATTCTCTAATATTTATTAAATATCTAATTTAATAAATATTTTATCCTAATTTTATATTAACATATTTGGATCATCTAACATTCCCCCCTATGATCCAAAGATACATTACAACAGATACCAAGTTCATCCCTGACTTAGTAAATTTTATTCTGCCAAGAGGTTTCGTGAAAATGCTGGTTTCGTGAAAATGCCAGAAGTTTGATCTTCTGAAGGACAATACACTTGCTTGATGACGTCCTTTGCAATGAGAGATCTGATATGATGATACTTGGTGCCACATGCTTTTTCTTTGAATGGAAAACTGGATTCTTGGCAAGCTATATTTCTGACTGATTGTCGATGAATAACGAAGTAGCTTCTGCTGGAGGAATTCCCAAGTCATGTAAAACTCGATGTAACCAAAAAATCTCACATGCTGCTTCCCATGTTGAAATGAAATCTACTGCTGCTGAAGAACTGGCCATTGTAGCTTGCTTCTTGCAACTCCAAGAAACTGCAGTTGACCCCATGTCCATTAAGTAACCTGAGGTTGATGCCCTGTCATCAATATTGCCAGCAAAGTTGGCATCTGAAAATCCATCAAGTACAAAATTTTTAGTCTTTTTGTAAAGAAGACCAAAATCTTTTGTTCCTTGGATATATCGAAGAACTCTTTTGGCTGCCTTCCAGTGGTTTTCTAGTGGTTCCTGCATAAAACGTGAAAGAATACTAACTGCATAAGATAGATTAGGACGAGTGGTTGTTAAATAAATCAAGCTGCCAATCAATTGTCTGTAAGTAGTGTTGTCCACCTTCTGCCCCCCTTCAAATTTTGAAAGTTTCAAGTTTTGTTCCATAGGGGTAAGGACATGCTTGCAATCCTGCATTCCAAATCGCTGAAGAATTTCTGCTGCATACTTACTCTGAGAAATGAAGATTTGATGTGGACGTTGGAATATTTCAACTCCAAGATAGTAGTGAAGTAGTCCCAAATTTGTCATCTTAAAACCTGCATGTAACTCCTTTTTCACCTGTTCAATGTCATCATCATTGTTTCCTGTGATGATCAAATCATCGACATACATAATCAAAATCACCAGATTTTTACCTTGTTGGTGTACATACAAGGTATCATCAGATTCACTGCGATGAAAACCAACTTGGCGAAGGTATTCATCCATTTTGGCATACCAAGCTCGGGGAGCTTGTTTTAACCCATATAAAGCCTTTATTAGTTTGCAGACTTTATGTTCTTGTCCTTCAATTTCAAAACCTGGTGGTTGTGTCATGTACACTTCTTCTTGTAAGTCTCCGTTGAGAAAAGCATTTTTTACATCCATTTGATGAAATTTGCAGCCTTGTTGAGATGCTAAGGCAAGTGTGAGGTGGATGGTGTTCCATTTAGTTGTAGGAGCAAACGTTTCCTCATAATCTATCCCTTCCTGCTACGCAAATCCTTTAGCAACAAGTCTTGCTTTATACTTGTCAATATCACCATTTTTCTTGTACTTAATTCGATAAACCCATTTGCATCCAATAGGTTTTACATGTTAAGGACAATCAAAAAGTTGCCAAGTATTGTTGTCTTGAACTGCCTGATATTCATCAACCATTTCTTGTTGCCATGCTTTATGTTTTACTGCCTCTTGATAAGAAGAAGGTTCAATAAAATCATTTGCTATCAAAGAAAAATTGCCTTCATTTTGTTTTGATCCCCTTGTTCCTGTTTTGTTTTGTTCATTAGGCCTTGCATCTTTCAAAATTTGAACTGCCCATTTTGGCAATTGATGTTCACTGGTTTGGGCTTGAGCAACTACAGGTTCTGGGGGCGGAGAGTCATTTCCAAAAGAACTGCTGCTGCTAGGAGAGTTGGATGAACTGCTAGAAGATCTGGATGGCGCTGATGAATCATCATCAGATGAAGGAAATTCAAGTTCATACCAACTTGGTGAATTTGGTTGACTTTGTAAATTTCCATGTCTTTTATCAGTTTTTGTTTTCTAACTTTTGAAGAATACTTTCAACTTCTTCAACACTCTTTCTCTCATTTTCATCAAAGATCACATGTCTGCTTACAATAAATTTCCCATTCAAAAAAATTCGGTACCCTTTCTTCTCATCAGAATACCCGATCATTGTGCACTTTAAGCCTTGTGCATCAAGCTTAGTTTGTTTTTCCTTGGGAACTAAGGCATAACAAATAGATCCGAAAAATCTGAGATGCTTAACCCATGGTTTGAATCCAAACCATGCTTCATAAGGTGTGATTTCATCTAAAGAAGCTATGGGAGATCTGTTTCTCAAGTAGATAGTGGTATGAACTGCTTCAGCTCAATATGAAGGACTTAAATTTTTGAAAGTTAACATAGTTCGCGCCATTCCTAACAATGTACGATTCATTCTTTCTACTACCCCATTTTGCTGCGGAATGTAGACATTGGTAAGATGTCGTTTTATTCCATTTTCCATGCAATACTTTTTGAGTTCATTTGAAGTGAATTATCCATCGTTGTCAGTGCGAAGAGTGCCAATCTTCTCCTTTACTTCATTTTCAATAAGATTATGAAAAGTTTTGAACTTTTCAAATTCTTCTGACTTTTGCTTCAGGAAATAGACCCATGTCATCCTGCCAAAATCGTCAATAAAAAGTAAAAAATATCTGTAACTTCCAAGTGAAGTTGGGAAGGGTCCACAAATATCACTGTGAACCAGCTGCAAATGCCTGTCTGCTCGCCAAGAACTGGTGGGAAAAGTCTCTCGATCTTGCTTTCCAAAAATGAAAGATTCACACTTTGCATTTTCCCTTTTGAAGGTTGGAAGTCCTTTAACCATGCCTTGTTTTTGTAAATGAGAGAGACTGTCAAAGTTGAGATGGCCATATCTGACATGCCATAATTTGATTGGTGAAATATCTCTACTTGCTGCACCTGCAAAGTCAGAATGTCTTGGAATAACTATCCCTTTCATCCTTAACAATTTTCCATCTTCATAACCTGTCATTACTATTTGCATGTTTTGTTTGACTGAGTAGATTTTAACTGAGCCATCTTCCATAATCACTGTATGCCCTGCTTGTCGAATTGTGACTAAGGACAACAAATTTTTCTTGAATTTTGGGACATACCATACATTATAAATCATTCTTTCTCCGATGCCTGGTAAAAAAAATTTAACTACACCTTTGCCTGAAGGAGTATGTTTGGTTTTGTCAGCAAGATAGATTGAATTCAGATGAAATTATTTGAAACTCCAGAAGAATTCACGTCGAAATGTCATGTGTTGAGTTGCGCTTGTATCAAGAATCCATGCATCTTCATAATCACTGCGAAGAAAGTTTGAAACCTGTAAAGTTGTTGCTTCTGTGTTTGTGAAAACATATTCGGAACTATCAGGATCATCTTCATCATTTGCAAACTGTGCTGAGTTTGGATGAAACTTAGAAAATTTCTCAATATAAGTTCTACAATCTACTGCATAATGACCAACTCTGTTACATCACCTGCAAACAATTTGACTCAAATCGGTGCCTCTTCCCTGAGACTGTCCTCGGCCTCTGATTTTTCCTATGTTTTGAGTTTGTCCTCTTCCTGGACTCTGTCCCGTGCCTTGCTGATATCCTCTGTTTTGATTGTTGCCTCTTCCTTGAAAATTATTTTTGCTTGAATTGGAGCCTTTGTTGGAATTGTTTCCTCTATGTTGACTGCGACCACGACCTTGCGCTGCTTGATTTGGATTGAAATTACCTCTTCCTTTGTTTCTGGAATTGTCAGCCGAGGAGTTGCTTAAACCAGCTTTGGTGAGGAAGACATCTTCCCCAATCTGCTTCTTATTCCCGAAATTTTTATCACGCTATGCTAACATGTCACTCATTTCATCAAATTTGACCTTCTCTAACTTTCCAGTGACTTGAAATTTTTCCAAAAAATGAGTATATGATGATGGCAATCCAGCAATTAAAATTGTAGTTAAGAAGCTTTCATCAACAACTTGAAAACCAGCATTGATGATTTCTTGCTTAATGTTTTTAAGTCGTGAAATGTACTCAAGGACATCACCACCTTCAGTTAATTTCTGTGGAAGCAATTTTAATTGAAGATCAACCTTCTTTGATTCAGGTTGTGTATCAAAGAGATCTTGGAATGTATGTAAAGTAGCCCATGGATCTGAATAATTCTCAATGTGTATGTACATTTCATTACTAACTGAAGCTTTTATAAGAGCTAATTCCTTGGCATATTTTATTTCCCATTTTTCAAGTGAATATGGATCTGTTGGTTTATTTGGCTTAATGTTTCCATCACAAATGCCATGCCACAATTCATTAAAAATAAGAGTGCTTTCAATTAGACATCGCCATATCTTATAGGATTTCACTCCTTCTAGATTATCAGTTTCAGAGAACAGATTAATTAATTTCGACATTGGAGTGTTGAAGCAGTGCACCAAAAAAATTAAGCACAAAAAATTGAGCAAGTTGTCACACGAAACACACCACGCAAAAATGACACATGCCATGCAAAAAATGAGCTATCGGGGCTTGGCCTTGACCCTTGTATAGTCGTTGAAACAGGAGAAAAATGACTGAGCTTTGCACTTGGCTCTAGTCAATTTCTCAAATATTTACAAGGTAACTTTCAAAATTTGAATTTTACAATGATGCTCTTGCACAATCTGGTAAAAAAAAGTTACCCCCCCCAAAGTAAAATTAATTTGAGTCACACTTATCTCTCCAAAAACAAATTACAAAAAAACACCTTATTACTCCAAAAAAATATTACAATGTTCTTCAGAAAAAAATTCTACTTATTCCTCCAAATACAAAGTGCTACTTCACCTTATTGCTCCAAAGTGCTACGCCACCAATTACAAAACAATTACATTGGAATTATGCAAGAGTTTACACCCGAACAACAAAAAAACTCTTGCAATGAGCTATTTATATCCTCAATGTCCTAACTTCCACTAATTATAGGATTTGGATCATCTAACATCACATCCCTTTTTAAGGAGTTCTGCGATGTTTCCGCTTGGTCTTACGATGAAATTCCCAACATATATCCTTCTATAGTTGAGCATGGAATCAAGATTTATGACAATGCAAAGCCTGTCTGGTAAAGGCTCTGACATGTCCACCCTCGTAAAGTAGCAACTATCAATATAGAAGTCGAAAAAATCTTACATGCTGGTTTCATCTATCCCGTTCCTTTAACATAATGTGTATCCAATCTGGTTCCCGTAGATAATAAACAAGGCACCATCCGGTTCTGTGTCGATTATCGTGGAACACCACATGTCCAAAATACATTTATCCTACTCCATTTATAAATTAGATTATTGATGATTGCGTCGAATGCGAATATTTATCCTTACGGATTGATTCTAGGGGTATAACTAGATCATTATTAAAAAGGATGACCACCATAAAACCACCTTCATTTGTCCTTGGTGCACATTTGCGTATCGAAAAATCCCATTCTATAATATCCCAAAACAAGGATTTTCTACAACAATAAGAATACCTTAAGATATTATTAAGTTTGAGATCTAGAAAATAGACTCATATGATGTGTTCAAAAACACATAGCCTTCAAATGAGTGAAACAACATCAAAGGAAGAATGTCTACACATTCCCAAGTGGGAAAAATGTAGAAATTAGACCCTGAAAACGTTATTTCTGAAGATCTGCGTTTTTACTGGGTGAAATAACACTTGGTTCCCTTAGCATATGATGTTAGGCCCTCACATACAAAAGGGGATCAGAAATAAATCCCTTTTGATATGTTAAACATACCTCTCAGCTACCAAATAGCTTAAAAATGGCCAAATCCCATGACTTGAGTTATGCAGAAAAAGATTGAAGCATGTACAACATTATTTTATGAGTGTTTCTACAGTATAATTATGAAATAACATGGATATGGAGTTACATGGAATAATATGCCAAGAAAACAAATATCTAGCCTTCTTATTGTATTATAAAGTTAACCCGACAAGGGTTTCATGAAACAAAAGTACAAGAAAGAGAAGATCTGATTATTCAGATCAGAAAATGTAGTCTTACTGCAAAAGTATAGAAATATAGCTGAATAATACAAAAGAGGGATGATTATCCCTTCCTCTAGCTTTCCGGGAGAAGGGTTGGCCTTTCCGTGGGAAACTAGCTCAGAAACAAGGGTCTTAACCCTGCTGCAGCAAATCTGTGCAAAATGACGCAGTTCATACAAGGGACTACGCTGTAGGAGATGAGAAACAATTTGGCCTCCTGCCAAGATATGAAATGTGCCAAAAAATATTCCTAGCTGATTTCTCAAGAGAAGGAAGGCACCCTTTACTGAGAAACAGACCCAAAAGTGGTGTAAGAATCCCTCCACTGCAACACCCTGCAACTCAGCAATATCGTGCTACAGAAATAACACTGGTATTGGAGAATGATGCTTGGCCTTAAGCCTAGATGTAGAGCAATACAGGACAAGCTCTCCCAAGAGGCCTGTCAAGGGAAGAGGGGGGATTTCCACCCGGGAACACTCGGTGCTAAACAACACTGCCACCCTGCTAAACAGCAAGAGGAAGCCAAGTCTAAACAGCCAAGGTCAAAAGATCGAAATACCAAAGCATGAATAACAAAGGCCTCCATCCTCTTCATATATAGCAAGTGACCCTCTCCACATTGGATCCCATCCACATCTGCCACCATGCTCATGCAAGTTGTCCTCCACCAAAACTGCGTTGTCCATCAAGGCGGTTCAATGTATCTAGAAAGCTTCATTGACTTGGTCAAAGTTGACTGAATCAACATGATCCCATATTTGTTCACACCCAAGGGTGCTTAAATAAGCTGCTTATTCTTACTCCTTTCACATTAGGAGTGTTATTAATCCTTCTAAAGAGGTTAATGGGCCCCCCTACCCATTTATTCACCTAAGTGATGAAACAACTCTAATATTCCATTTAGCTTGAAGGCTAAAAATTTGGAATATTATAGTCCTCCCCTCCAAAATGTTGCTTGTCCTCAAGCAACTGTATAAGGAGAGCAAAATCTTCCCCTCCTCTTCTTGTGCCCCCCTCATCAAAACGTATCCACCACTGCTCAATGTGATCTGCTACAAATCTGTCCTCCAATGTTTCCTCCCAAGCATGCAAAACCATATGGCTCACATCATAGAAAGGGGGAAGATGTAAGCAGAAACCTCCTTGCTATCCAATGGCCTCCTCAAGTTAGGAGTGATGATGAACATGGGGACTATGATTCCCAATGAGTGACTCCCACACCCATGCTATCATCCAATTGAAATGAGCCAATCTAGTTAGCTCAAAAAGATCCTCAACCCCGGGTTCATACAATGTGTTGGTGCTGCATGGAGATATTGGATCCTCCCAAACAAGTCGTTGCTCTCTCCACTTATGATGAGTATGGGGATGTTGCTGATATTGGGCTGAAATTTCATGACCTCCAAGAGTGGCCCAAGCTACCCCATCAAACAAATAAACCATGAAGTGCCTCCTCCAAAAACTCAAGTTCTCCAAATGGCTCCTCCCACATGAAGAAGAGAGATGTAATTTGGAAATCATGGGCTGCCCATTGCTCCTCCAGAAACATGCATCATGATTTAAATTAGGGAGAATCATACTCCCAATGGGCATCTTCAAATCATATCCCACTCTCCAAACAAATCTTCCCATGAAATCAACATAACATGGAAGCAAAACCCAATAGAAACAAGTTTTCATATGACAACCGGAAAGTGGATCAAAGTCCCACACAAGGAACCATCGCAACGCATATTTTTCCTACATCAAATCAAATAAAAACAAGTGCTTTTCCATCCACTTGTTTTCTGCCACAATCATCTCACAAGATATAGACATGAAAGTACAAAAGGGTGTCAATGGTGCACACCAAAAATCATGTGGCTTCCCCCACAAACCACCAATGAGATAGCCAATCTCGATGCTACAAATGGCTTCAAGTACATCATTACACAATATACAAGAAGGAATAATCCTCCTTGGTACAATATGCTGCTCATAAAAAGACAAGAAGTACAAAACATAAGGTGAAATTGTACATTCTCCATCATGCACTTGAGGTCTTGAGCTGAAATGGCTCAACTAAAAATGCTCCCTTACTCCCAATGAGTTGGAAGGTGGCTGTGACATCCTCTCTATCACCATCCGGGCTATGCATCTCTCCATATGCTGAAATATGTAACGCTGAATTCCCTCCCAAATGAACTCCTCTGCCAAGGAAAGATATGCATCAAAATGCATGGAAAATAAGTCCTCACGTGCTGCATGTAGCAGCTTCTCCTTGAGCTTAGAAGCTCTAGTCAAGAAGACTATGCCATAAGAATAGATGACCATATCATCCACCATATATCTATCATCCCCATCAAGGTCATCAAGAATCATGCAAGCACGAAGATCCTTGGAGTACTCTACCAAGAGTTGAGACCTCCAATATGGATCAATTCCCCCAAGAGACAACGCTGGTGATCTGGCATGTGAAACTCTCTTCATGCTGCTGCCTGCTACTTTGAAATCCCCCATGCCAAAGTCTCCTTCAAAACTCTTCACCTCTCCAAGGTCCAAGAGTGGTGAACCAAATGGTAATATTTCTCTTACCAACTCCAAGTCTGGTGGCCTCCTCGGTGGAATGCCTCCATGTAGTGAGATATCCATGGCAAGAGAAGACTGTTCATATGGTTGGGAAACCTTGCCCTTGCCCTCACAACACAAACCAATCTCCCTCCTCCTTGCACCAGCTCTATGAAAGACATAGGGGTGTGTGATCCTCCTCAAGTGGTGATGTCCTTCCTCCCTACCTCCTCCTTCCATCAATATCATCTCAAAATGATGCTACTCATTGATTTTAATTTGCCTCCCATATGTGAGATCCTGGGGAACTTCTTGCAATGACACAAGAAATCCTCCTGTTGGAACATGTGCTCCTCCTTCCTCTGCATGAGGCACTAGATATGCTCTATATGTGACAGCGCTGTAACCCCCATCCTTCTCTTCATCTTCAATATGAATAGGAGGTAACTACTCAATAAGAGGATCCTTCTTTGCAAAAGGACCCTTCATGCCCTCTTGTCCAAGGTTATGAAACAAAGATCTTTCCTCTAGAAAGGTATCATGCAGGATATGAATTCCTCCAATAGGTTCTGAAGTGGTTTTGAGTTTGCAGGTCCTCCCAACTTATGCAAAAGTTTCATTGGTTTGATTGTCTCATGTTTTGTATCAAATATTTCTACCAATATTTTAGTGAAGTTTGAAAAATAAGAAGCATTAACATTTTGCAATGAAAATGACTCAAACATCCATCATGCATAGGCCTTACCTTCAAAATGCAAAACTACAACTCTGATGGCTTCTTCTTCAGAAACTAGGTGCTGCTACAAATAAGTACACAACTCCTCCACCCAAGCTTTGGCTGAGCAAGTTGGGGATCCATTAAAGGTAGACAGAGAAAATATATCCATGTCATGCAACTGGCTCCTCTCAACCTTGATCTTTCAAAAATCTTTGAAAGTAATATGATCTCTAAACTTCTCAGTTTGAGACTCATACTCTTGCAGAAAATTACTAAGAGTTTCCCTCCCTGGCATTTCCTCTTCTTTCATATCTTTCATAGCAGACCTGGGCATTTGAATGTGCTATGAAAAATAGGGTGTAGCTACATGCTCACACCTATCATGTGCCAATCTAGATCTGGCTCTAAATCCAAACTCCTCAGGAGGTTCCATCTCTCCTCTCATCTTCTTAAGATTTTCATTGATGCACTATACAGATTTTGGAAGAAGCTTTGTAAGCCTATCTTCCCTCTTTCCTCCACATAATGGAGTCTTATTTCTATTCATACCTCCTTCTCTAGATAGCTTCATGGCTGAGTTCCATAGGCTGAGCCAAGATTGAGGCTCTGATACCACTATAATATCCCAAAACATGGATTTTATACAACAATAAGAATACCTTAAGATATTATTAAGTTGGAGATCTAGAAAATAGACTCATATGATGTGTTAAAAAAAAATTAGCCTTCAAATGAGTGAAACAATAGCAAAATAAGAATGTATACACATTCCCAAGTGGGGAAAATGCAGAAATTAGACCCTGAAAACATTATTTCTGAAGATCTGTGTTTTCACTGGGTGAAATAATGCTTGGTTCCCTTAGCATATGATGTTAGGCCCTCACATAAAAAATTGGATCAGAAAGAAATCCCTTTTGATATGTTAAACAAACCTCCCGGGTACCAAACAACTTAAAAATGGCCAAATCCCATGACTTGAGTTATGCAGAAAAATACTGAAGCATGTAAAACGTTATTTTATGATGGTATTTGTAGTATAATGATGAAATAACATGGATCTGGAGTTACATGGAATAATATGCCAAGAAAACATAGATCTAGCCTTCTTATTTTATTATAAAGTTATACCGACAAGGGTTTCATGAAACACAAGTACAAGAAAGAGAAGATCTGAATATTCAACTCAGAAAATGCAGTCTTATTGCAACATTACAGAAATATAGCTGAATAATACAAAATAGGGATGAGGATCCCTTCCTCTAGCTTTCCGGGAGAAGGGTTGGCCCTTTCCCTGGGAAACTAGCTCAGAAACAAGGATCTTAACCCTGTTGCAGCAACTCTATGCAAAATGATGCATTTCCTGCAAGGGACTGCACTGTAGGAGATGAGAAACAATTTAGCCTACTTCCAAGATATGAAATGTGCCCAGAAATCTTCCTAGTTGATTTCTCAAGAGAAGGAAGGCACCCTCTACTAAGAAAAAGACCCGGAAGTGGTGTAAGAATCCCTCCACTACAACACCCTGCAACTCAGCAATATCCTGCTACAGAAATAACGCTGGTACTGGAGAATGATGCTTGGCCTTAAGCCTAGATGTGGAGAAATACAGGACAAGCTCTCCCAAGAGGCCTCTCAAGGGAAGAGGTGGGATTCCTGCTCGGGAACACCCGGTGCTAAACAACACTGCCACCCTGTTAAACAGAAAGAGGAAGCCAAGTCTAAATAGACAAGGTCAAAATATCGAAATTAAAAAGCATGAATAACAAAGGCCTCCATCCTCTTCATATATAGCAAGTGATCATCTCCACATTGGGTCCCATCCGCATGTGCCACCAAGCCCATGCAAGTTGTCCTCCACCAAAACTGCGCTATCCATCAATGTGGTTCAATGTATCTAGACAGCTTCATTGACTTGGTCAAAGTTGACTGAATCAACATGATCCCATCTCTGTTCACACCCAAGGGTGCTAAAATAAGCTTCTTATTCTTACTCCTTTCACGTTAGGAGTGTTATTTATCCTTCTAAAGAGGTTAATGGGCCTCCCTGCCCATTTATTCACCTACCTAGTGATGAAACAACTCTAATATTCCATTTAGATTGAAGGCTAAAACTTTGGAATATTACACATTCGGTCTCTCAATAATGCTGGAGCCACATTTCAAAGGGCCATGGACTATGCATTTCACGATATTATACACAATTTTCAAGCTTACTAGGGTGATCTTCCTGCTCATTCCAAGAAACGAGATCAACACCTCGCTCATCTTCGAGCAATTTTTGCTAGGTGTAGGTTCTACAACATCTGTCTAAATCCTGCATAAAAAAATATTTTTTGTCGAGTCTGGATGACTTCTTGGATTAATTATCTCCAATCACGAGATTAGGGTTGATCTCGATAAGGTAAGGGAAATTATTGAATTACCTGCACCACAATTCATCTTACAACTCCAATGTTTGCAAGGGAAGGCAAATTTCTTACGTCGCTTCATCGTAAACTATGACGAGATGAAGAAAGGATTTACACACTTACTTAAGAAAGGGGTACCATATAAGTGCGATGATCAAGCTCAATTTTCATTTAACGCCTTGAAACAGGCACTCATTTCCCCCCCACTTCTTAGTGCCCCCAACTATTCACGTGAATTTATCCTCTACCTGGAAGCCTCACCATCCTCCCTGGGAATGGTTCTGGTTCAAGTGCATGATGATGATGGTGAGCATGTGATATATTATCTGTCAAAAGGTCCTGTTGGGCCTGATTTACAATATTCACATGTGGAAAAACTATCTTTAGAGGTTGTCTTTGCTATCAGCCGCCTTCGACATTACATACTGCTGTGACATACTACTGTCATTGCTTTTGGAGAATCCCATGAGACACATCCCGTCTCACTAGATAATTTGAGGAAAATATTCCAAATGGATTTTCATCCTCCAACAATTTGATTTGGTTTTCACTGCTTCCAAAGCTAAGAAATCTCTAGTCTTCGCCGAATTACTGTCGGATCTTCCTAGAGTTGACCCGGAAGAAGTAGTTCACTATCCTTTTCCTGATGAATCAATATATCTAGTCGACTCTACCGATCCTTGGTACAGGGACATTCTTGTCTACCTCCAAACTCAACAGTTTCACCCAAATCTAACTTCAGACAACCATCGTTTCATTCTTCACCAATATAAAAATTATCTTGTGCTTAACGATACTATATATCGTGGTGGTGTCAATACAGTCCTTCGATGTTGTCTCACCCTTACTGAGGCAGAACAAGTTTTAAATTATTGCCACACTGGGGCATGTGGCGGTCATATTTCAGGCATAGCTACTGCCCAGAAAATCTTGCGTGTGGGATACTACTGGCCCACTTTGTTTAAATATTGTGTTACCACCATCCAGAAGTACCATCCATGTAAAATCCTTGCTAAGAAAATGTGCACCCATCCTGCCCCTCTGGATCCAGTCATTTCTGTCGGTCCTTTCGCCAAATGGGGAATAGATTTCATAACATGTAATCCCACTTCTACTGATGGAAACAACTACATTGTAGTTGCGGTCGACCATTTCACGAAATGTTCTGAAGCCATTCCAACTTTTCGGGTTGATGGAGAAACCACTGCTCTTTTCCTATTCAATTAGGTTATCTGCTGATTCGGTGTACCCCATTCGATTGCCACAGATCATGGTTCTCATTTTCAGAACCACATGATGACGGAGTTAACTTCCTTTCTAGGTTTTCAACAACATTATTCTTCATCCTACTATTCACAAGCTAACAGTCAAGTCAAAGCCATAAATGGTGTTCTCAAGAACATGATTCATCGGTTAGTTGGAAACCATAAAACTACGTGGCATAAAAAAATTTACTCTGCATTATGGGCATACCGAACATCACTAAAAGCTGCTACAGGCTTCATGCCATTCCAGTTAGCATATGTCTTGGAAGCAGTTCTTCCAATCGAGTGTGAGATTCCATCACTTAAGTTATCCATTAAAATCCTACTCGACACTACTACCGAAGAAGAGTGCTTGCTCTCACTCAATCAGTTGGACGAAAATCAACGAGATTCCACACTAGCCCTCGAATCCCACAAGCATTGAGTTAAAGCTCAATATGAAAAATCTCTCAAGCCTCGTTCTTTCCAAGAGGGCGATCTAGTTCTACTTTACGATCATAAACATGACCTCTTGGGGGCATGAACACTTCAACCGTTATGGCTCGTTCCATATATCGTCACCAAGGTTCTTTCTAAAGGATCCTATGAACTTCAGTACTATAATGGAATCCCACTCGTCAAGCCTTGTAACGGGCTCTATCTGAAGAAGTATTTCACCTAATATTTTATTGGGAATTTTCTTTGTAATTTTATGTATATAAGTTTTGTCTTTTTTTGGTGTGTCTGGATTATTTTGGGTTTTTGAGTATTTTTATCATAAAAACTCTCTTATTTTTGCATAGATGTCTTCATCACCCCTACCATATGTTGGATATGTGGATGGTGTCAATCGTCACACATGTCACATTGCATCAGCTACTTGGGTCCTCTATACACCTGAGTCAAAACTACTTGGTTCCAGGGGAATCTTCCTTGATGATGCCACCAAACATATTGCTGAGTATATGTTAGTTATTCAACTCCTCATTGAAGATGTATCTCATGAAATCTCCAATCTGGTGGTCCCGTTAGATTCCCAGCTAATCGTTATGCATTTGAACAATCGTTATCGCATTCGACATCTTGTCTTATTACATTATTACTTAAGGGTACAACTTCTAGAGTGTCAATTTGAATTTATTTATTTTGAACACATTCCTAGAGAATCTAATGCATTGGATGATTCGTTAGAAAACTATGTATTGGATTGGGATCTGTCACATTTACTATAGAAAGAGTCATGCACGAGTGTACATTTTTTCATCATAAAAAATTACATAAAAATTAAAAAATACATCATCAAAATCATCAAAATATGTATATATATATGTATGTATGTATGTATGTATATATATGTCGTGTCCAATCAGTTACATCAAAAAAAATCTTCAAAACTTGGGTGTTTTATACAAAAAATGGCTCTGCTAAGCCTCACTATGAAATTTACACATCTATGCATACTACTGCTGAGCCTGCTACTTATGATAACACATAAATTCTCTAGATAACCTCCTAAGAAGCACCAAAAATCTCTCCGGCACACCCACTATATGTCATTGTAGATGAACTAGATATCCCTCATGGGAAGAGGTGACACACCCATGCTCAAACCTTCGAGGTTCCTAGAAACCTTGCGTAGACTCTGTGTGTCATATCTCTCTTCGGCGGCTGCCGCGATCTTTTTTGTTGTTCCCGCCCCAGGTAGCTACATACCTCGCGATGCATAGTGAGGGGCTCTAGCTGGTTGTACATGTGCCACATCTGTGTCAAGCAAGTGCTTCATGTCAAAAAAAAATTTCACCCATTAAACAAAAAAATTTCATAAAAATTAAAAAGACACAAAAATAATCGTGCACTGATTTCTCATCTTACCTATTGGCCCCCCCTGAGTTCCAGGTGGAAATATTAGCTCTGAATCTCTTGCAAGGTTCATCCCGACACAGGGATAATCCTCAATCATAAGAATCTGGTTGCTAAGCCACTCAAATAATGCATCGTCAAAGAAGTGTCAGAGTGGAGCCTCTCTAGTATGAGGCATCAAAGGGACCATCGACCTTGTTTAGGTTCCCTCGGTCCAAAAATGTCCATGATCATTTGAGGCCTCATCAAGGGCACTCTCTCTAGTATAAATGAGACAATCAGCGTACCATATCCAAATTCTCTTTGGGCCCGGGTATTGCAAGTTGTCAACTCTTATCTAATATGATGAACAAAACCTTCACACCAGTCAAATACTTGTGGCTGTAGAAAATCCAATTCTAGTAGAAACTGAGCCCTGGTGGCCACATGTTGACTGTTGAATCTTTCCAAGCGTACAATCATCCAAAGTAATGAAATCATCGGTATAGACTCTATCCGCACTATAAGTATCATGTTGCTCATTGGCACAATGTTGTTTAGGTCGTGAGCCTGGATCAGTCCCACGGTGGTACAGGGATCAACTATAGATCTGAACAAGTTGGGCCTCATCCCTCTACACGATAGGCTGGTAAGAAAATATACATCATCTTTCTCTATCGAGAGTTCGTGACCCCCGATATGGAACACATGATGTTTCTCATGCCACCATTGGATGATCCAGCTCAGAAGGTCCTCCTACACTTTCATCAACTCAAGTCTGGCATACTTCAATAATCCACATCTTCGCAGAAATAATAAGCATGCCATTTCGGTAACCATTTCTCATTCCTCTCTCTCATGCTCTCTTTCATGCCAAATACTCATGATGGAAACTTAGTACCTACACATTACAAGTTTTTCATGGATTAGAAATTGGATCAATCATTGGAAACATAAGCAAATCAATGCTTAAATTTTGTTTGGTCGGCTAACGCAACCCCCTGTGTTGAACAGGGTGTGCTAACGCATTGTCCCTTAACAATCAGTGTGTTTAACTCGACCCACCCTCTGGGCAATCGCGTTAGCCACCTAAAAATTCTAGGGCTTGCCGAAAAACCAATTTTTGACCAAAAAACTACTTGAAAACACCAATGTAAAGAAAGATAAGGGCTTAAGCTCCTACTTGGAAAAAATGTAATAAAAAACAGTTTCCTAGATTGTCCACAATAAATAATGGAAGTTTCACCCTCTTTCACACTCTAGAGCTCTTTCATCGAACACAAACAGTGAAAATGAAGGTCTCCTATCCTTCTTATAAAATTCTAGAGGTATGACTCACTTAGCTAGTTATTGAAATTGGTAAATTTTCACTATGTTTTTATGCAACAGTTATTTTTTCGATGTTACCTATGCTCTGATGAATTATCAGTGTTTCTTTGTAGATTTGACCACGCTTGAACTGAATCAAGCCTTCTTTTTAGGGACTTTTTCTAGCTTGTAAAACTGAAAAAACCCAAAGTTTCCTTCTTCGGTCTTGTTAAACTACCATGAATAAGATTATGAGCCATTATTTTCCATCTTTTTCTAGATTTTTAAAAACCAAAAAAGACACCGTGTTTAACTTCGTTGGACTCTTTAAAATTTCATGAAGAGGATCGAGTTTTTCTTCGTCTGAATTTTTAAAACTTCACGAAGAATATTGAGTTTACTTCGTATCATCGTACTCATAACAAAATGAGGTAGACGTCCATTGAATATAGGTTTATCACTTTATCCAGATTCAATGGACTAAATTACTGTTGGAGCAGGGTCCCTTGGGGTGCATTTTGAGTAACTTTTTGTATGTAATTTTGGATATGCGCACTGGTCGGAAAAGTCAAGGGGATTTGGGGCGGGTCAAAGTCCCTCTTTTATGTAAATGGGTTGTAAGAGTAAACTGTGGGCCTCAAACCATGGTTTGAGACCATAGTATCTATGCATTGGATGAACATAAATAGATATATCGAGTCTAGTAAGGATATAGATAAGTAATGTTTTGGATCTATGTATGTTTATGCTTCTGTGATACCTTTTTGTAAGCCTGGCTTGGGTAGAAAGGCTCCTGCTGGCTGTGTGCGGAATTCGCTGGCTGTGTGCGTGGAAGGGTAATGGTAAGGGTAAAGTCTGATTGTACTGAACTGGTTGAATCTAATACAAAGACTGTTTTTGGCGAAGCAATTGTGTTATGTGTATAAACTATTTGTTTACTGTTATTTAATTGAGATCGCTTTACTTATATTATATCTGCATGAGTAAATCTGTTCTTTATGCATGAATATGTTGATGGTTGAATACATGAGTAGATCTGCTTAAGTTATTGCGTAGTTGCAAAGGAGCATAAGAATATCTTGTGATAGCTGCATGAGTGGTTGTCGTGATTGATTGAATTCAATACCCGTGCAAAGGACGACACAGTCACTCAATGGACTGCTAAATTAATACAAAAACTAGAAAAGACTAGCAATAATATCACCTGCATGATAGATCATTGGATCGATCATGTCTTGGTAGGATTTGTGACTAAATTTTCCATTGATTAGTTTGTGTCATACTCTGAAGCAGAAAGGGGATTTTTCAAGGGTCCTAGAGGTAAGTTCCTGCACTCTTTGAAGTTATTGTTGAAGATGATATTATGTGAACAAGGCTCTCTGTGCCAAAATATTGCGTGAATGTCGCGAAGAGGCCCGACTACGCGTAGTGGAAGAATTTACCGTGCAGACCTAAAAGAAGGGTTTTTTTACCGTCCTCTCAAGGGTAGATCTGATAGTGAGGACGAACCAGAAACTAGTAGCTCTAGTGAATCTGCACACTCTAAGGAAGAGGAAGTCTCCTGAGAATAAGTTTCACCAAATCAAAACAATAAGGGAGCCTTGACCATCTTTCAGATTCCTTCCACTCTGTTAGCGCTACAATTTTTCAAAGTTTGGTCACCATTTCATTTATGTCTTTGATCCTCTCTTGTCCCTTTAGCCTGTGGTTGAAGGCCCTGAAGGGTTAAAAAATGTGTCAAAGTTTTATTATTTTCAACAAAATCCAAAAAGTTTTAGTCCAATAGTTTGTTTTTGTGGCTTAGAGTGTAATTAGGGTAAATTTTCTTCTAAATAAGTCTTTAAGTACCTTGAGTAGTTAAGGCCGTGGATTCAGTTTGAGAGTATTATTTATCCATAATGATATCTTCTTATAGTGAATGTTCCAAGGCTAAGCATAAAATGTCAGAGTCATCTGCTATTTCAGGAATAATAGGAAATTGCTACCTTTTCTGAAAAGTAGCAAATTTCCCATAAATTTTGGTTTCGAAAGCAACACAGAAATATCTATCTTTTCTGAAAAGTAGCTATTTTCTCAAAAAATTTATAAGGAGTTGAAAAGGTACTACTAAGGTGAAAAGACACTATTATTTTTTAATAACTGAAGGCCTGCTAAACAAAAGGTATTACCCTTTTGGAACATAGCAATTTATAATGGGAGGTTCACTAAAAAGGGGTTGGCTATTCTGTTTATTAAGGTTAGTTAATCTAATTCTTCTCATTAAAGGTGAAGTAGATCAAAATTGAAGTACGAGTAGCAGTTAGTTAATTATTTGATGGGGTGAAATATTTGGTGGAGTGAGTTGGCACCTAAAATCAAATCATTCGATTTCGTGTCAGTTAACCTCATCGTAATCAAAGGCATGCATAGACCAAAGGTCTACATTCACTGTTTCCCATAACCATTTACCCTGAGAAAGCTACAACAGTTGGTTATCTTCCAAAAAGCAGTTAAGGCTTCGTGGCTTGTTTCTGTTCATTATTTTACAAGTGTTCAATAGAATTTGAGTTGGTTGTTAGTAAAATGGAATGGGAAAAAGTGGTAAGGTAAACTGCTCAGAACCTGCTAATACACAGTTTATTGATCACCATACAAAGGCACAGTTTCAGGCAACTGGATGGTATCATTTTTTGAAGAAGTTCTCAGGGGAGAACGTTGTAGTTGTTCAAGAATTTGCCGAGCCTTTTAATGGAGAGTAGGTCAAGCTGGGGTCTCGGACTTTCTAAATAACATAAGCCATCATAACATGAGCTACCTAGCTGTTGGCTTCAGGTGAGTCATGGTATAAAAGGAAAACTTTATTTGCAGAGGATTTAAATGCATATGTTAATGCTGAGCATGTAAATGTGAAATGGACCCCTACTATCCATAATTTTCCTATTTTAAGCCTGAATGGCAAGGATTTATCACCACAGTTCAACGTTATATCACCTGTGAAGGCAGGTTCTCCACAGTTCATCAATATCAAATGAGGTTTTTATCTCATTTTCGGGCTCTAGACCTATGAACCTCCATTTCTTCCTCTATAAGTAATTAGTGAAAACGTCTTAGAAGATACATCAAACCCCAAATTATTCACTCCATAATATTTATCACCGTGGGTTAATTAAAATGTTGGTGGTGTATCATTTGAAGAAGAACAAAACCACATGGAACAAGTTTCTAGCAGATGAGGGTTTCAGTAGTATTAATTCAAGGAGAAAATTGGGAAGGCCTTCAAAACAAAAGACCCAGGAGGAATAATCAAACCCTGCACCTATACTGACCCCTTTACACGCTGATCAATATTCTTCACCATCAGGTAAGAAGACAAGAAGCTCAGCTAGAAGAGCTAGATTTGAAGCCACCATTCCTATACCTATGATGAAACTAGCAAAGGAGGCTTATACCAAAAGGCTTCCTAAGGAACCACAAACCTTGGAGTATTTCCGACAAGAAAATGCAAGCAGGTTTAAACAAAAGGCCACTCTACTTTACAAAAATTTT
The DNA here is from genome assembly GCA_034641835.2 of Pinus albicaulis. Classification (NCBI taxonomy): domain Eukaryota; kingdom Viridiplantae; phylum Streptophyta; class Pinopsida; order Pinales; family Pinaceae; genus Pinus; species Pinus albicaulis. The sequence continues at coordinate 753,729,328 of CM076583.1, read as the reverse complement.
ATTTCTAAAGAGAATAAATAAGTGGCTTCCTCTTCAAGAAATAAACGCAGAAGGAGACTAATTTTGTCAAAAGGATCTTCAGTGGAATCTAGTAGTGTGAATAAGGTCACCCTTAAACCATTAGCACAAAGTCATGTTTAAGAGATTAGACAGGAGAGTGAAGAAGTCAATGTGACTCCAGTAGCAGAGGAACCAACACTAGCTCAGGTTTGTTCCTCTCCAAAAACATCAGCTAAGGGAAAAAGTAAAGTTTCAGAGATTACAGCAAAAGAACCAACGATAGCACAGATTTATTCCTCCATGAGTTCATTAGTTAAGGGAAAGAGGAAAGTAAAAATCCAGTCATACTCATGATTTGAGGAAGAGAGTAGTGAAACAGAGTTTGAAGATGAGCAACAAAGTAGAGTCATCGAGGGAAGAATAAGAAATTCATATATTCCTAATCCATATATTCAAAGGCCTCATACCAAACCCAAAAATAAGCTTAGTCTAACTCACAAGCTCATATCTAATCCTGTTCTCAGAGATGAGATAATAAATATAGAGGAGAGTCCAGAAAATGATTCCTGGAGGAAGAAAACTCAGAAGAAGAAACAAGCAAAAAAGAGAAAACCAAATAGGAAGGTCAATAAGGTAGAAGCTCTTAGGTTTTTGGCTTATGTGCTAGATTTTTAATGATTGAATATCTAAAACAAGGAAAATCTGAAGATCAATATCATTTTGGGCCTATGTAATGTTCCAAATCTGGAATAGCTCATGAATCATACACTAAAAACGAATTTCCAGCAAAATATGTAATAAAAAAGTAAAATGGTCACTTGGATCCAATATATACATCCATTTAGCATCTAAATACAAGAGGAGATCATAAGGAAATGAAACTAGGTGGGTCAAATAGACCTCCCACACTAGTGTAGCTGAAAATGACTAAAAACCCCAAAACTGCATTTTACCAGAGTTGCTGCATAAAGTGACAGCACAGTCTTATGAGGTTTTTAACTTAGAAAATAATAATACAAATAGATCTACTCATATATTAAACAATCATGCTCATAAACTGAGATCTAGTCTCCTTATACAAAATACAAGAGAACTCGGTAAGGGTTTCTTGTCAAACACTCTGCATACAAATGTGATCTTCAAAAAATTACTGAATAATCACTGCAACACTAAAACATAAGAGTTTATAAGGCTAAATGATGACTGATATGATGCATATCCCTCAAGGGCTTCCTCCCATGAAAGGATGAACCTCTCAATCACAAGAAAACACTACAACAGAGCCACCAAACCATGCACTAAATACTGCCTCCAAAATAACGCATTCCCTAGCTGGAACAACACTGGGAATGTATGGGAAATGTGTGGTCTGATACCACAGATCTGAAATCATCCCTGGAGCTCTCCAAACAGGTCCCTAAAGTGAAGGAAACCTTCCTCCAATGAGAAACTAGCTCAGAAACCGGGATTCCAATCCCTTCCACGGCTGCACCCAACAACACTGCACAATCTCTGGAAAAACTGCACTGATGAAGTTGGCTGAAGCTTGGCTTTAAAACCTGATGTGGAATGATGAATGGAAACTCTCCCAATGAGGCTCCTCAAAGGAAAGAGGTGGGATTCCCACTCGGGAACACCTTGTGCTAAACAACACTGCTACTCTGCTGAACAGTAAGATAATGCAAAAGTATGAGCATACATGAGAAATAATATAAGACATGAAGAATAATGCTGCCATCCTATTCCTTATATAAAACATGAGTTTGATTTGCCCTTGGCCCCACTCAATTAGGTCATCTCTATCCAAAGATACATCTCCCTCCAAAACTGCGTTGTTCCTCCTTGGATTCCTCCTCCTCTACAACTGCGTTGTTGAATTAGTCAAAGCAGCTTGATTTTATCCCTGTTCACATGTGGAGGTGTTTTATTAAGCTAGAAAGAGTGTCTCCTTTCACACTTGGAGTTTTTTTATCCTCCTTAGTAGACTTATGGGCTTTTATACCCATTTATTCACTGACTAGAGTTGCTGCTAACTCTAATGTTCCATTTAGCTTTGAGGCTAAAATTTTGGAACATTACAGTCCTCCCCTCCAAAATATTTTCTTGACCTCAAGAAAATGTATAAGGAGAGAAAAATTCCTCCCCTCCTCCTCATGTGGCCTCCCATCAATAGCCTCTATCACAACATCAAGAGAATTTGCAAATGAACTGTAGTCCAATGTTTCCTCTCAAGTGTGCAAAACCAAATGGTCTACATCAATCAAAGGTGGAAAGTGTGAATGGAAAATTGCTTGCTATCTCATGGCCTCCACAAAGTAGGGGTGATTATCATCATGGTGAATTAGTGCTTCCCTCACCCATGCTATCATCCAAATGAAGTGAGTTACCCTCCAACATGGTAACTCATGAAAAATCTCCTCCACCTTGTGCTCCAGAAATGTAGGTGGGCTGAGTAAAAGAACATGATAGGCAAGAGGGCCTATCCCACGCTATCCTCCTCTCCACTTATGATAAGTGTAGATGGTATGCTGATCTCAGGCTACAACATGATTGCCCTCTAATGGAAAAAAGAAGATTGAGTCTCCAAAGACCCTTCCCCCAAAGTCATGAGTCATGTCCACCCAAACCATTCCATACAAGATGAATGGCACATCATCACCACATGGCATCCAAATCAGAAAATAGCTGAAGTTTATGTGCAAGTTTGGATGATACATATGATCTCTCTGGTGGATGCAGCGCAGTCCTTTCAACTGCTTATTTGGAGCATCAAGTGGCAAGTTGTTCTTCAAGGAATTTGCAGCTATGCATGTTAGCTTATTTACTATAAAGCAGTAAGCTGCCATATATACCAGCTGTGTACAATAAAAGCAATACAATACTTTCCCAAATTCATGTAGATATGGGTTATCAAAATTACAATATTTGGCCCTAAAGTGACCCTGAAACCCATAAATAGTCTTGCTCTTATGTGGAGCAATGCACTGTTTACATATGGTGAGAAAGTACAAATACTCAATAGAGTAATCAACAAGCACATAAATGTATTCCTTACCATGCATCATGTGTGAGCTAAAGATGAGGTCCATGTATAAGTTCCCCCATGAGGATCCCCTCATAAAAATCTGCAAGAAGAAGGGATACATATACTCCTTGGAACACTCTATCAATAAGAACACACTCTCATGTGACAGTGCTATAAGCCTTAGAAATAAGGCTCCATGACTCCTCCCTTTGACATTCCACATGCCAAACCCATCCACCATTATGCTGCTATGTGAGAAGATCTTCTTCCGATATGGAAGCCTCTCATAATCCTCCAATGCTGAAGAGTAGCCTCCTTGCACCATGAATGTGCCTTCCTTCTCTCTAGAAATCTCATGAAAATTATGGGAAAATTTTTGCCCATACTCTCCCAAGTGCAACCATAGAAACAACAACTTTTTCTGCTGCCTCATACAAGCCATAGAGTAGGATCATGATGGTCAACTTGTATGATGCCCAATACAAACAAGTCTTCTGCTGCTCTAGCATATGAGTGCCATGCCATCCAATTGGCTTATATCTCCATACAAATATTTCCTTGAGCAAAAACATATCAGAAATACATGAAAGAAAGGTACAATAAAAACAAGTTTCCAAATGACAACCGGAGAGTGAATCACAGTTCCACTCATGGAACCAGCGCAGTTCATCCTTTGCCTGCATCAAAATAAGAAATAACAAGTGCTTTACCAGCCACTTGTTTGTTGCCACAGTCATCTCATACGATGAAAACATGAAGTTACAATATGGTGTCAATGGTGCACACCAAGAATCATGTGGCTTCCCCCACAAACCATCAAAAAGATAGCCAGAATCAATGCTACAAGTAGCTGCAAGTACATCATCATACAATATGCAAGAAGAGATAATTCTTCTTGTTACATCATGCTGTTCAAACAAGGAAAAGAAGTACAATACAAAAATGTGAAATTATACCTCCTCCATCATGTACTTGAGGTCTTGAGCTGAAATGGCTCAACTGGAAATTCTCCCTTACTCCCAATGAGTAGGAAGGTGGCTGTGACATCCTCTCTATCACCATCTAGGCTAGGCATCTCTCCACATGCTGAAATATGTCATGCTGAATGCCCTCCCAAGTGAACTCCTCCATCAGATGGAAATATGCATCAAAGTGCATAGAAGAGAAGTCCTCCTGTGCTGCATGTAGCAGCTTCTCCTTGAGACTAGAAGATCTAGTCAAGAAGATTCTGCCATAATAATAGATGACCACCCCATCCACCATGTATTTTTCATCTCCATCCGGGTCATCAAGAATCATGCATGCACCAAGATCCTTGGAGTACTCTACCAAAAGCTGAGATCTCCAATAAGAATCAATCCTCCTAAGAGACAACACTGGTGATATGGCATGTGAAGCTCTACTCATGCTACGGCTTGCTACTTTGACATCCCCCATGCCAAAGTCTTCCTCCAAACTCCTCACATATCCAAAATCACAGAGTGGTGAATCCAAAGACAAGATGTCTTCTGTCTGCTCTAGATTGGGTGGCCTCCCGGGTGGAATGCCTCCATATAGTGAGACATCAATGTAAAGAGTAGACTGCTCATATGGTTGGGAAACCTTGCCCCTATTCTTACAGCGCAAATCAGTCTGCCTCTTCCTTGCATTAGCTTTCTGAAATAGAGAAGGGTGTGTGCCTCTCATCAAATGATGCTGCTCTTACTCCCTACCTCCTCCATCTAGCTGCAAGGCTACACAATCATGCTGCTCACTGATTGTGCTTCGACCTCCACGTATGAGATCCTAGGGACTTCCTTGTAAAGATGCAAGAATCCATCCTATTGGAGAATGTGATCCTCCTTCCTCTACACGAGTTACTAGATGTTCTCTAGATGTGATAGTGTTGTTGCCCTCATATTCATCAATGTGTATGGACAACATCTCAATAGTTGGATCCTCCTATGAAAAGGAGATCCCCATGCCCTCTTGTTCAAGAATATGAACTGGAGGTCTTGCTTCCGGCAATGTGTAATGCAAGATGTTAGCTCCTCCCATGGTTTTCTGTAGTGGAGTGTCCTTTATCACATGCAAGGGTTTTGTTTTCTGAAGTTTTCCTTGCTCATGTGACTTAGGAAGTTCTTCACCAAACCTTCCCATCAAAATTTCTATGAATCTTGTATAAGAGGAAGTGTTTGCATTTTTTAAAGAACAAGACTAAAAAATCCACCATGCATGAGCCTTACCTCTGAAATGCAACACTGCAACTATGATGGCTTCCTCTTCAGAAATATGGTGCAGCTACAAATAGGAGTCTAGCTCCTTCACCCAAGCTCCAGCTGAACATGTAGGTGATCTGGAAAAAGTAGATAGAAGAAATCTATCTGCATCTTGTTTCTTGATCTTCTCCACCTGGATCTTGCAAAACTCCTGAAAATCAGTATGACCTCTAAACCTCTCAGTTTGAGATTCATACTCCTGCAAAAAATCACTAAGAGTTCTCTTCTTAGGAATTTTTCCTCCTACCATCCATCTCAAGATATATCTGGGCACTTTACTGCGCTGTGCATCATGGTGTGTAGCTACATGCTCACACTCACCATGTGCAAATCTAGATTCAGCTCTAGATTCAACCTCCTTTGGAGATCCCATCTCCAATCTCATTTTCTTTAGCTCTCCTTGAAAGCTCTACATAGATTTTGGAAGAAGATTTGTGATATGTAATACATCCATCTAACATCTAAATACAAGAGGAGATCATAAATAAATGAAACTAGGTGGGTTAAACAGACCTCCCACACTAGTGTAGCTGAAAATGACTAAAAACCCCAAAACTACATTTTATCGGAGTTGCTACATAAAGTGAATGTGCAGTCTTATGAGGGTTTTAACTCAGAAAATAATAAGACAAATATATCTACTCATATATTAAACAATCATGCTCATAAACTGAGATCTAGTCTTCTTATACAAAATACAAGAGAACCCGGCAAGGGTTTCTTGTCAAACACTTTGCATACAAATGTGATCTTCAGAAAATTTATAAATAATCACTGAAAAGTTGAAAAATAAGAGTGTATAAGGCTAAATGATTACTGATCTGATGCAAATCCCTGAAGATATTCCTCCCATGAAAGGATGAACCTCTCAATCACAAGAAAACACTACAACAGAGCCACCAAACCATGCACTGAATACTGCCTCCAAAATAACGCATTCCTTAGCTGGAACAATGCTGGGAATGTATGGGAAATGTGTGGTCTGATACCACATATCTGAAATCAGCCCTGGAGCTCTCCAAATAGGTCCCTCAAGTGAAGGAAACCTTCCTCCAATGAGAAAATAGCTTAGAAACTGGGATTCCAATCCCTTCCACTATTGCACCCAGTAACATTGCACAATCTTTGGCAAAACTATGCTGATGAAGTTGGCTGAATTTTGGCCTGAAAAACGGATGTGGAATGATGAATGAAAACTATCCCAATGAGGCTCCTCAAAGGAAAGAGGTGGGATTCTCGCTCGGGAACACCCTGTGCTAAACAACACTGCTACTCTGCTGAACAACAAGAGGAAGAAAAAGTCTGAGCATACATGAAAAATAATCTAAGACATGAAGAATAATGCTGCCATCCTCTTCCTTATATAAAACATGAGTTTGATTGCCCTTGGCCCCACTCAATTAGGTAATCTCTATCCAAATATACATCTCCCTCCAAAACTACGTTATTCCCCCTTGGATTCCTCCTCCTCCACAACTGCGTTGTTGACTTAGTCAAAGCAGCTTGATTTTATCCCTGTTCACACATGGAGGTGTTTTATTAAGCTAGAAAGAGTGTCTCCTTTCACACTTGGAGTTTTTTTATCCTCCTTAGGAGACTTATGGGATTTTCTACCCATTTATTCACTGACTAGAGCTGCTGCTAACTCTAATGTTCCATTTAGCTTTGAGGCTAAAATTTTGGAACATTATAGCCTATCTACAGAGTTATCAAAAATTTCTACATTTTAAAAAATGTAGCTCTTTATTTTGGTCATAAGAAGATAAAAGGTAGCTCTTTGTTTTGGTCTCGAGGAATGACATTAGATGGTGATAAAGTATATGCTGACTCAGTGGTAATATTTTTCCTCTTCCCAGCCTAGTGTTATCTAGTGAATTTGTCTTCCAGATGTCACATTCGGTTAGTAGTTGCTGTAATTTTTGTGGATAAAGATCCAAGTGTCATTTTCAGTTAGTTACTGTTGCACTTTTTGTGGAGAAATATTTTCCAGGAATCAAGGAGAGGTTAGCCACCTCATCTCAACCATTTAGACTTCCATATTATCAAGTTCTATCATCATGCATTTGTAAACCAAATATTGTACATCAAAATACCTTTATGTTATTTTTAGATAAACTTTAAATATGGTTTTCTATATTTAGAAAGTTGTAATAAAGTTCCTACAACAGACTTGCACCTTTTGTGGATATTTAACAGATTACCTTTCTGTATATATACTATGAAAAAAAAATGAGGAAAAGGTTCGTGAGTTGTTCATCTCATTGCATCCTGAGTTGTATACTTTTTGAACTTATAATATCCAGATACACTCTTGAGGATTTATGAATGTTTTGATGTGTGTATTGTGCAATTTCCTTTAGTGTTTCCATATCTTACAATTTCATTTCCAGATTTTGATCTACATATGTTGTCTCATGTTTTTGTTAGTCTTATGATATAGAAATACATGGTTATCTATTTTTATCAATCTTGTTTTATAAGCTTTCTTGATAATATGTGTATGGTAAACCTATTCATAAGAATTCCCTGTGACATAAATCTTTAAAATGTTTGATGAGATTCTTGTAAGTTTTGAAAAATCTTTCTTTCATCAATATATTACAGGTTTGAAATATTTTGTTTTCCTTTCATCTTAACAGTGGGCTTCTATCATATAGACCCACTATTCTTTTCATATTCTCCTAACCATTAGAATACAAACTTATCCTTGCTACCACATCAAACACTAGTACCTTTATATGTGTGAGTGATTTATCTGTTTGAAATAATTTTATTTTCTAGTATGTGATAAATTCAACCACCTTCCAAAACCTGATCCAAATATATGAAAATCCCTTGAGCTTAAGATGTGTCTGGTTAGGAACTTGATACAATCAAAGTGTTGATTCCAATGCTAACACACTTCACTTCCACACTAGTCTCACAAGTCGTCCACTCCACCTCCACCTACACCTCTCCCAGGCGCATATATGGCCACATATATGAAGCTACCTACTTTCAGAGGTATTGGTAATGAATATACTAATAAATTTTGGTTTGCAACTGATGTTGTATGGAGAGCACAACATGTTAATAATGATGATGTTAAGAAAGCATAGTTAGCCACTACTTTTCAAGATCACGCATTGGAGTGGTATATCAGATATGTACAAGAAAACCCTAATGCCACTCTGGATGAGTTGAAAGATGCCCTAAATGGAAAATTCAAGAAGCCTAAGTCATATGCACAATGTGTTATAGAATTGAAAGAGATTCACCAGGAGATAAATGAATCTATGTGGGAGGCAGACCAGAGACTAAAACACACTATTAGAGATGGTGGATTCACTATTGATGATACCCAACACACGGAGTGGTTTATTGCAATGATTCTCCCACATCTGTGCCAACCATTGGGTCAATAGAAGTTTGTTACACAGGCTGAGGTCGTGGATATTGTGATGAAGTTAGAAGCTACACAAAAACCTATTGTGCTTGGAACTCATCAAATTCAGAGTCAGTTAGAAGCAATGCATTTGGAGATTTAAAATCTGGTCAAGATAAGGGAAAGGAGGTGTGTGCAGAAGTCTGGTGCGATTGATGTAAAGCCGATGGGAATAACAAGGATAAATGTCCTATCTTCAATGATTATCTGAAAGCTGAAGGACCTAGCCCACTGAAGAGCACAACAGGGCCAATATGGTGTGCGATATGTCAGGTTACAGGTATACATGGAACAAATTTTATTCCAAGGGTTGGAAAGTATACGCTTGAGTTGAAGTAGATAATTTGTAGATTCTATTCCTCGTTGGGACATGATGAGCATCAATGTCGCACTTTTGACATGATGTTGGACAAAGTTGAAATATATAGAAGGAAGGCCGAACCTACCTCACCAACATCCCCCTTTGGGCGCGGTGGATTCTAGAACAGAGGAAGAGGAACAAGAGGTGGATCAGTTGGTCGAGGATGGGGGCTGGTTATTTGGTACAACTGCGGAGATGCTAGTCACTATGCACACGACTGTCCAAATCGGGCATGACAATCATGCAGGTATTGTAGATAGTTTGACCATGTAATAGAAGATTGTCCTGTTTTAATTACTAAGATGTAGGAGAAAAAGACGCAGACTCCGATGCAGAATATTCAGATGGTCAGAGCAGAAACCTGCGAGGAAGATCCTAACATGAATGTGGTGACTAGGAGGGGTGCAACCACTAATGAGGATAATGGATAGAAGCCAAATACCGACGTCTGGATTCGTAAGGCACATGAGAACAAGGATGGATTTGATTTGCAGTGCACAAACGAGAATTTTTTTGAAGCGAAAAAAGGGTTTGCAGAGGGAGGTGTATCGACATCAGGTAGACCCATGAAGGAGGCAAGGGCAGATGAAGAAATCAAGCCATTTTTAAAAGCTTGCATTAAGTTACTACACAAAAAAAATGCGGTAGAAAACCTTTAGGCCCTGATAGATAAATGTGCAGAGAAGGAATAACCGCTGATAGAACAGAAAGCTGTCAACAAAATATATAATAATAAGAAGAGGATAGGGTGATAAATGCGTATGACCGCTCATATTGGTGCTTATGAAATGGATAAGGTTATTCTAGATTTAGGGTCCGATGCGAATGTCTTACCTAAGAAAACTTGGTAGCGCATGGGAGAACCCAAGCTGGAATGGTCTACCATTCAATTGCGCATGGAAAATCAACAAAAAATTATTCCATTAGGAAGGTTGTCGCAAGTCGTAGTCAGTATTGAAAGTGTTAAGGTACTTGCATATTTAGAAGTTATACAAATTGTGGATGATACTAATCCTTATCTTGCATTTTTGGGATTGGACTAGGCTATTGATATGGATAGTATCACAAACCTAAAGAAGCGAAGAATGGAGTTTGAAAACAATGGAAGTAGAGTCATAATTCCCTTATACCCTGCAGAAGGAAAGAGATACAAAGAGCTTGTGTGTGCTGATGATGATATTGACCATATCTATAAGTTGACTTTGCGTGACGAAGATTGGATCAAACCAACGACTGATGGAAGTATTAATTGGGAAAAGGACAACTCTTGCTTCTCATATTTTGATGAAGTTTTGGAGAACTGGCAGAACTGGTTGCATGAAGTATCTGTGCTACGCTGCAATCGAGTGACCAGATCTCTTCGATGCATCACATCAGAGGTACGCGAATTACCACATTATGATGGTTTAATTGATGTAAATATCTTTTTAGGAGAACTTGAAAGAACTATCCTATAAGGACAAAGATTCCATGCCCTATATTTCGGATTGTGCGCTACTCCAACACGATGGTGGGAGACTCATAAAGAAAACATGGGAAACTAGGATGAATGCGAGCAAATGATGAGATTATGATTTGAATGTCCAACTATCAGAATGGAAGAAGTCTACTTTGGAAAGGATGATCCGTGCAAAAATTTAGCTAAATCGAGTGAGGTATGGGGCGTAGAACTGAGACCTGAATGGGTCAACATGTTAATTCATACATAGGGGAAGGTACCTACTGATTGGTATCTGGAGACAGAGCGAAGTGAAGTAATAGTGAATGGTCTGTGCTGACGGAGAGTTTCATTCTAAAATTTAGCTTTAAGAGTGGGTTTGTCAAGATTGGTAAATCACTACATGATATTCAAGAAGTTATCTTTGACACAACAAAGCCAATGATAGAGAGCGCTTCTCCAACATGGGATGCATAGATGAAGGATATTGTTAATTGTAGAAATTAGAAGGTTTAAGAGAATGAAGAATATCCGAGTAATATTATCATTTAGGAATATGAGGGACAACATGCAGTTGCTGGACCCTCAATGAAATCACTAGATGTCACAAAACCTTTGAATATTCCTCAGATAAATATTGGATCTGAAGAGAAATCAAAGTTGGCGAAGATTTGAGACTATTGGGATGATGACACAGTAGGAAAGGTTGTTGAACTACTGACAGAGTATCAAGACTTATTCCCAGCAAAGTTATCTGAGTTGAAAGGAATAATTGGAGAGCTTGGAGTCATGAAGATCACTTTGAAACCTGATGCATGCCCAGTGAAGCAACGCCCATACAGATTGAACCCAAAATATAAACAGAAGGTGAAGGAAGAGTTGGATAAAATGGTTTCTATAGGCATTATAGAATCAGTGGAAGATTTTGATTAGGTGAGCCCCATGGTAGAGCAAGATAAGAATACAAAAAGAGAAATCAAGATTTGTGTAGACCTGTGCAAGTTAAATGATGTCTGTGTGCATGATCCATTCCCAACTCCATTCTTTGATGAGATCCTGGACAATGTCGGAGGACAAGAAGCTTATTAATTCATAGATATTTTCTCAAGGTATCATCATATCATGATTGCACTAGAAGATCATAGTAAGACTACCTTTGCAATAGAATGGGGATCTTTCTAGTATACAGTCATGCCTTTTGGTTTGAAGAAAGCACCTACCATCTTCTTCCTCGTAGTAGTAGCTGCATTCAAGGATTTTATCCATAAGTTCCTTGAAGTGAACTTTGATGATTGGAATGTCTTTGGGCTATTGAAAAATCATGTCTCAAATCCACGCTTAATGATAGATACCTGTAGAAAGTATCAGATCTCATTGAACTTAAAGAAATGTATAATCTGTGTTCCATTTAGGATATTATTGGGATACATTTTCTGCCAGCAAGGGTTGATGCTAGATCCCACAGAGATCGCATCGATTATTAATCCAGAGATACCTGAAAATGTCAAACAACTACACTCAATATTGGGGCACACTGGCTATTATCGAAAGTTCATTTAGGGTTATGTGTTGATAACTGCGCCCATGGAGAAATTGCTCAAGAGGGATGTGAAATTTTTTTGGGATGGGTGTAGTGTCCCTTCTTGGTGAGATAAATTTGATGACACTTAGAGAGGGTGATTTTGATATAATGATACAATATGATGCATGACAAACTTATGTACATGCTTATATGTTATAGACCTGGTTTGGGTCACCTGATTGTTGTGTTCTTATGATAATATCTATGGTTTTGTGTATAAGAACTGATTTTGGTTAAGGGCATATTAGCTATGTTTTCTCTTTTGGTATTCTAGTTTTGACATAGGTGTATGACATGGATGGTGATCCAAGATTAGGACACATAGATCCATGGATGATCATGGTTATGTGGAACCTATGGTTAATTATGATTTATGGATGATACATGATTTGTATGATTATATGTGCTTAATATCGTACTAAGCATGATGTCATAGGGGACTTGGTCATTGCCAACAATGATGCTCGACTTATAAATGACTATGGAAGTCATTTCTCCAAAATCAAAATGACTGTGGAAGTCATGCACAATCCTTGGTAAAATGTGAATAAGTTTATTATGAAATTCATTTGATTCCTTTGATATATGAGATTGTGATGTGTGCAGGTCTTGGAAGAAGACTATACCAACAAACCATCATATGGGTATGAGCGCACAATCAGTACCTTAAGGCGAAGTGCAGAGTTTCAAAGCAGAGTAGATGAGAAGACACGAAAATTAGGGCGTGGAGTCCTAAATCCATGAAATATAAAGACATGGAGTCTTTGATATATAATAAAAGGATTAGGGCACGGATTCCTAAATCCATGAAAGATAAAGACATGGAGTCTTGTATCTATAATGAAATTTTTAGGGTGCAGAGTCTTGAATATTTAAAAAGATCAAGGTGTTGAATCTTGGATCTTTAGAGTAGATCAGGATGCGAGGTCCTAAATCTACTAAGGCACAAAGATGCATGAAATAAGGGTGCGGAATCCATATTATTTGGAAGAAAAATACCACTCCTGGGCAGCTCAGGGATGGATTTCCTTAATAAAATCTCATTCCTGACAATTTTGGAGTGACTTTATAAAAATAGAAAGTCATGTCTAGCATCTCAAGTATGAATTTCCAAAAATAGTAAATCACCTCCAATCAATGAGTAATAAAGTATACTTGAAGGAAAATAACTTAAATTATCATTGATTAATCCTAATAGTTCAATTTTGACTTAATCCTCAATATTATTAATATTATTATTATCTTTTATGAGACTATTATATTATTATTAAAAGGGTATTATATCTCCTCAATCACTTGACACCTCTCTCCTTGATGATTCTCATGGCTCTATGTAACTGTCTCTCTCTCTCTTTTAATAATACATTATACTCTCTTTTATGAACTCATCAAAGAATGGCATATTCCTCTTACATTCATTAAAGACATGTCATAAAAGATTCCTCTTACACTCTCTTTAATGCATATGTTACACTCCTTAACTAAGACATGCATACCTCTACTTAATGGCATGAGTTACACTCCTATAAAAGATATATAAGGAATGAATATTACTCATCTAAGAATTATTTACTCCTCCTATATATGTGTCTCATGTATTCTCACTTTCGGGGGGGTGCATTGTGATACCAAGAGTTGGAGAGGTTTGAAAAAAAAAATATTATGAGGGGGAGAGACTTGGAGAGTAACCAATTTATTTTTAAATGAATTTGAAATTCCTAAACTAAATTAATAAGTAGATATACATGGTGGAGCTGACCATGAGTGGTATTGGGAGGAATTGAAACTTATATTCCTCAAGTTTCCTTGGATATCTCTCTACTGCTACATTTTGGTACCGTTTGTGAGATCTTACAGCTCAGGGGTTCGAGGGGGAGAACTTCTCCTTAGATATGGTTGGGTGGAAAACCAGATGGTTCAAATAAGTTGGTTAAGGGATCAAAGGTGCATCATATTCTCAACGATTGGAGCTGAATGTCTCTTCAGGTATAATTTCCATTGTCCTAAATTTATAGTATAACTTTAGCATAAAATAAAAAGTAAAATTTAAATTGTTGTAAGCATCTAATTTTGGTTTAATCTTATGTTATCTACAATATTATTGATTAGTTAAAAATGAAGACTAATTTTAGTCTATATGTATGGATGTTTAGATCTCAATATTGGAGTTATTATTGGTGTAGTTTATGGTACTAACCTTGGTTTTGTAGCATTTGAGAAAGGAAAGCCAAATATTTTTGAAGGTAATTGTAATAAATAAATTCCAAATGACTTGGGTAAGTGTTTCACGAGTTATGGTTTTGTTTCAAGTAATTAGATGCATGTTTTAGAAAGGGTTTCAGGATATTTTGCAAAGTGTTTGACAAAATCCGTGAAAGAGTAATGCTATCAATTTATTTATGCATGAACAAGTGCTAACTTTCAGATTACGACAAAAGTAAAAAAATGGACATGTACCCAAAATATATCCAAAGGAATTACAAAATCAACCCTTAAAAGAAAATGCTAAATAATGGCAGCTCAAATATGGTTTGGAAGATCAAATGCTTGAGGTAAATTTTAGTTATGGCTTATGTTTCATATTATTTTCAATAATTAAATGATTTTTTATTTAAGTTTTTGTAATAGTACTATCCAAATTTTGACAGAAAGCCTGAATGGCTGTAGCATTCAGGGCTGCCATGTGTTTGTCAAATTGTAGCAATGGGTGCAATAAGCTTGTAAAATCATGTCAAATGAATTAGCTTGTGGGTTGTAAAATGTTTCAAGAAATCATATGGTGGATTTAGAAATGTGTGAATTCAATGAGAATATCTTAGTAGCATAACTCTGGGTTGTTTTTCCTCATGTACAGTTGTAGTTTAAATTTTTCATTCCATGTGTTTGACAAAAGTCATAAATCAAACATTAAGGATATAAGTTTTTGTTGTTTTAAGAATCACATTCCTGGGCGTTCTGAATGTGATTCAGCCCAACATCAAGGGGTATCCGTGCCTTAGGGCCTTGTAACCCCAAATTTTATTTTAAAAAAAAAAAAACTTTTTAGAACCCCAATCATAAATCTAGGCGATTTTGCAGATTACTACTGCCAACTATGGGTGTCTATTCTTGAGTTTTTCATCCATGATTAAGAATATTTAGCTTCTGTTTTAATATGAAAATATTGAAGTTTAAATTTATGAATTTTATGAGGCAAATAAGATGAGTAAGAATCATATTTCATGTTGTTAATGGTTGTCAAAATTGTCTTAAGAGATGATGGTCGCCAAGTGTTTGAAAAAATGCCTCAATGGCTGTATATTGTATTCTTGCAAAATGTTTGTCATAATGATTCAATGGCTGTAGATATTTACATTTATGAATTTTCTGTAAAAAAAAATTCCTGAGTGAAATTAGGATTTGTAATCAAGATGCTTATGGAGTGTCTCAATGAATATGTGTGGTAATCCCATTGAGTTAAAATTCATGCGGATAAAGTCAAATTTGGGTAAGTGAATTGTTGTAGTGTAACCTTACATATGAAATTACAAATATTGGATACCACTCCTATAGAAGCTGAATTCTCCTTTTAGGTAAAGAATTCATAAGCATGTTATTAAAATAAAATCAAATTAGTCATAACATAAGTAAAAACTTGTTGGAAAACGTGGCTCGTAAAGTTTGATATTCATTCGTCCCACTAAAGAATCTTTCTTTAAAATATGACTTTTGAGCTTGAGGATCA